>WAAF01018545.1:1612016-1786541 GCA_013400475.1 Tricholaema leucomelas
TCCTAACATTACTAGACCGTGTAAATAGTCCCTCCCCAGCTTTCCTGTAGGCTCCCTTCAAATACTGGAAAGCCACTCTAAGGTCTCCTCGAAGCCTTCTCCTCTCCAGGCTGCAGAGCCCCAACTCTCTCAGCCTGTCCTCATAGCAGAGGTGCTGCAGCCCTCTGAGCATCTTCGTGGCTCTCCTCTGGACCCGCTCCAGCAGTTCCATGTCCTTCTTGCTCTCTGAGACTTGTGTGAAGATTCTTTAGCCTAGAGCAGAGCATATACATTCCTGACCCTGAGGACTGATGATGCTGTGATACTCTCTAGAAAGCCTGTGGTCCCAGCAGCTCAAATAATTTCATCTATAAAGTTACAACCCCACCTGAGACAGTGACAACAGGACTGTAAATGACACCATTCATCTTTCCTGCCAAGTGGTTTTACCCCAAATTGTATTTCCTTTATTTCTCACTCTGCCTTCCTCTGACCCTTCAGCTTCATCACTTTTTTGTTGTGGTGGGCTTCCTTTTTTAAATATATATATATATACAATTTTAAAATCCCCAACATTTCTAAAAGAATGCTTTTAATTATAATTCAAGCAAGAAAATATATGATATTGTTTGAGATCCCCTTGGAGCATTCTCAGGGTGGTTTGCTTATAAATCAGATTATTGAGGGCTTAATTGTGCAACCCTTTACTCATCTGAGTAAGTTCAGGGAGACTTCCCAGAGGGTAAGTGCTCACCAACATGTGTGCACAATCTGGCATCACACGAATATCACCCTCGCATATTTTGTGGCCCAGTGTATTTCTACTATTTGCAGTGTGTTAGATACAGTTTAATGGTAAACATCTGTTGAAAATGATTTATCAACATTATGGGCCAGTTTCTAACATCCTTACTCATCAGAGTGGTACCTAACTCACTGAGGAGTCTGTTTTAAAGGAGGAAGGTTCGCACACCTGAATACATCAGAATCTGGCCCGAGAAAGCTCAAATCTGCTGATACTTTAAAACAGTCCCCAAAATATTTAAACACGCTCTTCATTTTAGGCACATGGATGTACTCATAGCCTGCATCTCTCTCTCCTTAGCAATAAGCACTCAAAAAACCACCACCACCACCACCAGAACAACAATGAAAAAAAACCCACTGAAAAAGTAAAGTACTTTTTCCGTTTGTACCTTTCTGGGTACAGATGTTAGCATCTAATTAGAGTCAAGTGTGTGCATAAGGTTTTTGTTGATTCTCCCTCAGACACCACCACCTTGCAGGATTGAGCCCACCCAGAAGAAACAGTTTCAAAGCATATTTATCACCTGGGAGTTCAGCCAGCAGTGAGTGGTTTTATTACTCACTGTTTTTTAAATCTGTTGTATGCAGACAGGTGGCACAGGATTAACAAACTCTGTAGTTAGGGAAATGTCTTTATCAAAATGCACAGGAAAAAAAACTTTTCTTAAGAAAACTACTACAAGCACATACTGAGCAGGTGCATATATAATGGATATGCATATATGCACATGCTGCTATTTCTTTCCTTTACCTCACCAAACAAATAACCCCCAAAAAACCTAACTTGTTTGCCTCTGATTTTATCTTGAGAAGATATCCTCTAGCAGGCCTCCTTGCAGGGACAGACATAGAATGTTAGAATCAGAATGGTTTGGGTTGGAAAGGACCTCCAAATATCATCTAGTCCAGCCTCCCTGCAGTGAGCAAGGACATCCTTCACTAGACCAGGTTGCTCAGACACTTCTTGAGTCTGACCTTGAATATCTCTAGGGAGGAGGCCTCAACTACCTTCCTGGGCAACCTGTTTCAGTGTTCTACCACCCCCATGGTAAAGAACTTCCTCCTAACATCCAATCTAAATCTACTCTTCTCTAATTTTAAACCACTGTCCCTCATTCAAGCACTGCAGGCCTTTGCAAACAGTCCCACTCCAGCCTTCTTGTAGCCCCCTTCAGGTACTGGACAGCCGCTATGAGGTCTCCCTGGATCATTCTCTTCTCCAGGCTGAACAATCCCAGCCCCCTCAGCCTGTCCTCCTAGGAGAGGTGTTCCAGGCCTTTGATCATCTTTGTGGCCTTCCTCTGACCCCACTCCATCAGGCCCATGTCCTTCTCCTGTTGATGACTGGAAGCAGTATGCCAGGTGAGGTCTAACGAGAGCAGAGCAAAGTGGCAGAATCACCTTTCTCAGTCTGCTCTCCACACTTTTTTTTGAAGCAGCCTAGGATGTGACTGGCCTTTTGGGCTGCAAGTGCATGGTGCTGGCTCGTGTCCAGCTTCTCATCCCCCAGAAACCCTAAGTCCTTTTCTGCAGGGCTGCTTTTATCCCCTCAGAGGAAATTAAATATAGACAAAACCAAGAAAAATGAGGCTAACGCTTATGTCAGTGATCATTCAGTGAGCTCACAGAATGAGCAACTGTAATCTCAGTCTATCTTTCTCTTAGTTTACAGGTTAATTTCCTATGTGAACCCTCTCATGTGTGACTACTGCTTGATTTCACAGTGTATGATTAACAAAACAAGTCTCTGGAACAAAACAAGTCTCTGGAAAGTCAGGCAAACAGGGTTGTTTGCTGTAGAGAATACAGTTGATAAGATGCTCTGTAACAACAGACCCATGCAGTCCCCAACAAAATACAGCAAGACATGTAAGAAAAAAGATTGAAAATTTAACTTTTAGTGATAGTGACTGCATGTAGAGCCTGAAGCAGTCTCATCCGTCTGACCTTGCTTTGTGAACTACAAATGACCTCACTGAAAAACAACAGAGACCTTTTCTTGCTCTAGGCTGTCTCTTGATTGTATCTCTTCCTTCAGGTTACTGTAAATGCTCTTTTCCAGGGGTTGGGAGGAAAAAAAGAGAGAAGCAGAGTAGAAACACTTAGCTGAAGACCCAAAGGCCCCCCAGGCCTGCTTCTTCCTCAGTTCTACCATCACTCTATTAATAACGGACAACGTTTTCATTAAACGATGCACTTTCCCGCTCCAGGATAGACTTGAGTTTTCTGTACTGATCATTATAGGAGTCCCAGGAGGGCTCCTACAACCACGCTGTCTTCACAACAGAGACAAGAACTATCTGTTCCTGCACAAACCATACACTATACTGATCCCAAGAGTGAAAGAGACCTAATAACCCACAAGTGAAAGAGGTACGGAGCCTAGTTATCGAATTCCATCCTGAAGGATAAAAGCATCCTCCTTTCAAACTTCTCATATAAGGTCTTTGCAGATGAAAGAGTTCTCCCAGCTGCTCCTGAATGGCAGGAAGCCATTTCTTGTGCATGGCAATTACCCTTGTTTTATTTTATTTTAAACTGAAGAAACCTTCCTGATCACGTTAAATCTTCTCCAGCTCTAGGTTAGTTGCTTTTGAGTTTAGGAAGCAGACTCCAGTTTGATACTCAAAGCAGTGGCTTCTAGACAGAGGCAAATTATTGCAGCTTTCTATGATTTCTCTCTCTTCCTTAATGTTGTTGATGCACATTTAACCCTGTGTTAGGCAAGCCATTATGTTGTGCAAGGGGCTGTATAGACACATGTGGTGATACCACTACCGGTCTGAGGATTTTGCAGTCTAAAGAGACACTGCAGAGTTACTGCATCAGAAACAGAGCACAGTTATCACCTCTCCCATTCAGCACGGGTAATGTTATCTCTGTACCCCCTTTTAAAAAGGTAAATTAAATACTATTTGTCTTTTCAAAGATACCTCTGTATTCTTAACCTTTTCTTATGAAAATTGGATGAAGAAACTAAATGTGTACATATCAATAATTTAAATACAAACAAGAATGAATAACTGACCACAGGGAATTTCTGAAAGTGATGCTATAGAGCACTTGGAATAAAAGATCACTAAAACGATTTACTCCTGGAATATCCTCTAGAATTTGGCTAGGAAATAAGCAGCTATGTACCAAGGTGTCCTAGTAGGGCATAAATCCTGCCAGGCTGGTTTAAGCCTTCCTTTCTTCCTCCTGTTGTGGATCTGGGAGTTGAGCTAGAAGAGCAAACAATAAGGCTTTGGCTCCAGCAAAGCCTTGAGGGCTAGGGAGCTTAGCACCACATGTCAGGTATCTTGTGCTGCCCTCAAAGTGCCTGCGTGGTCAAAGGAAGCATGAAGCCTTGAATTCATTGGCCAGAACAATGGTGCTAGTACCTATTGGCCAGTTTGATTTTCAAAATGAAGTATTCAAAGAGGGGTGATTTAGAAAACCCTGCCTTTCTGCATCCAGCCTTTCCTGCATTCAGCATAGAGCCTCATCGTTTGCAGCTCATTAAAGGCGGCCACCTGTTGCAGCTAACACTGGTGGCTTAGCAGCGACTCCTTCCTCTCTGCCTGGAATATTTTCTATTTTACCCCAGGATCATTATCATGAGTTTGAAAGCGTTTTTGATACGGGAAACTTACTCAAGGACCAAAAGCGTTGTGAGTACATATGCTGGTGAATGCCAAGACCCCATAAGCATAGTTAGAATCTTTCCTGGTTTTGTGTTACTATTTTCCAAGTTCTGATTGCTTAAAATGTTTAATTCTGTACAATTACTTTCAAAGAATCTCAGGGAATTTCCCTGAGTTTTGAATATTAATAATAAAAAATAATATTCATACAGAAATTAACATTCCTAAGTCATAACTTAGGGATAACTTTGAGATGCTTGAATGTGTCCAGAGAAGGGCAATGAGGCTGGTGAGAGGCCTCAAGCACAAGCCCTATGAGGAGAGGCTGAGGGAGCTGGGATTGTTTAGCCTGGAGAAGAGGAGGCTCAGGGGAGACCTTATTGCTGTCTACAACTACCTGAGGGGTGGTTGTAGCCAGGGGGAGGTTGCTCTCTTCTCTCAGGCGGCCAGCACCAGAACAAGAGGACACAGCCTCAGGCTGCACCAGGGGAAATTTCGGCTTGAGGTGAGGAGAAAGTTCTTCACTGAGAGAGTCATTGGCTACTGGAATGGGCTACCCAGGGAGGTGGTGGAGTCGCTGTCCCTGGGGCTGTTCAAGGCAGGATTGGACGTGGCACTTGGTGCCATGGTCTAGCCTTGAGCTCTGTGGTAATGGTTTGGACTTGATGATCTGTGAGGTCTCTTCCAACCTTGGTGATACTGTGAGACTGTGATAACTATTATTAATTTCCAATACACAAGTATACTTGTATTAGCACTGTTAGCATCACTTAAATTCACAGCCAAAACAAAACTTCTCAAAGATGTAATCCTACTGGAAAAATGAAATTTGTACAACTTGAAACCTTCTACTTGCGAAAAAGATGAGTGTTGAAAATGGTCTGTTAGCATCTGGAGACGCATTGTGTGGCCACCTCTGAAGTGAATAATCCTGCATGACATGCCAAATTCATGGACACTTCTAGTCAGGAGTGGTGAGATGAACCTTCACTTTTCAGGTGGTCATCTTGAGATGGGTTTTCAGAGTAAGCTGTTCCACTGTCGTATGAGCTAAACAACTTGAACAGCCCTTGAAAAAAGATGATCCCAGTTTCACTTGTACCTTCCAAGGCAGGGAATAAGAACAGTGCAGACAGCAGCTGCAGAAAACTTGCCACCAGCTAGTGCATCAGCAGTAGAAAAACCTTCCCTCCCTGACGACCATCTTTTATCAAGTCCTGGTCCACAAAAAGTACACACTCTATATCTTGAAATGTCGGTGGGCTTTGGAAATCCATATGACATAAACTTTTGCCTAAAAATCAATTCTGAGTTATGATTTGATTAGCAGAAAATTGCTATCACATTTGTTTCTACATTTGTCTACCTCCTGTCCTTTTCATTCATAGGCTGGCCGATTTAAGCTTTCTTTAAAAACTCCCCAAGAAAGTCTGTGACATTAAAATGTCCTTTGATGCTCTTTCACCAAGCAGTGAATATTAACAGTTATGGTGACCCTGTTCCCTAATGTGTCTCTGTTGGATCAATAGCAGTTAAGTGCCACTGTTTTACAATTAAAAAGGGGATCATTTTAAATTTAAAAGCTCATAGCTAATTTTCTTCTTGGCACTTAATAGCATAATTCATTTTTGAAAAGCCACATAGGGAGAGCATATACTTTACTCTTTGTTGGCAGCCTTATTGGGGCTAGTTTTAGTATTCATTGTTGCATTATGTATAATTTACATCAGTGCCCACTCAAGCCATCCACATGGCAGGAAGTGTCATGTTGCTCCTAAATATCAGTTTGATTCACATGCAAAATGTAGAGGAAGAAGCACTGGGTTTACACCTCAGTGAACATTTCTTTGATACACATTTTGTAGTGAATCGCTTTCAGTGTTTTATTCTCTGCACTTTGCTAGACAAGACCTCAACTCTTTGCAGGCTGACTGAGAGGTTTATGCTCTGCTCAAAGAAGCAAACAGGTAGGCAGAAGTTTCTGAAGTCAGGGCAATCCAGTACTGCATGTAAAATAATGCATGTTAAGTAATCCAACATTGTACTTTACACCTGTCAAAAAGCACTCCGTCTTCATTCCTTTCATTCTAGGAGCTGTTAGGAGTTTTAAATTATAATTATTTTGCAGCTGGCAAAGCCAAACAGAAGAATTAATGAAAGACCTATTGTCTCTTCCCCAAGCACCCTGCAGGTATTTTGAGCTGAAGCACTTCAGCTATGGAAGCAGTAGCTAAGTGTGTACCTGCACATTATTTAGCTTTCAAACTTTCACTGCCATTATCCCACAAGTGCAAGTGAACAACCTTTCTCTGCTCACATCCCATGACCTACAGTTGCACCAGAGTAGTCTGTGTAGGACTTATTTGTGAAAGGACACAAGTAAAGATGAAATGGTGAGGTTTCTGGTGAGTAGAAGCATTCCTATTCTCAGTGTTTTTTCTCTTAGTATCCTATGCATAACTGGAAGTGAGAAGCAGCAAGAAAAAGTTATGTTCATTTTCCCAAATTCTGCAGAGCCTCTGGAGAGGCTTCAGCTACTATTGGAAGCAGGAGGTTTCCAATATCGATACAGAATGATAGTTTGTGGTCAGGGGCTTTTGATTAACATACTTTCAAAGGTTACATCACACCATTTGTCCAACGATCTTGAAGGAAATGAGCTCATTGAGAAAGGTTAGGGATAGGATATGAACTGTGGCTTTTCCATGTTTGTAAAGCATGTCAGAAGTCCACACTGCAACTCAAAACTCAGGCAATACAGCCTGTCTGAATTGTGAGACCAGGAGCATAGGGATGTTAGTACAGAACAAAGAATCAATCAGCACTCATTAAATTATTTGTATGCCTCCTGAAACAGAGTTACTGTACCTTGACCTGGTTTTACTGCCACATTTACATTGGCAGTCAACTGTCTGACTACAGACACAAGACAGTAAAGCAACAGAAAAAATCCAGTGTAGTTAAACTGGCTTAAGGGCAAACCCATGGTGGTAGCACAGCTGAGCCAGTATTTGCAAATCCAGAATAAGAATGCTCATTTGCCATTCAGGACTAAGAACTGCAATGCCTGGGGTCAATTCAAGTTATTCCTAGGACTACAGACTAAGGACTATGTGGCTTGGAAGCCACATAACCTGCCCTAGCAGGGATATTTCAAACTTAAATATAACGATAGAATCATAGAATCAACCAGGTTGGAAGAGACCTCCAAGATCATCCAGTCCAACCTATCACCCAGCCCTGTCCAACCAACTAGACCATGGCACTAAGTGCCTCATCCAGTCTTTTTTTATCAGTGGCATCCATAGAGGAAAACATTCACATACACTCCCCTACTTCCCACCCAGCATCGAGAGAAAGATCCAGCTACATTTCTATTTCCTAAACAAAATAAGATAGTTTTGGAAAATGCTCCCCAAATATCAAAACATTTTGCTTCAGTTTAATAATTAATGCCTTGAATGTAAACAAACTGATACTGGTTTCCCTGGCCCTTTAGAATATGCACAGTAACAGAAGTGGGTAGAACTAGGGAGTTAGGTCTTGTTTCAACAAGTCCAGTTTTATAACTGGTTCTGGTGGCTGGAGTATTGCAGTCCATAAATTTAAGACAATCCCAATCGCCAAACAATACCAACTACTTTCAAAGTGAGAACATGGATAAAGTACTGAGGAAGGTTTAGGACTACACCAGAATAAAAAGCAGCATTTCCTGAACTGCCGAGGTCAGCCTCCTTTGACAGCATACCAGAGAGGAGCATACAGATGTAGTCAACTGCATCAATATTGGGGTTTGTGTATGGTTACAGCTGTTGCCAAAACAGTAACATCAATGTTAAGAAGGTGCTGAAGAATCATCAGCTGATTGTTTCAGTAACTTTGTGAAGAAAAAAACCTACTGTTCTCTGCTCTTCTTTCCCCCTGAATAATAATATGTGAACTCTAAAAGATATTTACGGAAAACAGCACTTCTGGCCCACAGCTGACACTGACGTTAGCAGACAAATCAGCCTCCCTCATTTACAGGTAAAGACTAGCTGGGGCTTTTAACGTAAAAGCACATATTCATCCTGAATTAAATAAATTCTCTTTTAACAAATTACTGCTGTGCATTAGGAAAAAAAATAACTGGAGCCACTGAGCTGCTGCAGTATGATAAAGACACATCAAATGGAGAAAATGTTTGGGTTAATGCAAGCTGGTTTCCCCAGGGACACACTCACCCAAATGGTCATCTCTGTAACCCAAGTCATCAAGGGGACAAGGAAGCTGTAAATGGCAGTAGATCAGGTTCTAACGAAGTGTGCTGATCTAACACACCACTGTTACAACACAATTAACTGCTTACACCAGGCATTGCCTTGTTTCTGCCACGTTACACTTCTCACATTTCATGTAATAGTGTTTGCAAAGTGCTCCCAGTTTTCAATTAGCCAGCCCTGGTCTCCCTTTTACGTTCATCTTGCCGTTCTGACTGACTTCAGTGGACTTCTCAGAAGTTAAGACTCACGGACACAAACTCTCCAAGCTTGTGCTTCAAAGACATTGGTGGGTGGCAGTCTTGCATTTTTGTTACTTTCTATTTTAAAGTCAGTCATTAGATGTAATTTATTCTATGCACTTCTGAGGAATCAAATCAGGGATATAACTTCCCTTTGCTTTCCTGCCCTAGGTGTACAAGAAATTAGCAACAAAAGCAGCAGTTAGCACTTCATCTGCAGAATAACCTTTCTGTGAGTGTCCTTCTACCTATTGATTTGCTGATCTCCACCACAAAAACTCAAACTACTGCTTCATACCCTGCTTCTCTTTGAAGTAGACTTATGTAATTGCATACAGATTAAAAAAAAAAAAATTAAGAAAATCAAAGACCCAGGAGTTTTGTCTCCCCTCTCTGTGCCCTGCAGTGAACACCACATCACATTTGCCTTTGTGTAATTATCCTTTTATATCCTTTCATATCTATGTGACATGTATGCCTTTTAGGATAGGAGAAATGTGATGGAGCATTCTGTAGGAGCGGTTTTCATTAGCTACAAAGGTCCTTACAGGCACCTGCAAGGCTGTCAGTCATCTCAGAAAATACACCATGTGAATTTCTAAGTTTGCAGGACTATGTTTATGATCCATACACTGTATTGTCGTTTGAAACAGACTTGTGTAATAATGCAATATGTGATTTCAAACTCTTAAAAGTTACAGAAGGTTCAGATTTAAGGTCTGCTCCTTGACAGACTTAGAGGGTATTTGGAAAATGTAGATACTGCAGGTACCAAGCTGGATGGCTCCATAGGTCATAGCACTGGCTTGTGAACTTCAGATGATCAGAAATCTTTCAGCAACCAGCAATAGAACAAGGGGACACAGTCTCAAGTTGTGCCGGGGGAAGTATAGGCTGGATGTTAGGAGGAAGTTCTTCACAGAGAGTCATTTGCATTGGAATGGGCTGCCCAGGGAGGTGGTGGAGTCACCGTCCCTGGAGGTGTTCAAGAAAAGACTGGATGAGGCACTTAGTGCCATGGTCTAGTTGACTGGATAGGGCTGGGCAATAGGTTGGACTGGATGATCTTGGAGGTCTCTTCCAACCTGGTTGATTCTATGATTCTATTCCATACCCCAGCTTAAAACAACTTTAAGAAGCAATCAAAGCAGTTTCCTTAAAGAATCTGATTTTTACACATCTCAACTCAGAAATCTCCTAGGATATGAACACCCCATACTGTGGAACACAGAATGCTCTATCTCACAGAACCAGATGCAAACGTGGTTCATGTTCTCAGTTTCCAGAGCTGGATGAGAAATTGAGCTAAAATAATCTCCTAAAATCCAACTTTCATTACAAGAAATTAGTTTCTTCCATTTGCCTGATATAGAAAACAAAGAAGTGTGAATGTGGCTTCTCTTGCCTAAGGAGAGAAAAATTACTCTTTCTAAAATTTTCACGCCACCAAAATACCAGTTGGGAATGAAGATTAAGACTATATTTCAGTATATCTAACTAACTCTGCTCTGTCTTTATAGTAGTGATTGAAAAGGTAGCTTCTAATCAGTGATATTCAGCATGGCACAGGATCCTTTCTGGCAATCCAAGAAAGAAAAAAGATTAGGGAAGCAAAACCTGGGGGAGCTTAGCTTGGGTGCTTGGTCTGTGGCCGGAAAACCTCTGTCTCAATCAGCCTTAGTTTGGAGAAGCAATGAGCTGAAGCTGATTACATTCAGGCAGGAGTCTGAACCAAGACTGGAAATGACTCTCCATGTACAGGTATTTTACCAGACATTTGGGCATGTTGACAGTAAACCTCTTCTCGTGGTATTTCCACCATCTGGGATTTCCCCAAATAGGTCTGCATTAGAGGCTGGGTATGACCAAGGTATATGTGGAAACAGACCCCCTTCCTGAATATGAATTGTAAACAAAAGTATCAGCTGGAGGAATCCGACCTCTACTCTTTGCTAATGTTCCAATGTCTGGAGAAGGAATCAAATTTTTGCTTCTATACACATCCAAAACACCCAGGCAGGTCTGAGATATCAACTAGGCTGCAGGCCTGATCTGGATGCCAGAGGCCACCCCATTGACTTTGTGGATTTGGATCAGGGCCACAGAGAATCAGCAACTCTTTCAGCTTGCATTAGAAGACAACTACCATTTGTAGGAAATGTGTGAATACTCAGGGGACTTTATTGCATTGGACCCAGTAAAGTTTTACTCTTTATCAAATCATTGCAAGGTCTGAAACTGAGCTACAAAATCTTAATTAAAAAAAAATCAGTGCATTCCATATGGCTCCCAGGTGCTCCTCAACCTGGTCCCCAGCTTCCCTTCTCCCTTACCAGAAATAAAGGGATCTAGGTTTATACATAGAGATAGCCTTTCTTCTGCCACCATCCTGCTGTTATTGTGTCCTGGGCTGCAGACAGAGGTTGGAGTTTCCTGCACAGTATGGGCCCAAGCTTGCTTTCCCACTATACAGCATTTACAGATGTTTTCAGGAAATTTGCTCCAGGTAGGTGAAGAAAAGGAGTGAACTTGCCTTTCCTATATATTAATCTTTCCTCCCTTGTCCCAGCATCCATGTTTAATTAATTCTCCATTCAATCCCAGTATGTCCACATTGCTAAAGAGGCATGAAGTCAGCCAGCATCTTATGTTAGACCCTGTTAGGTTATTTTTTAAGGACATTTATGGGTTCTCCTTCATTCAGAAGATATTCACTATCTTAGAAGTCACTTTTTAGATTTTGTTTATAATGTTGTAAAGTGTTGTAGCACAAAAAAATCTCAATACATTTATTAGTCAATTTACCTGTTTATCTTGACAGAAGGAAAACATAGTAAGATTTAAATTGATTACTTAAAGATATTTTCCAGTTACAGACCAGAAAGGATTGTGTCATACAACACTCAAAAAAACCCACTTTGCACTCTCTCACTCAGTGTTTTTTCCTATTTTTCAAACTTAGATTCTCTAGAAGTGCAGTTCTCCAGAGTCTGACTTGGAAGTCTGCTGGCATGTTCATTGCTACAGGTAAAACTGATTTAAGCAGGTTAAACGAGGAGAATCACTCCAAGCCATGGAACAGGCTACCTAATCCTACCTGTGATTTCAAGATAAGGTAAATGTACTTCCCCAGATAAAGATTGCAGTTGCCAGATCTGTTAGTTCCTAAGCCTCACCGTTTTCCAAACACCCACAGACATTGCATAAAAAGTCAAGGACAAAAAAGCAGAACCTGTGTGTCAATGGAAAGGAAATTTCATTTCCCTACTGAAGACAACTTTGGAGCACAGGAAAAGAACAAAGTGTAACAGAAACTGTACACGACTCTGTTTCCTAGAATATCTTGGTTCATCTTTACTGGGCAAAGAGGTGCACATCTTGGCCCAGGCAATCTCCACACAGTTATTGAACCCTGTTTAGTCTTGTCCAGTGCTCTTTCTTCCCTTGTCTGTTGTCTGGGCTGTACTGCATTTTCCTCACTTTGCACTCTTAAGTTACCATTCAGTATGGTGCCTATTCAGACACCAAAACTTTTTAAATACCAAAACTTTTAAAATACATATACATAGGTGGCAGTTGTCTGGGGAGAAGTCCATTTCCTTCCTCTGGTCCTTTATACTAGATTTGATGTCACACAATTCCCTAAATGAGGATATTTGCCATGGCAACAACTGCAGCACAGTTTTGCAGAACTCACCCCTTAAGTGGCTTAATGGATATGGTATTTATTCCCTTTCTGAAAATTTAGCTTCAGTGACACATTAATACAAACATAAATGGAGCAAATATTTGTGTGCTTCTTGGGAATAACAAAGGCACGTTTATCTGATACACACAGAAAAGACATTTTTGAACCTCATTAATACATGAGTAGAAGTCAATGGAGGAAAATGGATCTTGTTAACTGGCTTCTTGGATACCAATAAGCATCTCATTTGCCTTAAACATATCAACCTAGCAACACTATTTATTCAATATAGAATAATCAGTGACATTAGAGAGCCCCAGCATTGCACACAGAGGAATGATTAATCTATTATTCATTCCACAATAAAGACTCTGAGGGATTTACCATATGAAAAGTGATATTCAGAAAAGGAGGTGGTGGGGTTTTTTTTGTCCTGACCTGTATGGGAATTCCTGTCCTGTGGGATGAATACCATTGAATAACATTGAGAGTTTGGGTTGTGGGGCTTGTGTTTTGTTTTTTTTCTGAAGTATCTTTCTTTTCTGCAAGACAAGAGATATATCAGAGGACTAAGGGGTTGAGTATGCAGTATGAAGACACATGGAGAAAAGAGATAGAATCGTGTTGATGTGAGAAAACAAAGCACCTTCTTGCTAGATGGTGTCTGTCTTGCTAAGACAGTCACAGAATCACAGAATTTCTTAGATTGGAAAAGACCTTCAAGATCATTGAGTCCAATCATTAGTTGCACACTGACAAGTCCTTGACTAAACCAAATCCCTGAGCACAACATCTAATCACTATGAAGTGCTATGGTTGGAAAGGACCACCAGGATCATCATCATCGGTGTTTGACCTATGGATATATGCACATACAGACATACGTGTATGCATACCTTTATGTATAGGAGCACTTGAGCTGGAATAATAACTGGAAACCTCACAAGAGAGTGTCTCTGGAACTGACAAAGGCCTGTTCTCCTTACCCATAGTGGTATCTGAGGGTATTTTCCTTGCATACTTCAGCATAAGCTAACATCAACTCTCAAGTCAGAGCACAGTCAGCTACCTCTATGAAAACCAGTAAACAGCTAGGCTGTGCACCTGCTTGGCACAGTTTAGATGCAGTCACTAATTTTTTTCCATCAAGTTTAATAATTATTAAGAACTATTTTGCTTACCCTGCAGTAGCAGCAATGGTCTGAGCTACAACACATCAGCAGTCTAGCCCTCTACTTGAACAGATGCACAGCTGTGTGTTTAATTGGTGTCAAGATGGCACCTGAGAAGCAGCTATTTGAATATAGATTTAAATAACAGGACAGGTGACTTGCAAGAACTGCATGTGCATTTGTGTGGACAGCTTGAGATTCTGCTATTTCAAATACCATATTTTAAAGAGTTTTCCTCCTTTATTTTTTCTGTCTTTTTTTTTTTTTTCCCATCAAGTTTCTTCGAAAAGCTAACAAGCATTACAGTCAAGGAGAACTTTTGTCTATGTAAGTACTAAGTTAAAGCTATAGAATTGGGATTTAGATCATGAAACTGTCCAAAAGGCAAGTTGTTATTTGATTTTGAAATGTAATTGAAAATAAGAATAATGAAGATAACTCAAATTACTCTGGAATGGCCTTCTGCTCCTTGCAGGGTGTGCAGTGATTAACTAGGCTTTCATAGCACTTCATTCTTTTCCCCCAGTGATGGAAGATTTACCCAGGAAGCCTTTGGTGAGAATAATTTGCTTTGGCAAAGGTATTTGTAATAGAGTGAATGGAGGGTGCTAACCTCTCCCTCAGTTAACACACCCACTCAGAGGATCAGCTTTTCTGTGGGCTGCCAGTAAAGGTGAAGAGAGAAACTTGTGGAAGAGGATTCTCCATGCTGGTTTTGAACAGGCTAGCACAGCAGACAAAGCAACTTTTGCCATTTTGGAGAGTGTGAAATTAACCTCAGGGCCTACATCACAAGTATACTGGCCTTAGCACCTGTAAACACCACTCAACAATGTGTTTATGAAAAGCAAGCTGCATATCTAAGAACCTCTGGCAAATGCTCCAACTTAAATGCTCCAACATTGTTGGACTCTGAATAAAGACATAGAGTCATAAAGTCATAGAATCAGTCAGGGTTAGAAGGGACAAGAAGAATCATCTAGTTCCTCACTAGACCATGTTATCTAGAGTCTCATCCAACCTGGCCTTAAACACCTTCAGGGATAGGTTTTCAACCACCTCCCTGGGCAACTTGTTTCAGGGTCTCACAACCCTAATGCTGAACAACTTCTTCCTAACATCCAGTTTGAATCTCCTCATTTTAGCTTTGTTCCATTCCACCTAGTCCTATCACTACCTGACATCCTAAAAAGTCCCTCCCCAGCTTTCTTGTAGGCCCCCTTAAGATACTGAAAGGCTGCAATATGGTCACAATAGGCAGTAGGCAGATCTTGCTGGTGCACTTTTCTTTCCACTATTAATTCTGGAGAATAATACAGTTCTACTGATGTTCACAAGTAATTCATTGCTTTAAAATATCCTAGCAATATACTAGACTAAAAGCAATGCTGTCTTCTCTGATCAGGAGCTCTATAGCATCTTACCCCTCGGCACTGTTATGAATTATGCAAAATTAATAATAGATGTTAATTTTGATATCCAGGAAAGATTGTTAATAACTATGAAAATTGATTATTAAGATTAAATCTCATCAGAATAATTACTTACCATGTTCAAAAAATACGGTTTGGGTATTTATACAGACAGGGAACAGGCAACCTGAAACACTTACAAAATAACTAGCAAATACAAACATTAAGCTTAAAACTCCAAGGAGGTTCAGCAAATACAAACATTAAACTTAAAACTCCAAGGAGGTTCAGCAAATACAAACATTAAACTTAGAACTGCAAGGAGGTTCTTGGTTTCAACTATACTGCTTGCCCGCTAGGGGACTTAAGAGGCTCCTTTCTGCTGCTAAGGCAAAAGGCACAATAGAATCTAGTGACAGAATCTCTTACAAAGAGGCTTTGAATATTTACTCACAAAACAATATCAGACAGTACCCATAACTAGAATAGAATAGACCAGGTTGGAAGAGACCTCCAAGATCATCCAGTCCAACCTAGCACCCAGCCCTATCCAGTCAACTAGACCATAGCACCAAGTGCCTCATCCAGGCTTTTCTTGAACACCTCCAGGGACGGTGACTCAGGGAGTTCTGTTGGCGTCTTGAAATTCATTGCAGGCAAAGCAGAGCACAATGTGGCAGGGCAGAGCAGGCAAAGCAAAAGTGAAAAGCAAAAGCAGGCATGTGGCAAAAGCCTACTTATTGTTTGCTCAAATGTAATGGCTCCTTTATCTACAGAGATTCACCAATCAGAACGGCACTTTTCTAAACCTGACCATATTAGGTGAAGTCAGGAACTTGCTTTCCCTTATTTGTGAGGAACAAGTATGGGCATGTCTTGGACCCTCAGAGTGGGTGTCCCCAAGCATTATGTCTTTTCCCTGCAGTCTGCTTCTCCCCGAAACAGCACAGGGAAGGGGACCACGGGATCATGCCTGGGCAAGCAAGGGTATGTATCTTTGACGACAGTCATCCTGAACTACAGAGATCTTGGAGAAAACACTTACTGATGACTGAAGGATATTGTTTTATGCCAAAGTTCAGTTTAAATTATGCAAAACTCTGAGATATGCAAGGCACAAAGAAAGGAAGAACAAGGCCTTTAACTGAATGCATGATCCATTTCAGTCGAATTGCTAAACCCCTAAACCAGAAGAGCACTTCTGCATTCTACTAACACAATCCACCTTCATCCATATTATTCTCTGTGAGTCACAAACACACATACCCTTACTGCAGGAGATGCAAGAAAACACCACACAGGAAGTAGTCTGAATTAGCCTCTCCTCTTAGGCCTTATATTTGACAATGAAAACAGTGAATATTGAGATAGGCTTGTTCCAGCGGCCATGTACAATTTGCTGTTAATTTTAAGAAAGGAAATGTTTTCACTTGGAAATTCCAGTTTTTGTGCCAGCTAGCTGCATTTGTTCCTCTGCTGCTGTCAATAACTGCATTTACTTCAGACATTTCTAACACAGCATTTCAGAAACTGCTGTTTCTTAGCCCACAGCAGAGTAATTCAATCTGTTAGGCTATTGTTCCTGTAGGAGACAGCATTTTTGTGTTACTGTCCTCTGAATTAGCTTCTAACAGGGGCAAATGAAATGACAGGGGCAATTAAGAGGCAGAAGCATGTATTCGATAAGCAGAAATTCAGGTCCTCAAAGCTTTAAGCTACAGATCTTACAGAACAAGGCAGAAAGCCAGTGCTGGAACCAGCCCCTGTGGGAGTGCTTCCCTGCTGAATCACTGATGGCAACAGTATTTCAGCACTGGAATGCACCTTTCCCAGTCTGAGGCAGTTCTTGTAGCCTACCACATGGCAGCTCACCAGCAAACCTCACTTTGCTTCCCAGTTCCAACTCTATTCTCATGCAAACAGGATCTTTTCCCTTAATTCTGTCTCTTCCCCTCCTATCTGTTTGGTCCTCTGATCCTCTGCTTTCCAGGGCCCTGTGGCCTCTTACTCTCCTCCTTCCCTGCAGTGACCACATTCCCTGCCTGCCATACGCATACCTGGAATTGTACCCAAAACGTAACTACCTTTGCACCATCCAACAAATCCCTTTCCTCATCCAAGTCAACTGTCATTGCCCAGAATCATAGAATCATAGAATGTCAGGGGCTGGAAGAGATCTCAAAAGATCATCTGGTCCAGCTCCTCTGCCAGGCAGAATCACCTAGAGTAGATCACACTGCAATGCATTCAGGCAGTTCTTGAATATCTCCGGAGAGGGAGACTCAACCTCCCTGTGCAGCTGGTTCCAATGCTCTGTCACCCTCGCAGTGAAAAAAACCTTCCTCAGGTTCACATGGAACCTCCTATGGCTCAATTTCCACCCATTGCCCCTTGTCCTGTCACTGGGCACCACTGAGAAGAGCCTGGCTCCATCCTCCTGGCACTCACCCTTTACATATTTATAACCATGAATGAGGTGAAGAAATAGGTTGGACTGGATGATCTTGGAGGTCTCTTCCAACCGGATTGATTCTATTCTATTCTATTCTATTCTATTCTATTCTATTCTAATTGATGCCCATGACCACCAGGCTGAGAGCAGCAGGGGTGGCAAATAAACCCTTGCATGCCCTGCCCTCTGCAGAGGCAGTTCCTTAGGGTATGGAGGGTTGAGGGGCAGCAGTCCTATGCTGGGCAGGCCCTTCAGACATACAGGGCTGGGGAAATCAGTCTCTGAAACATTCACTCTCCTCCTGTATAGGCAGCGTATTCTCAGTGCAGCCCTCCAGCCCTGCACTACACCCATAGCTGGGAGAGCAGGAAAAGAGCCCTTCGGGAAAGCAGGCACTGCTGTGGCAGCTGCTGGTGGCAGTGGGAAGAAGCTGGAGTCATGGGGAGGTCTCCACAAGCGAGATGGGGCCTATATCTCATTGTTCCCACACACTAGCGATCAATAGAGATGTAATTACTACTGTTGCTATTTGGCATAGCTAAAAAGGGTAGCGCAGCTTTGTGCCACTTTTTCCATTGAGGATGCAGCTCTGCAAAACCACTCCTTTTATCCTTCTTTACATATTTATTACAACTCTTTAGACTGATCCATGCAAACTAAATGAAAGCAACCAATAGAAAGAGGCTGGTTTGTGCCAGCAATCCCCAGACTGTCAAGCGATCACTGAAGATTGGACAGGTCCTGATGAAATAAATGTTGGCTGCTGACTCTTCCAATTTTGCAACACTCCTCTGTGTCACTGGAGCAGCCTTGTCCAAGATTGAGATATTTGCAAACTGTCATCTTTCATAAATCTCTGCCTTGAGTGACACTTTGCCCCCCTCCATTTCCCTTTGAAATGTACCTAGCTGGCATGGAGCCTGCGGGATTTCATTGCTTGTGATAGGTGATTAGCAAAGAGATGATTTCCTCCCCCCTCCCCCTCCTCCCCTCTGCCAAAGGGCTGAGTGACAGGTCCAAAAGGCGAAAGGCAGACTGGGGAAGCAAATCTGCCAGAGGCAGAAGTGATGACACTCCGAAAACACTTCATTCATCTTGCCAAATTACAGGCTGGGCTGGGGACTGATGGGGACTGGAGGAGGGGGGGAATAATCTTTTGCTTTTGCCTTGCATGCTCTTTGCTCAAAAACATTGCAAAGCAGCTCCTGAAGCTTGAAGGATGCACCCCAAACCCCTTCAATTTCTGCTCTGTAATGCTAACAAGCGAGCTGCTACCTGGCTCGTGTTAGTAGCTTTCTGACAAAGCGTATGAACTGTCTTAGTCATGGATGTCAGATCTCTTGAGCTCTCACAGGCTTCCTGCCTAACCATCAATAGCTGGGATTGAGAGGGAATTTCAAAAAAGCAAAATCAAGTAGTAAGTGCCTGACCCTCCCAGACAGTGGAGCTGGTGCTAACAGCACAGTGTGCCTTCCCCTAATTCATTTGGCAGGGAACCACTCAGAAGGCAAACCAGATATTTGTGGTTCAGAAGTTACCTGTGTCTGCTTTGGAAAGGCTCTAGCCCTTGGGCAGGTAATTTGGGAATTAAGACAGGTGTAAGCCAGTGATTATGCAGGTTTGCTGTGAGCTGTGATGTCTTCCAAGCAACAGCAAAGGTTGCACGAGGTTTGGCACAAAACTTTTTCTTTATTTTCGGGACTACTTCTTATTTTTACTTCCCCCCCCCCCCCCCCCAAACATCATACANTCAACATATTAGCATGAATGGGGATGCAGGATTAATTTAGGATTAATTAAAAAAAATATTTTTTTTTGCTTGCTTCCATTTAATAGTTTAACATTAAAATGCTTCAGACTTGCCAGTTTACTTCAGCCCAAAGTATTTTCCTGAATTCTCAGCATACCCCAAGTCTACACTACTTATATTTACTACTGATGAGGGGATTGAGTCCAGCATCAGTAAGTTTGCAGTTGACACCAGGTAGGAGCAGGTGTCAATCTGTTGGAGGGTAGGAGAGCCCTGCAGAGGGACCTCGACAGACTGGATGGGTGGGCAGAGGCCAATGGGGTGAGATTGAACAAGGCCAGGTGCAGGGTTCTGCACTTTGGCCACAAAGCACTACAGGCTGGGGACAGAGTGGCTGGAGAGCAGCCAGACAGAAAGGGACCTGGGGGTATTGGCAGAGAGTAGCTGAGCATGAGTCAGCAGTGTGCCCAGGTGGCCAGGAAAGCCAATGGCATCCTGGCCTGTATTAGGAACAGTGTGGCCAGTAAGACAAGGGAGGTTATTCTGTCCCTGTACCCAACACTGGTCAGGCCACATCTTGAGTACTGTGCCCAGTTCTGGGCTCCTCAATTCAAGAGAGATGTTGAGAGATTGGAATGCATCCAGAGAAGGGCAACGAAGCTGGTGAGAGGCCTGGAACACACCCCTGTGAGGAGAGGCTGAGGGAATTGGGGGTGTTTAGTCTGGAGAAGAGGAGGCTCAGGGCAGATAGTCTGGAGAAGAGGAGGCTCAGGGCAGACCTCATTGCTGTCTGCAACTACTTGAAGGGAGGCTGTAGCCAGGTGGGGGGTCAGTCTCTTCTCCCAGGGAGGTGGTGAAGTCACCATCCCCAGAGGTGTTCAGGAAAAGCCTGGATGAGGCACTTAGTGCCATGGTCTAGTTGATTGGCTAGGACTGGGTGCTAGGTTGGACTGGATGATCTTGGAGGTCTCTTCCAACCTTGCTGATTCTATGATTCTATGACAATTATTTTTAATAACTGACGCAACCAAGAAATATTTTTTTCTGTTTTCCTCCTACCTTTGCTCATGGCCAGTGTAAGCACCGAGGTATCATCGAATCTTAAATCTGCTCTTACAAGGGAAGAACAAGTCAATCATTTCGGCTGGTGCAACTGGAAGTCTCTCTCTTCTTTTATCTTGAAGTACTTCAAGAGACACACAGACCACTCCTGAAAAATGAGAGAGAAGGATTTTCTTTTTAATAATACACAAATATTTATATTTCAAAGGGAACAAATCATATTCTGTTGTCTCCTACACTAGTCAAAGGCCCAATGTGTGCTCAAATACAGGCTTGAGGTTAATGTAGAAACTTACCTGAATTTTGTTATATCAGGGCCTAAATCTCAAATAAATGCTGATGTCGCTTTTCGTTTTCACTTGTCTAAATGGAGCCTTGGCTAAACTTTCTGTAGCATCATCTTCTGATAGTATCTCTCATATTGTATCGAAAACGGAGGCCAGAGTATAACAAAATGAATTTCAAATGTAAATGATATACTCCTTGTATATGATGGAGTTAAATGTCTGTACTCTAGACAAGAGAAATATGATCTAAAATGAGCTAATCACCCCAGAAGCAGAAAAAGTCAGAGAAAAAGGTGAACCACACTCTCTGTCTTGGAACTGCTTAGCAGAAGCATGTTCTCTAGGTATTCATTTGCTAACAGGAAATGTTGTGACTATGCAGATGTTTCTACTCTGCTAATTTCTCTTCAGCTGATGTAATTCTGAGGAGCTTAAAAATATTGCAACAGTTCAATTCAAACATAATGTCACAGAATCACAGAAAACATCCAGTTGAAAGAGACTTCAAAGATCATCCAGTCCAACCCTCGAACAAGTACAGGGTCAATCCTAAATCACGTCCCTAAATGCCAGGTCCACGTGCTGCTTAAACACTGAATATGGTTCCCTTTATCTCCTAAACACTAAAAACGTGCAAAAATTGGACTCAAATGTGCCTAAATCCTACACCCAAATCAGCAAGCATTTGATATTATCAGCTAAAAAAGAAATTTCAAGACAACAAAATGGTTAGATGTTTTTTCCCTTATTATATGAGCTTTTGCTTCTAAGTGTGAAGTGCTGCAAAATAACCATCATTTGGTGTTGGAGCCAAAGAGAACCATCAAATATGAAAATAAACCACATGAAGGATCAAAGTCACAAGACCCTTTCTGGTAGATTTCAGCAAATAAAATCTGCTGCCATTTATTGTGAAAAGTTATGTTGTATCTTCACTCTGCAGTTTACAACTTCAAACAGCTAACTGAATACCACGTACAATGCAAGGTAGGCTAGCGCAACAACATGTTATCCCTCCCACCCACTTCAGACTGAGAAACTTGGTAAGAGAAATTAAAATGAGCTTCTCAAGGACAAACACTGAGTTTGTGATAGAAAAGAGATTACAGATTGGACACCTTTTGTTTCCTTTCAACAGTGTTAACTACCTCTATTTGATATGTGTTTGCATACACCCAGATGTGTAGTCACACACGCACCCAACAGGAAAAAGTGAGGGAGGAAATATGTGCATAGGCAAACCTGAACGAAGTCAAGGTATCTCCATTGGTAATTGCAACTAAAAGTCCTTCTCACCTGTCTCTGTAGCTTAATTATTTTCCCCTGGAAAATCAGAACAAAAAAAAGGGAGAAAGTTCCTCATCCATGGTCATTTATTCTGTTGGGGGCTTTCTCCTGGGAGTAGGAGCTATGATCTACATCTCTGGAAACAGTTCAGGTGATTGGTGCCTGCCAACATAAGAGCAATTGAGGTTGTTGCTCTCACCTGGAGATGTCTCCCTGGAGCTGTAGATGAGGCTCCTAATCTGTAGAGAGGAGCAAGATTCATGCATGTGTTCAAGATTTCCCTGTTGTCATCTCTAAAGGTCTCTTGGTCACATACTGAGCCTAGATGACTCTGCTTTAGCTGGTGCAGTGTCTAAGGATTTTAGTGGTTGTAGCCATCTAATTTCTGGACATATAGGGGAAAGTCAGGAGAAGGTGATAAATGCTACATATGTGAGCATTAGACGTCGTCTAACCCATCTGTCCACCTATAAACACATGCCTCGTGTACATGACAAGTTAATTGTACATTAATCAGGATATAATCTCACACTGCTAATGCAAACCATGATGTAATTTTACCTTTACAACTTATACAACTATGACCATTATTATCATGTCATAAATTGTATCACTTCAGGCTGATGAATGACGCTAGTTAATGTATATCCACCTAATTTGTGTATTTCACACGGTGATGTAATGCTCTCTAATTTGTTCTTTACCTGGAGAATCTGCCATATAGTTCTCTTTATGTCTTCATTGAACTTTTTCTGAACATTGCAGCAGAAAAAAAAAAAAAAAACAACCAAGTGAAAAAAAGGGGAAGATTTTACCAGAGATGATGATTTACTTTTGTTAGGACACCAATTCCTTTCCAATGAGCCCAAGTCTGAGTGGAAACAGATACGCTCCAAGCACTAATAACCAAAAGAGCTGGCTTGAATTTAACACACATTTGACCACATTCGACCTTTCCTCATGTTGCAAGAATAAATAGTTGCACAACCACACCACTCCCACAACATGTACATAGGCCCACTTGTTAAGTTGCAAACAACAGAGCTGTGGCTAAACAGGTCACACTTTCCCTGGCTCTTGAAGCTCATCTCTTTATATCTACAGCTGTGGATCTGACTCTCACACCCTCAAGCTTTTTCAAAGGTCTGGATGTTGGATTTATTTGTTGTTGTTGTTTTAAATTTATTCTTTTAACTTCTGCTTAGAACACATTTTTTATATCAATATGAAAATGTGAAGAGGGAACGTAGATCTAGAACAAGTTATTTTTCTAATGTTTTCCATTAAGCAGCAGCTGCAGCTACCAAGCTGTCATCTTTGTTGCTAGGGAAATGTTCTGCCTATGCCAGAACAGAAATGGTGGGTTCAGTGCATCCACCCTAGTGCTGGGGAATGTCACCGCTTTGTGAACTGCTGGATGTTGGGCTGAGCAACTCCTTCCTCTGACTTCTGTGAGAAACGGGCTGCAGGAGAAGAGCTCCTTGTTAGTGTCATTCAGCCCTGCTTTCCCACACCAGCATACTCCTGTCTTCTTCCTCCCCTTGAAGAAGATGAAATGTTTCATTTTGACATTTTCAAAAAGTAAATCATCCTGATTTTTTCATTTCTGAAAGGCACTTTAAAATTAACAGAGACTTTTCCACTTCTCCTCAAAGGAAGCAACAGATAATTTAAGTAAGCTATGAAATATTTCAGGCAGAGCCAAGCAACATATCCTTCTTTTAACTCAACCAGCAAACCAAAACAAATAATCAGCTGTCTGTGCGATGCTGATCAGTGACTTCAGTGGAACTTGTGCAAGTGTTAAAGAACTTTGCTGGACTATACAGAAGACAACAAAGTTGCTTCGCACAGAAAAGTGTTCCTACCCCAAACACACCCTAATATTAAAGTCAGTGGAGTGTGTATAGCTTCTCAAAGTGCAACGTTATTCCAGTCTGCAAGGTAAGACTTCAAGACGGGGAGAAACACAGTTTTCTTTGGTTAGCAGAGTGTGGTCAGTTTATTCTTGCTGAGTGTTCATAATGAACACAGTAAGAAAGGTAAAGTGTTCACAATTCTTTAATATACTGGTAAGAAAATCTTAGCAGTTTACTACTGAATCACAATTGGCAAGAGGTCAGATCAAATCTCTCATGTGGAGTGACGATCATAAATGCAGTTCCCAGGGCTACCTCAACTTCAATAAAATGAAGTCATCCGTGTGCTGCTTTGTATTAATATTGCAACTACATTTAAGCATATATAAGCCATGATTTTTCCTCAAGTGTTAAATCAAATTGAAGCACAGGTTTTTATGAGTGATAAAATGATAATAGACCAGATCTGGTCAGCTAGGATAATAACTTGATTCAGTACTTTGGATGTAAGTGTTTAAGGTTTCCACAATAAAACTGTAATGTTATACCCTAAAGTGTGTTAATAACATTAAGTGATGTAACAGTGAAAGCGAACTGACAGAATGTAATACCCATAGGGCCGTCATAATAGAAATAATTTATAATGTAACAGCAATAAAATCTTTAATGTTATCTCAGTCCAGTCCTGTCCCCATGTCTGGGGTTTCAGATTACATGTGATTTTTTTTCTATGCATTTAAGTGTTAACTTAAAATAATTAAGAAAATGGTTTTCAAAGTGGAAAAGCCTTTCAAAGTTGCTGACCTGTTAATGGTATTATTAACTCTTTCCTTCCTACCGAAGTCCCATATGACTGATAGCTGACATAAAAAGAGGTAAGTCTTTTTTTCCTTCCAGTATGAGATTTTTTTTTTTCCCCTTTAAAAGCAATTTGCAGCAATCAAGGAATGTAAGACTACCATACTATATGAAAAAAAAAAAAGTATCTCATTCTCACTGTTATCACACCTAAACACCAGCACAGAATATGTTGTGAAGGAGTTTGAACAAACACCCAGTAAGTGTCACCTCACTATAAACACAAAATGTTCCTGTATGGGGCTATCTCCTAGAGAAAGATGACTTCCACCCTAATCATGGCAAACCAAAACATGACATAGAAGAGCTTGCTTAAATATTAGAAAATGTCCTTACTGGCAAAGTGCTGGGATAAGTTCCCCTCAGGGGCTGTGGGATCTTCTACACTCAAGATCTTTAAGAGCAGAAGTGATCAAACATCCATAAGGTGTGAACATGATGTGGTTTATCTAACCTCTTCACAGAGGGGTAGATCAGAGAATCTTATAGTGACACATAATCGCTCCTTTCATGTCTAACAGCATAAATATCTTCTCTGGAATCTCGGTATAGAGTGATAGTTAGTATGTCTTAAGACAGCTGCCTTCAGGAGGTAAAGGCATTTTTTGGTCTTTATTCTTTTCAAAATGTTTGAAAATTGCTAACTGGCCAGACACATACGCAGATATGGCAAAATACATGTAAAAACATACCTCTAAGTAATAACCCCCAAACCAATCCATACTTCTTAAACTAGGATTTATTCAATTCAAGCTGAGATGTACTTCTATTCCTTCTTCCTGGCCAAACTGCCTTCTAAGAACATTGACTTTTTAAGGCAGACACACTGAGAGCCTTCTGTAATGATGCCATGGCTCAGAGGAGACAAAATGGAATAAATTCAGCATCTGATTTCTCCTGCAAACCCACCCAAACCAGAACTAATAGACTGTCTTTAGAAAATACTCCAGCATCAGACAAGATAATTCCTGTGCAATTAAGGAAAATCCTCTGACTCGTAGGTTCTCTGACTCCCTGATTCTCTCAGCTCTGGCTCCTTGGCCTGAAATTGTGACGGGGGAGTTTTAGATTGAATGTCAGGAAAAATTTCGTTACCAAAAGGCTGTCCAGGCATTGGAACAGGCTGCCCAGGGAGGTGGGGGAGTCATCATTCATGGAGGTGTTCAAGAAACATGTTGACGTGGCACTTCAAGATGTGGTTTAATGGCCATGGTGGCGTTAGGTCAATGGTTGGATTTGATCTTAGAGGTCTTTTCCAACCAAAACGATTCTATGATTCCCTAATTCTCTCTGACCCACCAGGGAATGAAAAAAAAAAAAATAACTGGAACTGAACAAAGCAGCAGCTTATCATGAAATATGCAGAGTTAATCATCCCTTTAAAAGCAAATGTATTAGGAAAACATTATATCCTTAGCCCTCTGTGACATAATTACGCAGGCTTCTGATTAAACAGAGGCGCTCATTAAGTAAAACATTTTATCTTAGTTTCTTGTTGGTTGCTGGTACTATTGGGCTTCCTGCCCAATTCCAGCCAGGCTACCATATGAACAGTGAAACCAGCCAACATTGTTAATGCAATAACAACAACACTTGGCACTTCCATCACTTCCTTGAACTCAACATCTTAAAGCAATTTACAGATATTACTTGGTTGAACCATGTGACAAAATTGTCAAGCAGGTAAGATTGATCACCCTTATTTTACAGCTGGATAAAATAGGGCAGAAAGGTATTCAGCTGGCTTTTCCTGGCTGCTGAGAAGTTAGTGTTAAGATCCAGAAGTCCTGAGGAGAAACCACTTGGAATTACTGTTTCAACAACGACTGAACTTTTTTCTCCCCTCCTTAATTGCTGTTGTCCTTTATTGGTTCTCTGTAGCAGAAGAAGGCTTGTGCTGTGAAAAATCAAGCTGGGATGCAGTTGGACTGAAAAGCCAATTTTAAGCATCATTTATTATTCGTAGTTTAAGGACCTTCAGCAAAAGCATGACATTTGTACTGGGGGATAAAGGTGTCAATAGTAGAGGGAAAAGAATATTTTAGTTCCTAGCTTACCAGATCTGACTATTTGAGCAGATGTAGAGAAGTTTCTTTGCAGAGCTTCCAGCAACGGGGAAGTAAGGAGAACATTTTTACACTGAGTCTAGGAATACATCCATAAATGTACAGCTTCTGAGATAATGATAGTGGTCAGTTTCAAAAACCCTCCCATCCTCCTAAACCATCTTTGGCAAAGATATTCCTCACCCAGAGGCTGTGAAGGGAACTCAGGCAGACCGGAAGCCAAGTCTGGACACGCATGGCCAAACTTACAAAATAATACTCCTGTTTGCAGATGCATATAAATATCTTCAGCCTGAGAAAGAGTCAAACAGCTTTTCTGCTGCATCTAAAACCACTTCATGTGTTAAAAGCTGAGCAGGGCTTACATTTGCTGCTCATGGTATTGCTTCAGGAGGAAAATTATGCAGAATATAGCATTTTACTTCACACAGAGCTTCATCCCAAGCTTGATAAATATTTCTCAGTGCTGTGCTGGATACTAAGGAGACTCACTGGTCATTTGCCAGACTTCTCCCACAACAAAATCATTCTTTTTGTCTTTAGCCTAAAAGAGAGAATTTTGGTATCTAAGAGCCTGAAGTGTTAAACTCATGTTAGACACTGAGGTTTGGAAATAAAATCTCACCCGCTGCGTATAAATATCATCCGTATCCAGATTCCATCCGTGTGGGTTGTAATTGGCACTGCTGTGAGTTATCTGCTACTGATACACACTAACATCCCCTGATTTCTAAGCTCAGGTGTCCCTTCCTGGCTAGAAAAAACCCCTCTAACACCTACATGTAAACGTAATGGAGTCAGTATTAGAACAAACGTTTAGGTCTAGGTGCATGTATTACAAGTGTAAGAGAGGTGGAAACCTTCTTGTCGCTTGTTCAGCTGGATACGTATGACCAGCTTCAAAAGAAACTCCGGAGTACAAGATTAAAGGGAAGATGACCATGAACTCTCCTTTCCCGAAGGAAGTTCAAAGCTTCCTGATTTAGGTTCTTATCACACTATAAAGAGAGGAGTGAAGAAGATAAAAATTTAAAAATAAATGATCTTGAAGAAATTCTCCTCATCTGAGTGTCCTCCAATATGTCTGGTCTTCTAAGTGTTAAGTGAATTGTAACTAGATCCAGGGGAGACAGTTGCAACCTGGTTATCAGTGGCAGTAAATGGAAGATAATAGCCCCACTAGAGAGTTATGAAATGGCTTGTCTTTGAGCTGCCAAAGTGTTTAGGCTCTCTTTTATTATATTCACAGCAGTAATCCGATATGTCCTGACTTCTGTCATCTGTATGTAATGCTTATCAACTCTCTGCCAGTGATTCACCCCCTTGTCAGGGACAATTATTCCTCAAAGTGCTGAGGTTACGACTGAAGCAATATTATGACTGGAAAGAAAATATGAAAGGTGCAGCACATCACAGCAAGCAATCTTGAAGCTGACGTCAAAGTGAAGGAGAACATTGTTGATACAAAAATAAGGCATAACAGGAGTGTTGCACTGTTTGCTCTCCTGGCAGTCCTGGGCATTGCTAAGGTCATACATACATTGAACTATAGTAATGGAAGATTTTCCCATCATTTTATTGGAGCTACGTTGTCATACATCTGTGGTTAGGTGTCTGTCTCCATTTCCATTGTAAATCTCCATTTAAAACTACACAAGCGGTGTCTGTCCTGTCCCTCTAAATTTGCAGAACAGAAGCTCAGCCTGGGAAATTCATTTTCCTCCAGAGGATCATGAAATGAAAAGCATAATCTAAGGGACAGAGAGTCCAATTTGCGTTTGTCGAGTTGCTTGAAATTACAGTAACACCTGTGGTAAACTTCTGATCTAAGCATGTTCAGACCAACCTGTTTCATCACTCTCTTAGATGCCTCAGGCAAGGCTGAAATAAGTTTTGTCACTCTTTGTATTGCTTATGAATTCTTTAATTTGTGGCAGAGGAATAGATAATCTCAGGCTTGTGGCGAGGGAGAGCAAGAAAGCAGTGTCCTGCCAAAGAGCAGAAGGCAACCTGAGAACCAGAACTGAGCCTTGGGGCACCAGAAGCTCCAGGACAGTGGGAGAGAGTGAGTGGCTGCAATATTTCTTTGTCTTCTGTGCTAACATGGGGAAATGGTGGCTTGGGAAGTGTTGTCAATGGCAATGAGAAAAAGCAGCTGGTCAGCAAACATAATGGTGGTGACATGGAGGGCAAAGAGGGATGCCAGATGGTGCCAGGGGCTGTCCAGCTGACCAACAGCAGCACCTATGCCCTGAATGCATATGTGGTATCAGTCCAGCACGAGTTGTTAGATGTTGAACAGCACATAATTCACTCAACTAAGGGTTTCAGCCTGCAGAGTGGAGGCAAGCAACGCCCGTCTGTGATGTTTTGATAGTTCTTGGGATCTGAAACTACAGTGCAAACCCTGTACATCTGTTTTGCAAACAAGTGGTTGAGTATTGTTATTTCCTAGCTTCTT
The DNA here is from genome assembly GCA_013400475.1 of Tricholaema leucomelas. Taxonomy (NCBI): domain Eukaryota; kingdom Metazoa; phylum Chordata; class Aves; order Piciformes; family Lybiidae; genus Tricholaema lacrymosa; species Tricholaema leucomelas. Next base: position 1,641,284 of record WAAF01018545.1, read on the forward strand.
AAAGGGTCACATGGGTCCAACTGTGAGGCAGAGAGCCCAAAGCAAGTGGGATAGGGGTAGAGGAGGGAGAAGGCAGTCAGGTTTGAAAAAAAAAAAAGTTGGAAATCAACTGGCTAATCAGAAAGTGGAATCACTTAGGCATATGCCTCTCTGGCAGGAAAGATGAATGCAAGGCACGATCTCTCTATAGTGTTGGGAGCTGTTACTCAAATGGCCTTCCTGACTGTCCTTGAGAGATGCACCAATGGGGAGCCCACATGGATCTCAAGGGTCAGAAGCAGCGTCAGCTGTGCTTCCATTGGGAGAGAAAAAGAGCCTCCTAAAGCAATGAGAGAGAATGAATCACTGCTCCTTGTCTAATATATTGCAGTAATGTAATAGAACAGCAATAACCCCCAGAGTACCATCTGGTGAACTTGTGACTAAACACAGCTTGTTTTGCTCAAGGCACAGGAGCAATGGACAAGTATATATTTTATTCCTTTGCTTCACCCTGCTCAAGTACAAGTGGTAACAGAACTATTTCTGGGAACTTTAGACCATCCTACAAATCAGAGCTGCAAACAGTTATTTCTTCCCTATGAAGCGCGTAGGTAGCTCACTCTGCAGGAGGGTGCTCAGTAGCATAAACTCCAGAGTCTCAGTTGTGGCCACCAACACAGACAAAGACCTCATCTCAGCTATTCACCACACATTTCTGGTGCTGCTAAATTCTCTGTTAAAGTCTTGTGTGTAGGTGGATATTTCAGGTGATATTTCCCAGGGATGCACGAGGCCTAACTCTAACATGAAGAATATTGGTGACTAGTTGCTCTGACCTTGGTCAGAGTTAATCCTGCAGGAATGAAAAGGTTCAGATTTCACTTCTCACTGGAGGAAAAGAGAAGGGAGGAGGGGTAGCCCCCCCCACTAACATAAAGACACGACCGGTGGCTCTGCCATCAGTTGTAGCATTGCTTGCATTTGGCATTGTATTATGAAAATATCTATTCAGAGTGGAAAATAAGATCAAAGACAACATTTCCGTAGTGATGACTTTAGCTCCACTTCACTCTGCTCCCTCTCCTCCTCCTGTCCTTTGCATTTCAAGGCTCTTGCTCTATTCATCTGCTCTATGCCACCCCAGGTTTATAACATCACATCATCAGCAGCGCTAATAACCTGTGATTCTTTTCCCCTATTGTGTCTGTCAGAGTCAGTAATCTGGGCACTACAGTAGCTCAGCACTGAAAAGCTACAGTGTGTTCCTATAGCAACCAACTAATCCGCAGGTGGAAGGTGATTGGGCACCTCTTGCACCGGAACAATAATTTGAAAGATCTTTTTCAGTGTGCTGTTCTGCAGCATGAGTTCATTGTGTTGCAACCCACCACGAATCATTATAAGCCATCAGGAAAATGCAGCCAGGGCTGCACAAATCATAGCAAAGAGAGAACACGTCTGCCAGCAACGAGCCCTTGAAATATTTCACGGCAGGTTAAGAGGCCAAATTGCGTATGGCAAGATGTATTGTATAGGATAAAACAAAGGGCTAATAATAAGCCCATGCTGACAGCCTCTGAGTCAGGGAATCCCAGTGAAGTGTAAGAGTGTGCATGAATATGAGTTTTCCTGAGCTGCGGAAGGAAAAAAGCCATAATAAAAGAAAGTGCTGGGCAGTGCTCCCACGTAAAACTCTTCCAAAACCAATTACTCCCACCTGGCTATTCCCATTTCTCCTAAACCATCTCCTGTTACAGAAGAGAATTTAATATTCTTTAATTGAAATAGCTAATTTAAGGCACTTGCCAGCTATCCTCAAAGTCTGAAACCCTGGTCTGGACCCTCACAAAGTGATCAGAGATTGTAAAAGTCTCGATTTTTTTAGAGTAAGAAACCTTCAGGAAGAACACAAGACCTTCCTTCCAAAGGTCAGGCTTCTTTATCTTTCTAATAGTAAGATGGCTGAACCTGAGGTAGGGAGCGATCATTCAAAGCAAACCGTCTTAACCTGTGGAGGAAGTGCAGCAAAGACAATGACAGAACAAACAGCTTCGTCTCAACCTCAAGTAACAATTCCTGTCATTTGCAGTCTACCTCTAATTTCTACCCATTTTTCTTTGAAAACACTGGACTGGCAATGCTAGGTAAATGTAGAATCCTCTTCAAGGATTGTACATTTACAAGCACAAGCATTTTTCATATAGCCACTGCCAGTAGGAAGTGAGAGCAGATAGTGTAAATGATTCCATGAGCAGAGTCACAGGAGAGCAAAAAAAGGAAATTTCTGTAAAGGGAAATATCTGTAAAAATCTTCAATAGAAAGAGAGAAGTAGTACAAGTTGCTCTTTACATCAGTTTAATCACACTGAAGAAAGAATGTTGTTATTAAGGGCCTGGACTTAATAAAAATGTCAAAAACTCTCATTGCATAAATCATCTCTTTTGAGATTTGTTGGGGTGATGCAAGACAAACCTTAAAAAGAAAGGGCAAACAGAAGTTTAGTATTGACTTCTGAGATTGCAGCTTAAAAAGCTGCCCTGCATTTACAGCTTGAACAACCTGGGACACTTCCATCTTAAACAAATTTTCTAACTATGAGACAATGAAATCAGTGTCTCACTGCTGAAGAGTTTTATAAAGCTATGTCTCCACTCAAAGCTGAATCAACAAACAAGAAAACAGAACAGACACTGCATTTATAAGCTTTTTTGTTTTTAATACTCATCCTAAAACAGGATGAGTAAAATGGACGGGACAGATTCACATACTCAATCCAAACTGACAGAAGAAAAGTTGGAATGAGAGGTAGGATATCTTCTAGGGATGTTATTAGATTATTGACTAGTCTCCACCAAATATCAGTGTTTTACTCTCTCTCCCTCTTGTTTTTTATCTATCATACAACTTAGGAAGCCTTCCCAAAGAAAGTTTTGCTGAAATTTTTTTTCATCTCTGAAAAATTTTTAATCAAAACTTTCCAGCAAAACATTCAAAAGTTCTTGACCATCTTTAATTGTGAAGTGTATTGATTGTTCCTCTCAAATAATCCATGCCTTTAAAATGACACATTTTTGTTCCTTTCAGAGGGCTTGGATAGATAGCATTGTTTTTCTTTCCAAAGCAGATCAAAGAGCCCAAATTTTGGCAGGCTTTCTGTTTTCCTTTAGAAAAAAAAATGAGAAAAAGAAAGAAAAACATCAGCAAAACAAAGCTAAGAATAACTGCTCGTTTCTGAAGAGTTGTGTGCTTCTTCACTTCTAGATTCAAAGTCACAGTGCTCACTTCAGGGAGCTGCTGAAACAGAAAGCCTAGAGGTGGGGGGGATGGAGAGGAATGGAGAGATCAGAGAATTGGCACAGGATAGAGAACCTTTTGCCTCTTGATGTTCAGGCTGAATCTAGCCAAAGTCAGTCATGAAACAAAGTCATCACAATTGCTAAACACTTGCAGTGGTTTGTAAGGTCAGACTGTAGCCTCTAACCCAGAAGATGAGTTTCCACATATCCATGGCTGCTACTTCATTGACAGCTCTGGTGGCAGCTCTGGTCTCCAGTTTGTAGTCCCTCGGTTTTGTAAATGAATGCACTCTAGAAGATGGCTGGACTTGGGTTAATTGTGGCCTTTTCCTTTCAGAACAAGTAGATAAAGGAGGTACATACCATTTTTTTCTGGAAAAAAGTTACTATCCTGAGTAGCTCCCCCCTCTGCTGAAATGTTCAGAGGAAGGGGCTGGTATGATCCAGATAGCTCTTCAGTTTTGAGTTCATTGTGTTGCCTCTGTAGCTATTTTTCTTCATTTATCATTCACGTCCAGTAATTACAAGTTACTCATCACAGACCTGTACTTCTGTGGCAGGATCTGTAGCCCACACCATTTGTAAGCTACCATGAACTACTGCCAACGTCAAATATGAAGGGGTGACATCAAAACCATGCAAGAGAAATAACACCAGCTCTTACTCTGTGTGAACCAACCTTTATATTTACTTACTGTCTAGCTGAGCTTGTTTATTGCTGTTAGAATCAGATTATTTTAAGGCTTAAAATTCTCTTGGAGAATATGCTACAAGTTGTAGAATTTCCACAGCTTCCCAAACACAGATGCTCTGTCTTATATTGAGGATAAGAAATAAGAAAGACTAGGAGAAGAAATTATCCTGGAGATAGTCAGGCAAATGCCAGAACTGACTGCTCTATGAACCAAACTGTTGTGCCACAATATGCAGTCTTTCCCCATGCCAGCCTGTTCTAGGGTAAAACTATTTTTGACTGTGATAGGAGCTTTAATGGGATTGCTGTTACCTGACAGCCTGTGTACCAGTACAGGACATGACACTACAGGAACTGGCAATGCATAGCATTTCTGCAAAAGGGCAGGGAACGTCTGGAGTAGGGTATGGAGCTGTATGTATGGAGTTCACACTGTCCCCAACACTATAGGCTTTGGGGAGTGAGCAGAAGAGCATCATAAGAGCTCAGCTGATGTTAAATCCATTGCCCTTCTCAGCTCAGTGATAAACAAAACCTGCACACAGATAACTTGTAAATGAGCTGGGAAAGAATATGTACTCTGGATAAAGATGACAGAGTTCATTGGTAGAACAAATCAGACAATATGTGAAGTTAGACTGTGCTTGGTACAATTATGTGACCTTGTAAGAAAGCATGGCCAAGATGGCAGTGATACTGCATATAGAACAGAGCCTGGTGGAAAGTTGCTATTCTTCAAACTCTCTTGCATCTAGACATCTTTCAAGTGATTTCAGAATTTAGGGTGAAAGTGGATCTTAGGCCTTTTTTAAAAAGCCATTTCAAATCCTCATTCATACCATAAATGCTTTTTTCTTCTTTTTTCTGCGGGCCACTGAAATCTCTGGGGCCATGACATTGTCTGGCACTGAATGCAGCCCCTTTTTATCATTATAAAGAAATAATGAAAGCATATGGTGGAGAGGCGCTCATATTTCAGTGTATGGTGCCTTCCTCATTCTCCATAACCAAGTACTGAAGAATATATAGTATGATGAAAACATTAATTATTTCCAATACACTAAGAGAAAATTCCTAACAATTCAAAGTCATCCCTGCTGCCTAGCATGAATGTAAGTTCAAAGTAAAAGAAACCAAACATATCTCTACTTTTGTGCATTAAACATCAGCAAGTGACCTGTATTTTATTACAGTACACAGCTGTTTTATCACATAAGTAAATAAATCACCATTGAACCAACTTTGGGAACAAAGATTTTGAATAATAACACAATTAACTTTTCCCACAAAGTCCAAATAGCCCACTTGCTCATAGTTGCTACAAGCTGTGATTCCCACGTGAAAGATATCAACTTATTTCCTTTTCCTGTCAATCATCGGTACCAAGTGGGGCCATGGTATGTCAGGTCATGACCTTTCACTCTGGGCATGAGCCTGAAAGCCACTAGTGAATCAACTGGTTTAATTATTTAGGCTGTTTTTAATAAATATAAAAATGTGGCCTTAAATATTTCACATGCTTGTTCAGTTTGGGCTTTCAAGTGCCTCTCATCAAGCCCACCAGCCTGAAAGTGTTCTCTTATTGGTAGGAAATCAGTCAATTAATAACCAAATCCAGCTTTTGGAATAAGGTTTATTTTGTTGATTTTGAGCTTCCTGGCTTGGGTATCACTTGCTTGTTGGTTTAGAGGGCAGGATTTTTGTTATTTTTTTTTCTACATAACATTGGACAGTTTTTAATCATCACCAGCAAAAGCCTGTTTGCTTACCTCCCACAAATGGTCCTTTAATACAAATGCCATGGTTGGATTCGTGGTTTTCCATGCATGTTCTATTTTCTACATTCTCTTCATCTATGGGGAAAAAAAAAAGAAATCAAAACCATAAAAAGCAAGAAAGGAAGAAATCCAATATAGTGCAGTCTTTATAAGACAGTGCTTTTAAAAACATTTTTGAGTAATGTTGACAGCTTTGCTATTAGGTCCCTTAGCAATGGACAGTTTTATTCCATTTCAGGTCAAAGTGTGATGATAACCCTCCTTTGCTAAAAATCCCAGCAAGTTTTTTTCAGCTTGTAACTCCCATTGTCTAATGCCTTAGCCCTGAACCAGGCTGGTGGCTTCACCTGGTATTTAGCACTGTTGCATAAGGAAGTTACAGTAGCTGTACAACCACGTCAGCAGAACACAAGTAGCAAAGTGTCCTGTGGATGGTGAACTAGTCAAGTGCAGTGATTTATATTCTACAAACATTTATGCTTATTGCTCAACAAGCTTTCCAGCTGTAGACACAGAACAGAATTAAGAAACTAACTGATGGTGCCTTTTGAAAGAATAAGCCCCTAAATTTGGGCTGCCAGAGCCAATTTTTACTTTGGAACATTCCCGAAATGCACAGAACTTTCCCAACATTTCTTAGATTTGTTTTGTTCTTTCCCCTAGTGCTCTAAGAGTGCTCAAGAAAGTGAGTGTGAAAGACTGTTTCTATAGATGATAAAATTAACTCATCCTTCTCCTGCCTCCTTCCCCCTTACCCCCTCCATGGTCCTGCATCAAAGAGAGGCCTGGGGAAGGGGAAGGGCAATGGCAATGTTCTTTCTTTGACTTTTCCAATCACTTTCATGGGCTGCCGAAGAAGAGGGCTGCTGGTTCTGGAGGAAATGTCAGCATGCCAAAATTTGCTCTTCATTCAAACAGGAGCAAAAATGCAAATGGCAAAATGCGCCAGAAAATGAAATTACTGTAATGCAGAGATCATCAAAGCTAATTTAATTGAAATGATTTTATTTTGGGACAGTTAAAAACATTTAATCTTAATATATTCAAATTCTTAATTATTTCAAGGTGTGCACAGTAGTGTGTCAGAATTTACTATATAATGAAACAAAAGTCAAATGAAGCATTCTCTCTTTATTGAAGAAAAGTGTCCCTGCCAGATAATGCTGCCTCTCAGCAATCTCAGCAAAATTGCTGTAGTCCTGAGAAATCTTTCAGATTCATCTAAATCAGCATTCACTGATGAAAAGCTGACTTCTGAGAAGTTTTCAATCCGCTTTGCTCAAGCTGCATCCAGAAGAGCATATGTTTATAACATGTGAGCAACCCCCTGAATCTCCTGGTGGCTGAAGATCAAAATCAAAGTATTGATCCAAGAATCTACCACTTTGAAATCAGATATGGAAAAATGCTAAGGAGCAGCAGCGATTCTTAGGGGTTTCAAGTGCACTTAGAGTGTGCGGTATCGCCTGGAACATGCTTCAGTTTGCACTTACCTTATTTAGCTTTTCAAAGGCTGACCTTTCATGCACTAAGTTCAGCGACATAGCAGTCAACCTATTAATGTCCAAGGAAGCTGTGGACCAAATCAGACAGTTTAAATAACTCAGCTGTGAACACAGAACCCCATTATCATTTCTGTAAGGCTAATCTGAACAGCTGATTCATCTCGAGCAGTTTACTATGGACGATAGGTCTTCACAGCATCCATTTTAAGTTTTAAATCAGATGAGGGTGAAGAACTTTGCACTCAGACACTATGTTGGGAGGTGCCATATAAAAGGACAGACAAGCAGAGAGGCTTATAGTAAAGGGTCTTATTTCCCACTGTATGTTACTAGCTCTATTCTGACGTGATTACTGATTTCAGGGGAATAAAAGCATGCAATGAAGTAGAGAGTTAGGAAACTGTGTATTCTTTCTTCCCATAGAACACATACCTCCCTATTAAACATATCTTGGCTTGGCATTTGCCTGATGGTTTTAGTTAAAGAAGCTTGAATTTACCACACATATTTCTGTTAGCAGTACAGAGATAACAAAACTCATGAGAGGACCTGGGCTGTCTTTTAGAAATAATAGGAAGTTCTTGATCCCTACTTTTTTCTTCCTTCTCTGGTGGGGGTTTGCACCTTTCTTAACATGAACATAAAAGACCTTGAGTGGAAATTTTTTTCCATGTCCTCAGCATTGCTTGATAGATGACATCTTTTGCATACTACCAAAACGTTAACCAGACAAAGGAAACCCATGTGAGTCGTGAAATCAGGTTGTGAGATGACAGAAGCTATTGCATCTCACAGTTCTTTTACTCTCTTTCAGCATGTAAATGGAAGAAACAGGTTATTATAAAATAGGAATGCTGTAATCACATCACTCCTTTCCCTTGGACTATTGTTTTGTCCAGTAGCCTGTGGATTTTCAGACTTCATCTGCATACTCAGCAATTCCATAAAGAAAATGTCATTATCAACAATGAAATCTCAAACAGTTTTCTGCTCATAGTGAGGTTTTCACTGTTCTCAGGCAATGCTTGGAGAATCCTTTGTATGAGAAGAGGAAGATGTGAGACCATCTGAGCAAGATGTTATCTGTTGCTGAAACCGTTGCTTACAAACAGTTCTCAGTTTCATTGCTCATACAAGGGTGATCAAGTTCTAGCTAAAACAGGCTTCAGTTATCCAGTCATTGGAAACAAAAACAGAAAGGAAAGAAAGGAAGTCAAGTTGTTAGTATAAGCTGCTTTACAACCTCCAAAGACCTCAAGAAAACATATGTTTAGAAGAAAATTTCAAGCCTTCCATTGATAAATTATGGCTTCCTGCAGGGTACTCCTAACGCCCACCCTAGCCTCCAAATCTAAAAATGCTAATGCTGAGGAACCTTGGAAAAAAAGGTCATAATGATGATGCAACAAATCACACGGCAAAACAAAACAAAACAAACAAACAGAAAAAAGAAAAACACTAAAAAAAGTAAATCACACAACAAAATGATACATACAAAAACTGGTTCCCAACATACACTTACTGAAATCCAAGTATTTGTGAAGATAAGGAGCTCTGGGAGCACTAAGAAGATAAAAGACAGGCTCGAGCCAACTGCAGTATCTGAAGAGATTATTTGAGAGGAGAAAGTAAGTGTGGTTCAGATTTTATAACCGCCTCTTTACCACACAGTGACAACGTGCTGGAGTCATATACTAACAGGGAAATGTCAGCACAAGTTTTGTAGTGGAAGCCAATCTATACTTGAGGAAGACAAAAGATTTCAAATTATAGCTGAACTTGCATGCTTAAAAGCCTTGTGAGCGTTGCAAAGGTCACAAGCAATACAGGAACCTTGTGAGACACTAGCTTGTAGAAAGGTCGGACATTCTCCTTCCATTAAAATTGGGATGTATTTGTAGCCTGCATACTTTGTGTTAAGAAGCAGAGGCTTGAATTGGTTCCAGAAGCTGAAGAACTACTAACAAGTTCCCTTCTGTAGCTGACTTATTTTGAGACACCAAAACAACCCTGGGGGGTGGGACAGTGAAGGGGCTTAGCAGCTAGCAATAGGCAAAGCAGTCACTAGGCTGCTCTAGCTCTTACCAGGGACTGAACTCATCATAGAATCATAGAATGGTCTAGGCTGGAAAGGATCTCTAGAGGTCATCTAGTCCAGCCCCCCTGCAGTCAGCAGGGATATCCCCACTAGACCAAGTCACCCAGGGCCCTGTCAAGCCTCACCTTGAAAGGGCCTCAACCACCTCCTTGGGCAAGCTGTTGTAGTGCTCCACCACCCTCATAATAAAGAACTCATTCCTAACATCCAATCTAAATCTGCTCATCTCAAGCTTGAATCCATACAGGGCAGTCTGATCCCTGCATTTGTGCTGTTTTTGGATGTCTTGAGTCATGGTGAGTTTTATGGCTAAATGCCACAATGTTCTGTGATGCTCTAAGAGGCATTACATTTCATTGGAGATTACATGCTGTTGGAGTTGAATGGCGAGTTCCATAAATTCCTCTGGGACAAAATCTGAAGTAAACATTCACAAAGTTTTGCATGGGTTTCTGACAATCTGTCTAGGAGCTTTTGTGTCAAAGGGAACTGGAAAATGGCTGGCAATGTTTTATTTCCCTTATTAAGAATAGTTTTTGAGTGTGCAAGTCTTAGCAAGAAAGATTTAGAGAGCGACTGTGCTGCAGTTTTGCTGGGATAAGTGGCAGTTTTAATTAAAACAATTATACAAGTCTTTGTTTTCTTCAACTAGTTTGATTTAGTTGCTTTCTTTAGCAACAAACAAAGCATTCATGGCTTCTTCACATTTGCACAGAATATTAATGCCGCTGCCTTTGATTTCAAAGTCTTGGACACTTAAGCAGTTTGTCTGCATTTAAGTCTCAAGGCACTGCTAAGATTGCATGAGCAGCATGAGGATGTGGGTATTTGTATCTTGATACTGTTAGGCTATAAGTGAAAAATCCAGGAAATGGCTAAAAATTGCCTGATCACAAGGACTTGCAGAGCAGCAGCATCACACTGCAATTATGCAAACACATAAGACTTATTCTGGGTCTAGCTCTTTGCTCCCTTACTTCTCTTTCACCATTTCCTCTCTTGAAAATGGTAGGACAATGACATACAGACGGACATGGTGTTTGCAGTGCCAGCTATGATACAAAATGAGTTAAAACATATGGTCCATATGGCTGGCACTTGATTCAGCACTGTCACACTGTGACAGGTAAACTAGGGCTGGATTAGCAGCTTCAGGGTGACATGATCTACCAAGAAACCAAAAGGAAATATTTCAGCAAAGTATAAAGCCTCTAAATGAAATTGAAGAACTCAGCAGTAAATCAAAATTTTCTGTTTAAATTTTTTTCCATAGAGAGATTTATTTTATACCAAAAGGTGGAGGTTTGAAATGAGAAGATCTCAATTCATAAGAAGTTACTTTCAGGAATTGATTTTGTTTTTATTTTCTTTACCTGAAGTTACTTCTTAGAACAAAATCCAGGTATACCTCTCTCCTGAAATGCCTTTTGGGTGAGAACACAAAGCTGTAGTTGCCTCCCTACCTGAAGGGAGGTTGTAGCCAGGTAAGTGTTGGTCTCTTCTCCCAGACAACCAGCAACAGAACAAGGGGACACAGTCTCAAGTTGTGCTGAGGGAAGTATAGGCTGGATCTTAGGAGGGATTTGTTGCCAGAGAGAGTGATTGGCATTGGAATGGGCTGCCCAGGGAGGTGGTGGAGTCACCGTCCCTGGAGGTGTTCAAGAAAAGACTGGATGAGGCACTTAGTGCCATAGTCTAGTTGACTGGATAGGGCTGGGTGCTAGGTTGGGCTGGATGATCTTGGAGGTCTCTTCCAACCTGGTTGATTCTATTCTATTCTATTCTATTCTATTCTATTCTATTCTATTCCTCTCCGCTCCTGGACAGAGAATTAAAGCTCTCACCGTAGATCATGATGACATCCTAGAGGTATGTTTATATAAAAGCACTTCTCTTTGAAAAAGAAGAAGGTGTCACTGTGTGTGCAAAGGCTTTATCAAGGCACAGGTAACACTTAGTAACACAGCTGGACAAAAGGGAAAAAGAAAGAGTGACCTAATACTCAAAAAGTCTTCTTCTGTCTAAGAATGTCAAAATTTGACACGCCAGTAACTTTCAAAACATTATGATCCACTTTATAGTTAGCCAAAAGGAGAAAAGATTGTGCTGGTGCTTATATATTTTATTTTTCTCTAAATCTTCTCATTTTCTCCCTCTTCCCCCTCCTCCCCTTTTCAGATTTTGGATCAGCACTACTATAACACATCATATTTTCCACAGACACATGTATGCTTATCAATTAATTTATCTCCACAAATGTCGGCCCAAAAGATAAGAATCAGTATGAAAAGAACTGTTTTAATTTGAATGTTTTTTGAAAGAAGAGGAAGCTTAAAAATGCATTTCTCATTGGAAATGTGGGCTCAGATTTTGGCTCACATTAAGAGTTGGAAAAAAAGAGTAGTGTTTTGTTTCCCATCACCAATTCTTCATGGTTTAATCCCAACAGAAGAAAAAAAATCCAATTGCTGGGCAGCATGGCTGGGCCTTAGACGTGACCTTTGGGGTGCGGCACGCAACAACGTTTTGGGGGCAGGCAGTGCTCAACAGCAGAAATGCTGCAGGCAATGCCTCAGTGCTGACAATGGGCCAGGAAGTGCTGGAAGTATCAGAGTCTGATCAGCATGGAGGGTTCAAATGCAACATGTGCCAGGGAAGGAAGCTAACAGAATAATTTCTTGCTACCTAAAGCAAGACACCCCTAAAAATTCACCATTTAAAAGAGTTCATTTAGTTCATCTCTCTTGCTGTTTTTAGCATACACAGCTGTATCTCTCTGTGGTTTTATTTTATCTGCTTATCCTGAAATCAGTACATTTTCCTTAATAAAAGCCAAACCATTTCTTTCTAAAGAGTTATAGCTCCTTCCAGATGAGTACATCTAGGTCAAGTTTCAGCCTGGCATAAATATTTTATGTTTGAGAACTAAAGATCTCCAGAAATTGGGGTTCATATTGGAATGCCTGATGTAGCCTTAACCATACCAGCACATGTGGGTGCTTGCTTTAATAAAAAAGCCCTTAATCTCATTTGGCTCTACCTCACTGGCAGCTTGAAGCACTTGAATCAAACAGTACAGCTGTGAATTGTGACACTGGCTGGACCAATGCCCAGAAAACTTTTCCCAGAGAAAACCCTTGAGGGAAGGAAAAAAAAGAGAAAAGAAAGAGAAAAAGGAGGGGGGATGGGGGAAAGGTTTGACAACTGAAACACAATACAGTGGAGAGTGCAAAGACCCACAGCCAAACCTGCACCCTTCCCAAGAACCTGAAACAAACCAGAAACCCAAAAGATAGATGGAATTCTTCTTCAAAAGGTGGCTTTGTAATGTAGGAGGGCCAACCTGGGCAGCCCTGAGTAATGGCCCCAGTCCACTTTTTATGCACAGCAGCAAATAACCAAATTCAAGCAAAGGAATAGGAAAGCTGAATTATACCACTCCTTCCAAATCTGTTTAAAAGGCACCTTTGGTTTTTTTTTTTTTTTTGTGAGGAAGGAGAAAAATAAACAACTGAGGAAATTAAAAGAGGGTTGGAAGCACAAGTGCCATAAACAGGCCCAGCAGAAGTGTGCCTGTAGTATTTATAATTTTAGTTTTGCTTGAATCCTGATGATGCTGCCTTCCCCTAAAGCAGGTAACTGAACAATAAAGAAAAAAACACTACAAGAAAACCTTAGAAAGCACATCTGAATGGAAGGAAATGTTCTTTTTCAGAAGGCAGCAGCCATACTCTGAAGTCACAAGGTCAAGAGGTGAATTTCTACTCAAGGAAAACATTAGAGCTGGATATTTCTCATCTGTCAGTCCCATTAAATACCATTTTTTAAGGACTCAGGACTGTGCATTTTGCCTTTCTTCAAGTTAGGAAGATAATAAAGATTCTGTTGCCTTTTGCAGATGTTTAAAGACATGATGTGAAAGACAAATTCTCCAGCTAAAACCCTCAAGAAATGTCACTTCTGTGTCTTACTGAAGGAGCTCCAGCACATTCTCTACATAAACATCTGCCGGAAACATTTCAAAAAGAAGGCTGTTTAAATAATGGCTTTTGGGGGGCTTTTTATTTTGCCTTTTTTATTTTCTCCTTCAAAGAAAAGAAAATGAATTTGTGGAAAGTTCTCTCATTGAGAGCAACTTTGCTTTGCAAAAATGCCTCAGCTAGGGTGATCTGAGGAAGCAGGCTGTAAAGTGAAGAAGGAATGTTGAAAATACTCCTTCAAAGTATTCTGTATCAATCACACCTCAGAGACAGTCATAAATCAGTGCTTTCCTTGACTTAAGAAAGTTGTTGCTCTTCATTGTTATGCTAACTTGTTTGTGACAATTATAGCAAGGCTCTATTTACATAATAATTGGATTTTTTCTATTAAATTTAACAGACAAGGGGAAAGAAAGAAAAAATCGTAACCAACATTGTGTCACAAAGTGGTAAATATGTGGCATCAACTGAGAAAAGGAAAAATAATGAAAAGAATCAGTATAGAGTCTATTTGACATAATTTGACCCTTCACTCTACATGATTACTGTCTGTCTACCTAGATTTCCCCATCTCTAAATGTCTGCCATAACTGTGACTGTGAACAAAAGAAGGGTAAGAATCTGAATGGATTTATCTTCCTTTACATTTCCAAGAAGAAAAATCTGTACTTCTGGATGCAGTACTTCTATTTCAAACTGACAGAAATTAGAGAGAGCTTGAAATCCCTCTTAGGGGGTCCACCTGTTGGCAAATCAAATCGTGTTTCATCAAACAAGGACTGTACGGCCATCGTACAGGCTGGGGGGATGTTTAATGTAGTAAGCTAAAAGCATCGTTAAAGCTGTGGAGTCTGCATTCCACATAACAGAAGTTCCAAGGATTTAGGAAATTATGCTGTCTGTGTAAATCATAGAATCATAGAATCAGTCAGGCTGGAAGAAACCTCCAAGTTCATCCAGTCCAACCTAGCACCGAGCGCTATCCAGTCAACTAGACCATGACACTAAGTGCCTCATCCAGGCTTTTCTTGAACACCTCCAGTGTTGGTGACTCCACCACCTCCCTGGGCAGCCCATTCCAATGCCAATCACTCTCGCTGTGAAGTACTTGCTCCTAACATCCAGCCTAGATCTCCCCTGGCACAACCTGAGACTGTGTTCCCTCCTGTTGCTGGTTGCCTGGGAGAAGAGACCAACCCCCCACCTAGCTACAGCCTCCCTTCAGGTAGTTGTAGCCAGCAACCCCAGCTCCCTCAGCCTCTCTTTACAGGGCTGTGTTCCAGGCGCCTCACCAGCTTCACCTCCCTTCTCTGGACACATTCCAATATTTTAACATCTCTCTTGAATTGAGTAGCCCAGAACTGGACACAGCACTCAAGGTGTGGCCTGACCAGTGTCGAGAATAGGAGAAGAATAACTTTGCTTGTCCTACTGGCCACACTATTCCTGATACAGGCCAGGATGCTATTAGCTCTCCTGGCCACTTGGGCACACTGCTGGCTCATGTTCAGCTACTCTCTACCAGTACCCCCAGGTCCCTCCCTGCCTGGTTGCTCTCCAGCCACTCTGTCCCCAGCCTGTAGCGCTGCTTGGGGTTGTTGTGGCCGAAGTGTAGAACTCTGCACTTAGCCTTGTAAAATCTCATCCCATTGGCCTCTGCCCACCCATCCAGCCTGTCAAAGTCCTTCTCCACGGCTCTCCTACCCTCCAACAGCTCAACACCTGCTCCTAGCTTGGTGTCATCTGCAAACTTACTGTAATGCCACTGGATGACTAATACTGCCATCCTGGCACATGATGGTGCAGGGAGGGTTTTGGCAAGAAATGATATCATATAGAATGTGGTGTTAAGATTAACACCAGATGTGTGACTGCTTCTTCAGGACAGAGATGGAGAAGGATGAATCTATAGCAATTTATCTCATAGGTAGTCTTGATCACCCATCTCATTAACAAGGAGAGAGTGCAGAGAAAAGACTGGCAGGCACTGCAGGAAAATAGAGGAAGTAAGACAATCTGGTACAGTATTAGCAAGTAAAGTCTATTTTACACACGTGTCAAAACCAGAACACAAAACCAGCTATCGTGTAGCTGGAGATCTGCCTGTCAGCACAGCTTCAAAAAGTGTTAAAGAAAGAGAAGACTCTTCCATTTTTTGCAGAGTTCAGAAGCCCTTTTCCATTACTAACACCCATCTCAGCATGATCCTCATCTGAAGATTCATGCACCGTATACAAAAAAATGTACTTTCAGGAAAGCCTTGGTATTTCCTGAGCTCTGGTAAGGCACTCAAATGGAAATTAAACTGTTTTGGTAGTGATGTCTCTGAGAGATGAGAGATCCAAGAGGCCACATATTCATTTGTGTCTTTTGGTTCTGGCCTCTCTTGGTACTTGACAGGAATGGCATCATTACTTTGGATTTTTGTGCTGTGCAGTAGAGGTCTTAAACCATTCTCAACATACTCTTTTCTTTCTTTCTAAAATCCAAGTGAGGTGAAGACCTGATTTCCTTGTTGTTTAACATCCTTGATTGTCTCATAAAGCTTCCAGAGGAAAACTGCTTTCCAAGGTGCAGAAACCCAGCAACATTTTCCAATTGTTTCTTATCTATTGGAGATTTCTTTCATAAGTCACTAACAAATGCCTTTTTTGATGATTAGTTGCTATTGTAGATCAGCTTGAGTTTTGTATTCATATGCTTTCACAAAAAAGGTTGAAAGTTCATTTTTTCCCAGTCTTCCCATCATGTAATAAAACATCTTCCGTGTGATCTTGGCTCCCAGAATCCCTTGTGACTTTGACTGCACTGCTGGACACAACCTTGTAAAATTTGAAGTTCATTGGGTTTCTTAAAAAAAAAAAAAAAGACATCTCTTTATTTGTGTATCCTTTGCAGATGCATCAAGAAGTCTGTGTGATGTGATATCCTCAAGCTAAAAGTCAAGCTAATTTCCTCTGTATGAAAATTATAAACATCTCATTTAACACTTCCTTTAATTAACCCATTTTCTTTTCTAGCATATGTGTACTTATATGTCTATTGGTAGGAAAAATTAAAATAACTCTCTGGGTAAGCTTTTAGAACATATTTTAGGATTTAAGAGGAAAGATGCCCAAATGCTTCTGCAAGGGGGTAACCTAAGTAATAAAGGATGGGGTAATGAAGTCTTTCATTCCTATAAATGAGGAAAGCAGGTCCTACCTTCTTGCTAATTTTACTGAAATGCTGATCACTGATATTTACTCTATGCTTTCTCTTAAAAAACCCTCTAAGTCGTACAAATCTGCCTGCACCACTATTTAACACAGCTGATAGACACCAGCTGTACTGTAAACCGAGATGTTTCTCAGCAGACAATGATTATCTGTCAGTGGATAATATCCTGTTTTGAATTACTAATGCCCCTCTGCAGGTTCAGTGATGGGATATCAGAACATGCTTAAGTATGAGCTTCAATATTTGCATGCAATGAAAGCTGTACCAGAAAGATGTCTGTATTAAAATGTTTTTGATAATGATTTTTTTTCAAGGGCTTTCTTCTTCTTCTTTTTTTTTTTTTTTTTTTTTTTTTTTCAGGGATTCAACTCAATCATTTTGTGGAACATTTTACCATTCCATGTAAGATCTTACTGAGTATTTATGTGTGCAAAGCAGGCAAGGAATGTACCTTTTTATTAGCAGAGCGGGTGTGATCTAGACAGGTGTAGTTTGATCTTTCCCATACTGACCTTCACATAGCTTCATACCTGACCTGAATGAAGTACTGTCTCGGGGGGAAGAGACAACTTGCTCATGGAGAGGAAAATTATTATACTGTCAAGTTATGTGATGCAGCTTTACAAAGGGGAGTGGATTTGGGGTATATGACCATAGAGCCTCATATTTTGACAATTATGCAGCATATGCAGAGGTCCATTTCATTTACTGGAATCCAGGGGCACTGTAAAGAGCTTCCCATACAAACATAGGTTACGTCCTGTTCAAAAAGGTTCTGCATTGTTTCTTTTGTTTCATTAACTACCACACTCTAATTGTTACTTTGTGGCTTCAGTGCAAATCACAGCAAAATTAGGATAGCTTTATATTTGCATTTGATGATGAAGGAAGATGCCAAATCCCAAGTGTGAGATTTGGTTTTCTTTTTTGAGTAGGAAAAGAAATACCAACAAATACTAACATTTTCTAGATTTATAGTACCATAAATGTGGTTGTTTCTCATTTCCTTTTCTGGGAGCTGAAGAATGGATTGTATTCATGGAATTTCATTTTTCCAAGAAGAGGGAAGTGAGGACTTCCAGCCTGCATAACTCCTCTGGATAAAGGATGCTGCACCTGTGTAGCAGCAGTTTCAGATCTCAGATGCTCTCTGTTGTGTGTGACATCTGACATCAAGCTAATGTAAAGAATTCAAATGAAAGGATCACCATTGCTACAAGCATGAGTTTTACTGCTTGAGATAGAGGGCCAGGCTCTGCAGCAGGAGCTGTTACAGACTTCCGAAAGGACTAAACCTCTTTTGGCCCTTTGACTCTGTATTTCAGTCACCATGGAGGTTCTCCTGAGTACACTGGTACCACAGTGGTAGGTGCATCCATTTTTAATTGCCAGATGTTTCAAAAACAAACCTTTCAAGCCTTCAAACTTTCTCAATGTATTGATAATCTTCAAGGCAATGAAGGTGCAATGAAGGAGAGGGACTGAAGAGAAACCATTACCATGCTTAGTTCCAGAAATTCTCCAATTATTGCTAGAAAAGCCATCTAAAAAGAACTTGAAATTGGTGATGTATGCTGTTTTCACTCTTCAAGAGGGAAAAAAAAAAATCACAACAAAACCTCCAAACATCTTCTCCAAGGAGGGGAAAGGTTAGAAATTATTTGTGCTTCATTGATCAATTTACCCGAGTTGTCTTTCGATGGATTGCATTAATGGAACTTCATTTTCTTTTATTCAGCTGCTGGCCAATTTCATCTTGACTCTTAAAAAGATCAATGAACACATCTCACTATCTTTGTACAAAATGAGCCTCTATTTTTTTCCTTAAAGTTTAAGAGACTTTATTATTTTCATTTGTAATGGATTTTTCTGTCTCCTTTTTCTTTCAGATCCTGTTGTGAATTTCTCCGGTGCCTATCTATTCTTTCTTGTTCATGGATTTTGTCTAAACAACTCAGGTTTGCCTTTTTGCAGTGTACCTGCAGGTAGGAAGCGATGTCTTTAGGTCGGGTAATGTACAAACAGTCAAGATTAAGCACAGCTCCTTCTTTAATGCTTGTGTGAACGGAAGGAACCATCACTAAAATGAGACTAAAACGAGAAAGTGTTGCTTGATGAAATTCAACCAGCAATGTCCGTGAACTGTACTTGTAAAGAGCCTCAGCAAAATCAATCAAATATTGCTGAATAGGACAAAGGCTAACAAATTGTGGCCAAACAGGATTAAATTTGTGGGTTTGGATTTGGTTTTCTGTTTTGTTTTGTTTTGTTGTTGTGGGTTTTTTTTTGAGGGGGTTGGGTTTGGCCTCTTTTTGGTTTAGTTTGTTTGGGATTTTTTACTAGTTTAAATGGATCATAACTAATTTTGACTTTGCATTATCATTCTTTTCTCAGCTCACATTAGCAAGTTATAACAGTTGGAAAATTATTCAGGCAAATTCTTCTGAAAATGTTAGAATTTGAGAGCTGGTCTTAAAAAACCCTTTGTCTAGAAAGCAAAACCAATGAAATTATTCAAGAAGGAATGCTCACAGTCCTAGGTCCATTCTTCTTTTGAACGTCATAGGTTCTTATTTTTCCACACTTGTTTTATGATACCAAGTTTCATTTGGCATGTGATGGCAAATTTGAATATCTGGTTGTGAAAGGAAAGACTCCAAAAGGATCTTGAGAAGCTCTTCAGAGAAAGGTGAGCCAGTGAGTGACATTCAAGTGGTTTGCCATTGATTGCACATTCATTTGGACTTTCATTAATATTATGCAATATCTGGGCTATTAAAAAAAACAACCAAAACACTCTGGAAGCTACTATGGAATGCTAATGAATAGTCTCTAAAATAACCTTTATTTCCATGAATAGTTGCTTCTTTTTTTCTAGTGTCAGTCTTTCAAGAGTAATTTCTTTCCATCATAACAATACATGGTGATTTCTCTAGAAAGCAATGATTTTATATTAATCTAAAAGCTCTGCATAGTTACAGATGTGGTTGTTTTCTCCTAATCTGCAGCTGCTTGAGCCACAGAAGCTACCTTCAAAACCCTTGAAGAGATGTAGTTGTTTTCTCCTAATCTGCAGCTGCTTGAGCCACAGAAGCTACCTTCAAAACCCTTGAAGAGATGTAGTTGTTTTCTCCTAATCTGCAGCTGCTTGAGCCACAGAAGCTACCTTCAAAACCCTTGAAGAGATGTAGTTGTTTTCTCCTAATCTGCAGCTGCTTGAGCCACAGAAGCTACCTCCAAAATCCTTGACGAACTTTCCTTTAGCCAAAGTTCAGCTTTCCTCTACTCTTTTAGAAACCCAGCTTCTGTAGGTAAAACAGGCTTTGACAAAGTATTTCTGGCATCCTGAAGAAATGAAAATTTCTCTCCCACCTCAAGAACATTTTCATGAGCAGAGGTATGTATAAAAACACCTTCCACACACACACCTCCCTCTATGTACAGCAGCACACTCACAGACACACCAAGAGCGTTCCTCACAATCAAAAAGTCAAAGACCTGGGGAAAACCTTGGAAACACTCTTCACTTCTTTGCTCCAAGAGCAGCCTGCATTCCTTACCTCATGGTTTGTGCAGGAGATGGCTACCAGCTGGCAGGGAATTGTGAGCTGCATCAGGAAGCCTATTGAGGCCTTGCAGGCCCCAACTGGGGAGGACAGTTTCAGCCTACCCTCTGGCTGACTGAGGGTGGAAGGGGTGGAGGATTCTAGAAGGCCAGTTTGGGCTTAATGGGTTTTGTACTTGCTCCACCTGACTGCCTTTTGGATATGTGCTCTTATAAACAGAATTTCTCTTTAAACTTCCAATCAGTGTGCAGTATTCTCATTCTTCCTACTGGAAATGGGTAAGATTCATTTCTGTTCTCCAGCCCCAGGTAGCTCGTGGCCTCTAACTGGGACACTAATTCTTATGTGTAGTTGATTATTTGAGCCTGGAGAAGAGAAGGCTCAGGGGAGACCTTATTGCTCTTTACAACTACATGAAAGGAGGTTGTACCCAGGTACAGATTGGTCTCTTCTGCCAGGCACCCAGTGACAGAACAAGAAGACACAGTCTCAAACTGCTCCAAGGCAGGTTTAGGCTGGACGTTAGGAAGAAGTTCTTCAAGCAAAGAGTGATTGGCATTGGAATGGGCTGCCTGGGGAGGTGGTGGAGTCCCCATCCCTGGAGGGGTTTAAGAGGAGGCTGAATGAGGCAGTGCCACGGTTTAGTTAATTAGAAGGGTTAGGTGATAGGTTGGACTCAATGATCCTAGAGTTCTCTTCCAACCTGCTTAATCCTGTGATTCTGCTCTTTGTTTGTGCATGTACGACCCACACCACTTAATAGTGGGCTAATGGCTTTGTACACCAATTGGTGCATTCCATATATGTTGAAATCCTGAACTCTGCAGAGAAATTCAATAATATGCTCAATCATAATTTTGCATCATAATTTTGCCACAAGTCCAGTTGTTTCAGTGAGATGTGGACAAAGACAAAGAGCACGGTCTAATATGGAAGCATATTCCAACAACCTTCCAACTGTACCGACAAGAATGATTTTTACTATCATAGAACAGATTCATGGAAGGGTTTAGGTTGGAAGGTACTTCAAAGTTCATCTACTTCCAAGCCCCCTGCCATAGGCAGGGACACCTCCTACTAGAACAGGTCACTCAAGGCCTTACCCAACCTGGCCTTGAACACCTCCAGGGAGGGAGCATCCACAACCTCCCTGGGCAACCTGTGCCAGTGTCTCACCACCCTCACTGGAAAGAACTTCTTCCTAGCATCTAGTTTAAATCTCCTCTCTTCAATTTAAACCCATTACCCCTTGTCCTGTCATTACAAGGCCTTGTAAATAGTCTCTCCCCTGCCTCCCTGTAGGTCCCCTTCAGATACTGGGAGGCTACTCCAAGGTCTTCTCGAAGCCTTCTCTTCTTCAGGCTGCAGAACCTCAACTCTCATAGCCTGTCCTCATAGCAGAGCTGCTCCAGCCCTCTGAGCACCTGACTCGCTCCAACAGTTCAGTGTCCTTCTTGTGTTGAGGACTCCAGAACTGTACACTATACTCTGCCAGAAGTTCTTCTGCTGAAAACTGTGACTTTAGTAAGTATTTGTAAAAGCAACTTCCCTTCTCCACCAGTGCTTATAAAATTCCTGGGAAATGAAGTTAAGATGAAATTACTCTGAAAGTTTTATTTCAAAAAAAGCTGAAAAATTTCATTCTGGTTTTTACTTAAAAAAAAAAAAGAAGAAGAAAGTGAGTTTGAAATGTCCATTTGAATTGTACTATTCTGCTAAAGCACTGCTTAAAACCTTTCTAAGTTTACTAATGACATCTTATTGAAATCGATATGCTCCCACAAGACATTGTGATTTAGGCAAAATGGCATTCAGCAAGTTAAAAAGCTTTCAATGAATAGTATTTAGTCTATAGGATCGTTGGAAATTACAGGAACTACAATTATAAAAATCAACATTTATAGCCCTAGCTGAAGATGCCTACAACTGTCTCTCATACAGCAAAACCAGGCCATGTGATGAGGGCTCAGTGTTTTGGCCCTTCCAGACTCACATCTGAAGATTGCTGTTTCTATCCACACCATACCTAGATGACTTAGCAGTGGGCACAGGTTCAGTAAAGGAGTAAAAGAACAGATTTGTCTCATTTGAATGTGGTTTAAAACACAGACAGAACTCTGATTCCAAATTCCCAGAATGACTGAAGCATTGCAGAGGCAGTAAAAAAAAATAAAGGCAAAGCAAAGCAACTTTGGCAGAATCTCACTCTCCCTTTTCCCCATGCACAAGTCTATTCCCATACGTAACTTCTGCCTCCCTTTGGCTGCTGTGTTGCTGTTAATAAGCATGTGCTGTACATTTGGCATGCTTTCCAGCTTCCACTTGCCATTTATTCCTTTTACAACCTCCTTTGTTAGAGGTCTAGTGTAGCAAACTGCTGCTTTATGGGAATTTGCAGACCACTTGACATATGGTGCAGGATCACTGGCCAAAATGGCAGAATATTATACAGTACTTTACAACCCAAGTTCATTAGCTATCTTGTTCTAGGACTTTCTTTGGTCTGAGCCCAATAGGAGCCTAAACTCCTAATCATATGATAACAAGACAAGATCCTCCACACATTTGTTGGACAGCTCAATGGCTTCCACTGTTCTTGGAAGCAGTAATGGACTGTGCTGGCAGGCAGACACCATGAACAGCCATGGCTGAGGTGTGTTAGCCTTTGCTTTTTCTTTCTGCTAGTAATCCTGCACTTCTGAACTCATGCTGCTTCATGTTTTCCCATGCTAAACTTTCTGTATTTTCAGAGTTGTACAAGCGATAAACCAGGTCACTGGAATCTCCACTCGCAATGAGTTTATTCAGGGTCATCATTAGACAGCTTGCAATATGGATATATCTTAGCAGTGGCACCACTGCCCTTCTCCTTTGACAAGCAATTAGAGCAATTTCTTTACCTGATAGTAAGAGACATATGAATTGATGTCTCTCCTGTATCAAAGCCACACACCACACAACATAGCTTTGGTTTCTGAGTGTGGGGAGTTGCTAGCATTTTGCTCACTGTGTAATGTGAAGACTTGCCCTGTTTTGCCCCCTTCTAGAGGACCTGTGTAATTGTAACTTGGAATTTACCAAGTGAGCATAAAAGTAAAATTCATTCAGATACCATTTTCATTTGTGAGGAGGTTAAATATTACAGTTCCATCCTATTTTCACTGGGAGGACAGCAAGTTGAACTTCTCAACAACCCCCCTGTTCAAATAAGAATGAACATCATTTTTATTTAAATACACACTCTGTACAAATCTCCTCAGTAGGTTCTCTCTGCTTTCTTACCATGCATATTGTTGACATTTTCATTTAGACACTGTGTGCTGTGGGCTTTCTGCCCCTTACACTGATTGTCAGGAGAACCACATGTCACTTGTGAATTAAAACACCCCACTGGAGACACTCATAGCACAAATCATTTGGTGCTCAATTTGATCCAGACCACAAATATCTGTCACAAAATGCCTCCTCCCTGTGTTTCAAAGGGGCAGCATGTCTGTCTCACTTCCACCAGGACCCCAGTACAAGGCTGACTTTCTGCAGTGCTCAAGGTCTGTGCATAGCCCATTTCAGCTAAGACTTCCCACTTAGAGAATGAGTGCACCCCAAAGAAAACCCTCTATGATCTGTAAATAGTCTGATAAGCAAGATCAACAGCATTTAGAATTTAAAAAGAAGAAAAGATTTTTGAGTAAAAATACCTGGTGGTTAAGCAAAGCCAACAGCCCAGTGAAGCAATACAGCCAAGCCCTTTTCTGAGCTCTCGCGTGTCTTGCATCCCAGGCGCCATCAATATCCACTGATTCTGGATTACTGCTTCCTTGTACCCCCAACTCTTTAGAGCTTTTATTCTTTTGCTTTCATTTTCTTTCATCCTGGTTTCTCCCTATTGTTGCTGTTTCTTTGAAAAGATCAATGAACAGGTCTTACAGCCTTGGCGTAAAAAAGCCACTATTTTCCTTTAAACTTTAAAAGACTTCATTATTATTATTATTATTTCTCGTAAGTGGGATGTTTGTATCTTCCTTCTTGCCTGTAGCCCCCCTGCAGCTAAACCTTCTGATGGTGCTTTGTGTTTAAAAGAAAATTAACTGCAAAGAATGCACAATTTGACTTAAAACATATTGATATTGTAAAATGAAGAGCCATTTAATGAATTTTTTGTCCCCAGTGAAGAGCCGCAGTAAGGAACAGTAGGGGCTGAAAACAAGACTGAAAACGGCATTGTAACAGCAAAATACATTTGTTTGAATAGTGTTTCCCTTTTCTTTTCTAATGATTTTACAGCATTGTCTCTCCTTTGTTCTCTTCATTAGTTGTCTGTAACCACAAAGGCATTCCAGTAAGAAAGGTATGGAAAAAAAGACATCCTTACAAATGTTTTTGATGTCAGGAAAAACACTTATTAGTATAATAAAACACTTCAGTTAGTTGGTGTCCTGTCTCAGACATGCACAAAAACCCACAAAAGCAAAATCCCAAATGACCAAAACTCCCCAACAAGCTCTTTAGCTTGCAAAATTTTGCTTCCTGCCCATGAGAAAGCAGGGTCTGGAGGAGGGGAGGCTGTTGACAGGGAGAATGCCATTAATAGTTCTGGAGCTGCAAGAGCATTGATACAACTGTTATTATTATAGCAGCACTTACAAGCACTGTTGAACGTTAGGGATTGAAATACTGGTAGCTATGTTTGAGGCTTTATTTATTAATGCCTACAAAATGCTTCGAGATCTTCAATTATAGGATTTTTACAGAGAAAACTTTTATGTTGTCTGCAGCCACTGTGGCCTCAACCCTCAGCTGAAAGCTAAAGCAGCGTACTGTGATAAATGCAAGGGCCATACCATCCTGTAATGTAAGTTAATGTGAAATAACCACAGACCTCTCTAACTACATTGCTTTTGGCTACTTGCATTCACTGGCTGGAGTTCATTAGGGCTCGTTGTGCCAGGGTCAATCAGAACATCTCTCTTCTTTCCCCTGCTGCTCCTAAACCATCGTGCTTCCCTCCAAAATGTAATTCTTGCTCTTTTGTAGCATCACTAAATATATTCCCTCCACTGGCCCTAAGATACCAACAGCAGAGAAGCCCTTGGATTTTCAATTAGGTATGAAAAAGATAGAGAACATATACTTCCTGGGTTCACATAAAATAACAAAAATGCCTCCATAGACAAACTTGAGCCTTCATGCATGATGTGTTTGATGTATATAGCTGTCACATGCCAAGAGCGTAGATTTCTGTCTCCTTTTAGGCTGACTGGATTAACTGAAGGAGATCACTTAACACTGTCCCAGAGCTTGCTCAAGCTCATGCCTTCCCTGTGCCACCTATGTGTTACAAGGATACTTCCAGCTTGCATCCATACAACCTCATATCATACCATCCTCTTCTATCCATACCCTCTAGTCCTGGTAACAGGGCCTAATGGCTGTGCAGATGACACAATCTGCTTCAGTAGTGGTACCTGTAGAAATCATGCTTTTGTACCAGTTAAAAACAGCAGCCCTTTTAAACAAGTTCTGCTTTCAGGTAGTGCTCTGGACCCTTTCAAGATTAACTTTGTGAGTAGTTGTTCCATCCTCCTGGGCTCATTATATCAAGACCTAGAGATGCTAAACCTCTGCTGTCACTTCATCTTAACTGAAAATTACCCTAGTCTCTGACATCTCACCCACCCTTCCTCCTCTGATCCAGTCAATATTTCTTTGGCAATGCCAATTTACCTGTAATTTTCTCATTACTGTACAAAGCAAAGCCAAAAGCCTTTAAGATGTGGGATATTCCACACAGAATATTTGTGAAATCCAAACAGGGCACGTATTTAACAGCAAACCATTTCCAAAGTATTTGAGCATTTTGAACAGAATTGTTTATGCTGCTTTTCCTTTTCACTTTTTTTTTTTCCTACTTGCAAAGCCAAACTGCCTTAGTTTGTAAAATCACAAATCCCGATAAGGCACACAAAAAAATGGAAGCTGCCTGCACCAATTGAGGACATTGTTAGATCCTGACTTACACCGGAATGTTTTAGAGCTGATGGTTAAATGATAAATTGCTGTTTAGGTACAGTGTGATTAACAGGAAATAGTGTATGAAGATTGTCATAGGCACTGAATGAACAGAAATCGTATTTACTCACCATCTACAATACTTCATATCTACTTAAGCTAATACTTTTTCCTGTAATAAATAACCATAACAAGGCCATAAATCAGGATTAAATGGAAGCAGTGTTTTAGAAAGCCAAAGCCTGCATTACATGCTAGAACAAAGATTTTCAGCTTTTCTTAATATTGACTTGGTATTTTATTTCTTTAGTCCTATTCATGCTACTGATCTTTCCTTAGCTAAATTCATTTACAACTAAGAATAACCACATGAGATTTATCTGCTAATGAAAACACCATCAAACACCTAAATCCCAATTGCATAAATGGGTGTCTTGCATGAAATTATCTCTCAGCACCCAATGTTATCACCTTTTACATAGGCAACATGTATTTTAGATCTTGAAGACTGGTCTTAGACTGGCTACAGCCCTACTCAGGACCTGTTGTATGAGGTATTCATTCACTAAGCTGCTGCTGCTTAACACCACCTGCCTTAAAACTTCTTAATGCTCAGCTGTTCTAGCTAACTACTGGTTAAAATAAATTAAATAACACCAAGTTTTATAAACCTGCAGCATGGCTGATAGGATGACAGCTTCCAGTTGCATGTCTCACTTTGCTTAGCAGACTTCATACAGTGTTGCACGTATAAAGCAGGATCAGGACAAGGCCATGCACGTTTGATGATAAACCTCTCAAAGATTAAAATACTGCAGTGGCTCATCTGAAAGGAGGACCAGGAAACAATACATTTCTCTGTAGCTATCATAACTGCAGACATCTGGGGTTTGGAGAGGGAATTTTGAGGTTTTAGAAACCTTCTGAAATGAAACAAGCTGGAGATAAAACTAAAAGGCACTGCTATCCAGTGCTCCAGGGCACTGTCTGACTGATCCAAGAGCTTTTATTTATGACACGGAGACCAATTGATTTACATCTTTTTTTTTTGCTTTCAACAAGCCTCTCACAAAGAACACAGTGACATGCTAAAGTGCCAAAGAAGAAGGAAGGCATACTGATGGAAACCAGACTTTGCAGCCATTAGCATCGATCAGCAATTGATCAGTGTATAAGCAAGCAAAGAGGTACAGGATGATTACTGTGTATAACAAAACCCGATTTAATCTGGTTCAAAAGGTGTACTTCCTGTGAAGAGGCTCTTTGGTCAGGAGACACAAACTTCGTTAGCACAAACCTAAGAGTCATGTGAGGAGCTTTGCCTTGGAGATTATGAAGGTCCATATTTTTGCAGACAGGAGGATATGAAAACATTTCCCAGATGATACATTAGTTAATCAATAGCTTCATGTCAAACAGGACTTTACCTATGTCCTTTGCTTGTTTAATTAGATCTTTTTCAGGACTGGCTAAAACCACACTATCCCCTCACTGCAACAAGACAATCGATTTTGGAGAAGGAATCTGGTCTTCTGAGATGCTTAGGATCCTGCATGTATTGAATAAAACCACTGGTTTGTTTATTCAGTAGCACGGATTTTGAGCAGGTTCTTCAAACTTAGAGAATCCCCAAAGGGCTTTATTTTAAGTGGGAAAGCCTTACCCAACTGTTGAGATGACAGAGGCATGTGAGTTAACTCCTATTACACTCAGTCTGAGCTCAAGCGACATCACTTTTCACTCTCACCCTGAGACCTAATGAGCTTCAGCACTTGAGATGTGAAAGACCAATAACTTAATCCACTGTTTGAAGCGATTCCTATTTTTAAAGCAGTGCTGTATTTGATTAAGCCACCGTAAAGCTCAGCAGAGCTGTGTCAAGTTAAATTATGTTCTTTAAAGTAAAAATGCCATTTTACATGAAACGTAAAACTTCAGTCTTATTGCATTTTTATAAGAAAACCAAGTACCATTTATTTACATCCAGACAGCCCCCATTAATAGCAATCTACAGCTGGCAGATGTTACTGGCCTGGATGCCCTTTAAAGTCCAAAAATATAATCTTGCAGATTTATAGATTAGAAATATTGAACTACATTTTCAAAGGTACTTGCAGATTCCCTAAATTCAAAGCCTGGAGATACCCTTTTGGTAATCACTGAGTGATTACACAAGTCCCAGTATGATATAAACATTACTGCTTTTACCAGAGAACTTCTAACCTCATCAAAATTGCCCTTGTTAGCTCAACAAAGTATGTTTCCCACGATCCCACATTGACTGGCATTTGTATCATTGCCTTTCTTAAACCTACTACCTGCATAGCTCCATTTGCACTCTCCAAATAGTGGCACAACCTTAGATTTTTTTCCAGCCCTCTGGAAGTTCACCAGAGTTCCAAGACGTTAAAAATTGACACAAAATGCCTGGACAGTTCCTTATCCATCTCTGTTAAAGTTATGGGATGCAGGTTGGTCAGATTCAAAGCTATTAAAACAATCAGCTTTAGCATTTTGGAACAGGAACCATTTCAGCAGCATCATAGTGCCATATGACTCTGTACTTTGGCTTTTCCTCAAACACAGAACAGAAATGTTCCATGAGCACTTCTGGGCTTTCTGCATTGTTGTTAAATGCTCTACAATATCTACCTGGGGACAGACCAGCACTTTGTTCAGGTGCCTACCCCTACCCCACAGTGCATGTCTGTGTACACACAGACACACACCCTCACCCTTTTTTCACCTTTATGTACCTTGGCTGAGAGTTCTTTTGATGTACTTTGGTTGTCATAATTTTTCTATTCTAACACCTTTGCCATGCAGTGCTCCCAACCACATTTCCAGCTTCTTCCACCCCTCTACCTTATCCCAGAGTTTGCCTTATGTGCAAGATGAGTTTGGAGGATCGGCAAGAGGGGTTAGAAGCAGAATGATTGGTTGGATTACACAGATCCAAGCAGAAGAGAAACACACACCTCAACAGACAGAGACACTGCTTTATCTATGTTTGTGTCCTCGCTTTTATACATCTCAGTGAACCTGAGGGGAGTAGACACCACCATTGTTTTCTTTTTAACAGCATATAATCTAATTTTTCTCATTAAAAGTGCCAGTTAGCTTCAAACTACCACACTCCTTTTCTTGTATAACAGCAATAATAAATTGTCATTTTCCTCCCAAGCTGGGCTGTCCAAAAAGAGTTGCCTTCTTTCTTGAACAGAGAGCTGTGGGATTTGAGAAAGAAACAGAAATTCGGAAACTGGCTTCAGTGGTGACGGGATGCAAATCCCACTGAATTTCAAAGTTTTATGAGGACAAGACAGTTGAGAGATCTCTGTCAGCAGATGGCCAGTCCTTGTTCTGTCCAAAGATCCTCCAGCCTGTAACCTGTCCTTACGAATGTACCCAATAGTGCCATAGATCAGCACACCAAATAGGCTTTCCTTTCCTCTGCCAACCATTCCTTTTCCAGTCTTTTAGCCAAGCCCACAGACCATTGGCTACCATCCATGAGTCAGCACAGAGTTAAAGGATAGGCCAGTTTTCACATTCAGCCACATCAAGAGCAAGTTGCACAGCTTTTACCTCATACTGTATATAGAGTTACTATGCTGTATATAGATACTGCATATAGAGTTACATCATTCTCAAGCCTCATTTCATTCGTAACCTGAATCATATTTTGCATTGCTATCCACCAAAGATTAACAACTACTAGAGAAAAGAGCTGAAAATGACCAGCAGTGACACTTAGTCTGCATCCAATTCAGCATCACCAGGACTTTCACTGATTAATTTCTAGATTCAGAAATGAAATACAGCATTTGTCAAGTCTGAGAGACATGCATATTCAAGCAGAATTTGTGGAAAATGTATGTGACATGCTGGAGAAGAGGTGTTTGGTGTGGAGGATCTCAGTTGCTCAATATTTTCTTCCATCAAGAGCATTTTTCAAACATGCAGGTGTTTTAACAACAAAGTTATAGTTAGGAGAATACTTAGACACTAAAGGTTGCTTTTATTAAAATTTAAGTGGGATATGGAATTCTTCAGTACTCTTTCATTTTCTTTGGGTGTTTAAACCTACATTCAGCCTTGTACTAATTACTCAGATTTGCAGATGTTGGACAAAACAATCCCAAACCTCAGCAACTAACCTCAAAGCATCTCCTCAGTGGAGAAGCATCTGATTTTATCAGCAGGTTGTAATGGTGAGAGGAAGAAAGATGAACAGAGTGACTATCAAATGGTTGTCCCACAACTTGTTAACACAAAGAGAATGATTGCCCTGGGCTGTACCATCAGGACATTTGAGGAGATGACAGTAAATTTGCTAAAGCCAACCCCACTTGAGATTTCTTGTCTGCTTTATAAATTGCCTATAAATATATATACACATATATGGTGTGAAATTTAGCCATTAAACCAAGAGCTTGCTGGTTGGAGAAGCAGAATTTACCAGAATGCCTTGGGAAGCTGAACAAACTTTCTGTCCATGCTGTGCTCATGGGAATGGGAAGTTTTCTCTCTCAGAGGTTAAAATGTTTGAAAAGTGGAGCCCTATATAAAATTCTGTTTGTGCAGCTGAAGTTCTGACACTGTCTACCTGAAATGGTTCTATAATTCCTAAACTTTTGAGTTTCAGGTTGGTGATTTGCGAGTAGCAGATTGCACTCTCCTGAACTAAATCTAACAAGCACCACAAAGTGAAAATAAACTGGAGAGACTTGAAATAAAAATCACTTCAAGAAATCTAAGCACCGTGGGTTTTTTTGTGTTGTTTTTCTTTCTTTCTTTTTTTTTTTTTCCTCCCACTTTAAGCCAACTAAACTCCCAACACATTCTGATCATCTCGCCACAGTGTGTCTGTGCTGGTGACAACTGATTCATGTGTACATTTACATATCCCCTCAGTGCCAGCAGCAGAATACAAAATGGGTCCTCCTGCTCTGGCAGATGACACAGCGCTGGCAAATCAGGAGGAGCTGTCAAAAACAGCTGTCCATTAAAAGAGTTTGCTGAAACAACTAAGAGCTGTTTGAAAATGCTAGGTGGTAGAATTTAATTGGAGTAGCAACTGTTCAAAATTAAGATTAAAAAGGACCAGTCAATATGAGTGGGTTTCAGGTTTAAGGGCTGGTTTTATATATGGATATTTACACTTGGGATAGAAACAATTAAGCTTGCTGATATCCTCTGCCATTTTTTGCTTATGCTTACATCCTCTGGGTCAGAAAGTTCAGGCATGTCCATAACTGATTTGCTGCACATTAAGCACAGCAGCTATCACACTGGTACCCAGGCGATGCTGTTCTAGAGGTAGAGGGAAAATGTGAAAGCCATGGTTTTTAAAAGCAGCCTGTGTGTGTTCAAGTCCCATTCTGATGCACTCCTGGTGTGTTATTAATTGCCCAAATTAATAAGATAACTGACAAGCAATGAGGGTTGACTTCTACAGTGGGAACAAGGCATAGGCATGGATGATCCAAAGAGAGGTCGCAGCAAGGATGGATTGAACCCTTTGATTACATCATGCACCCTGTTTGAAGGCCGCACTTGTCCCAGCAGATAAAATTGCATACACATAGACAAAGAGCTTAATGAAGTTTTCCCTTTACTAGAAATGCAATCTTGAGAGAAAAGGTCACAGTAACAGCCCTGAAAAATCTCTTTTTTTTTTTTTTTTTGTCTCCTAGGAGCTTGATTTGAATTTGCTGTAGGGAATGCTGAGCCCTGGTTTGGCTTAGGTAGTCTCTGAATCAGAAACCTGACTATGGAATAAATGTGGCAGAATAGAAACACAGGCAAGCAAAACTGTTTGGCAACTCTAGAAATCCTGCATATTCTCCACAGCTTAGCTGAAGATTTTGTTCATCAAATCCGTTGGAAAAAAAAAATGCTAAAATTAAGTCAGTGTGTTTCGTTTTGACAGCGTCAAAACAAAGTTGGTTTTCTTTTGCAGCTTAAAAGATTTTAAGTTTCAAAACTTTGCTCTTATTTTTTCTTCTGAGAGAAATATTCAAAATCCCAGGAAAAGGTTTTCTTAAAGTTCAAATTAAAGTGCTGGGTTTTTTTGTTTGATGGTGGTTGCTTTTTTGTCCCCCTCTTCATTTTTCCCTGCAGCAGGCCCTAGCACAGGCAGGCAGAAGATCTGCATTTAGTTCTTCATTTTGAGACCAAGTCCTCATCACCAGCGCCTCAGGCACCGACTCTGCTTATGTGCTTTATCTTGGCGCATCTGTAAGTGTGCGTCTCAAACATTTCTCGCACTTTGATTACTTGGTACTTATTCTTTTCCTCATACAAGTGAAAACCTCTTTGGTGTATTCTTTTAGAAAGCAAACACCGTGGGACACTAGCTGCATCGTGGCCGTTGCAGGTCAGTGAACTTGATCTCAGGGAGTGAATTGAAAGGCAGTAAGGATTACATACACAGCCTGGATTTCATCTTGCTTGAAACACAATGATCTGTGTCTTGAAAGAATTCAGAATGGCCACAGACATTTTGCAATAGTCTTTTGTAAGTTTCAGTGACATTGACTATTTTTACCTTGGTTATAACTTTTTTAATATTGGGACCCCAGGTTTGGTTGGTTTGTTTTAAAGTAAAATCTGTTTTAAAATGGGAAAAAATACCCTAAACAAACCCCATTTCATCAAATCAAAAAAACATGCAGGCATTAAAATTAAATTTCCCATTCTGGAAGATAAAATGGAAGTTGAAAAGGCATTAGGCTCAGTTTCCCAGCAGAAACCTTACAGTAATGCCTGTGACTACAAGCATATAGCTCAGCATACGCAATACATTGCAACTAGAAGTAGCAGTGACAGCTGGTGGGATAGTAAACAGATTTCATTTCAGTTTTTGTCTGAAAATGATACAAAATTTTCTTTACTATGATTCTTTGCTGCGTCTTCTGTTTCCATTCAGTGATGAGGCCATTTCAAATTTGTATCCAAGCTTTGTTAAATATTTTATTGGACTCAACACATACGAATGAAACAAACAAAAATAATTTTGAAACACTTGAGTGAAGTTTGTAGCGTGTTGGAACGATTAAAATATGTGGGTCCTAACAGAGTTTGGAAGAGAGCAGTATAAGGGAAGATATACAGACAATGCCCCGCACACCAATAAAATCCAGCACATTCGTTTAGGATGAACTTGAACAGAGATGTATTTTTTCTTTAATGTTTCCTTCAGCAAATTCCTACAAGTAAATTCTCTCTTCTTTTTTTGCTCTTCCTTCCCTAAACTGTCTCAAAAGCCTTTGAACCAATACAAGCTTGTGAAAAAAAACCAAACAACCCACAATCAAAACTTGAACAGGAGAATAAAAATGCCTAACATGCTCCAAAAGACATTGACTAGTGACACAAAACCACAAAGGCTCACTCTGATTCTTTGCATGAAGCCTACGCAGACAGGTAGGAAGGGAGAGAAAAGGGATCTCTAAATAGATTGGGCAATTTCAGTTAAAAAAAAACCAAACCAAACAAAAAGGAAATCCTATTGGCTTTTGCATTAAGAACTAAAAATCCATTTTAAATCAGCTCTACCTGTTCACTCTAAGTTTTGAGTCCGACACACACCCAGCTCTCAAGAGCAGTGAAAGGTGTCTCACATAACTCTGTCTGCAGGGTGTAGCCTCAGGGCATCGGCCAGCCATCTCTGAGGCAAAATCTGTTACTTCATTGATTCTTTTCACGTCCAAATAATTTAAGCATACAAGCAGATCTGTGTAGATTAGCTAGCTACATATTATATATATTATATGTTTCTACCTCTGTAACCTCTTGCTGCAGAGACTTTATAGAAACAACTCCCCCTGATCTGAGGTGATAAAGCAGCTCTGGGTTGAAACTCTAAATACCATGTGGCTCTTGTGTGAGAGTGTGGTGGCAAATAGAACAGGGCTCTGCTAGAATCAGGGCAGTGATCATGAAAGAGAAGCATTTGTTAGTTTGGACATCAATAAACCTTTTCTCTCCTCTTTAGCCCGCCAGTGAGTTTCATGTCCCTGGATGCTGCAGAGTCCCACATTTCTCACATTAAGAGCAAGTGGACCAATATACAAAAGAGTAACTTTCATACGATTTCATGTGTAAATCAACACACAATCCTGTTGAAAACTTAATACATTGCACAGATACTGATATAATCTTGCCATTAAAACATCACTCTTCATTTCCTTTTATTAAGGCCTTAGCTCTCACAGATCACCCACTCTGTGCGCTCTGTACTGCCTCCCATTTCAAAGTGCACAGCTGAGCATGAATTAATCCCTCCTGGGCACCCCAAAATGTTACCCTTACTTTATTTCTCCCCCCCTCCCTCCTTATTACAGTCCACAAACATCTTTGTCATCAAGAAAAAGTGAGTCTAGCTAATAACTATCACTGCAAAGGTGGAAATATCCGATATCTGCATCAAATCCCAGCAGCATGTTTTCAGTGCCTCGCCAGCCGATTCAATATTGCAGCAGCACAGTCACCCCCCACCACCCATTTCTTCATCAATAGCTGGGACACAAGCTTTAGTGCAAAAGAGAAGAAACAAATCTGTGTATGTGAGCTTCATGAAGGGAACAAAGATCTTGCATTAACAGCTGAGCTACAGGCTGGCCTTGATCGAGAGTGAACTCATGGGTTTGTGCTCTATTGCTTAGAAACTAGAGCAGTTTTAATAGGTTTGATACAAGTTTTATGAATTTTAGGTCTAGAAATTTACTCCAATTAGATCCAGTGAGAGAAAATAGAAAAAAACAATTTGAAGAGGTAGAAAACATACAAGTTAGCTCTGATTTTCTAGCGTGGGAGCTTTAGCATTAACAAGCCTGATCATATAGTGAGTGTGAAGCATAGGCAGCACTGAATGCCCTCATATATTCAATGCAATGTTGTATCGCTATGCTGAGAGCTCTCAGATTCCCTCCAAATGCTACTAAAAGCTCTGCACACCAGGCCACTGAAAAGCTATTTGAACTAAGTAAAACTGCCATGATGTTATCTACAGGGCAAAATCCAAAAGCAATCTCTGGCTCCAGCCACATACACGGGGTCAACTGCACAGGCAACACTGATCTCAGTCAGAACTAAGGCAGCTCTAAATACAAATGTAAATTGGGAAACATGAAAGAGGGATGTGAAGAAATGAGGGATCATCCTTAAATCAAAAGCTACGGCAGGTCACAGCACTCACTCATCTGTGTGTGCACTCCGTGATTCTCATTCAGCTCTTCCGGATTCTCAAACAGAGTGCGGAGTCCTAAAAATATTTGGAACTATTACAAAGCATAAATTATAAATGTGTCGAGAAAATGGAAAAAGGTGTCTTGGGCCTACTTAGAGCACAAAATGATCTCAACCATTATTCAACAATGATATGAAGATCTTTTATTTCATTTCTTCTTAACAGTTCCCTCTGTTTGCTATCATTTCTTGCCCAGCACCGTGTCAATAATTACTAAATTAGCAGGACGCCTGTACAATTTCAGCTAAAGTGTTATTACTGACAAGTCAAACAAAGAAAGCTGATCGAAAAGATGGGACTCCATCTCCTTATTTAAATGGACCATGTTCACAGAAGAAGATTGAAACTCCTTTTTCTTCAAAGGAAGAAGGGAAGGGTATAGTTTACATTTAGTGCTGCTCAAGGACAGAGAGTCAGAGGAAATGCCTTTTTAATGTAAACCTCTTTTCATTTCCAAGGGACAAAAATGAAGGTTATTTAAAAGAATCATGCTTGGTGAAAGAAGTAATTATGTATTTTTTTTTCAAATCTCAGAGGAATAATGCTTTTATATTTCCCTCAGATGACCCAATCTGCTCCCTTAAATGTAAGTGTGCTGACTTCTTTGAACCTCATTGTTTTTAGTGTCTAAAGAAGCTCCTCTCATACCACAATGTTGATTGATTTTGGCTCTGTAACAGTGCCCAAATATTCATAAAGCTATTGCTGGTTTATACAACCCACAAGTGAAAATGATGTAGAATCTCTGCTCCTGGATATCTCTGAAATACCCACACGTTCAAATTAATTGTTTTTAAGTACTTCTCTGATATGGCATCCAAATTTATAACTTGTTTAGCCTGAAGAGCTCCTTAGTCTGAAAGATCCTAAAGGATTTACAAGATCATGCAGATTTTTCTTAATATTTACTTGATGTTATCTCTTTGAAGTGATTTTTGCTGTGTATCCATTGGCATACCTAAATATATGAAATAAGATGCAGTTCTGTACCCTTCTTCAGAGGTATATCTACCTTTGCTGTTTCATTACTGCAGTAGTTCATTCCCAAAACAAAAAAAGACTTTTCACAATCAAAATCAACCATTTGTTGTTCTTGGTTTTTTTTGTTTGTTTGTTTGTTTTTTTTTTTAATCCAAAACACTCAGATACTGTTGAGAGTGTTCTGGGATTGGGTTCTTAGAGAGCAACTATGAAAACATGGGAAAAAAAAAAAAAAGAACCATCATGTCTCTAACACAGTAAAGCAGAAAAGGAGACAATTCCACCAGTCTTAGTCATCTAACAATTAGTATGTGCTACTCCCCTAAACCTGGAATTTATTTAGTTGTTGTCACTTGTCATGTAAACAAGCCAACAAGGACTACTTAAGTCTATAAAATCAGACATCAGGTTTTAGACACTTTCATGTTTTTTTTGATTAGGCCTAAGAAAGGTCCTAATCACTCACTGCTTCTCTGGACACTGTCTTAATGCAAATAAATGAACAAGGATATACTTCAGCATCTCACAGATATGTTTGAACCCTTAAACATATATATATATATATTTGACAAAAGTTCTGAGCTGAATTCTCACTGCCTCTAAAAAAAGTCACTTCCCTTTCCACAGAGCTGAATTCAATTACCAATTCTGCTTGTGTTGCACTCTATTCTATTCCTTACTTCACAATCAGAAGAGTAACTAGTTTAAAGCCTGTTGTCTGCTACTTGTGATTCAACAATCTCACAGGCTGGGGTACAAGTATGCAAACTGAACCATTTTCTAAGCTAAAATCATTTAGATGGGAAGTTCTAGTAACACCTGTTGCTTGTGCTTTGTTTCTGGTGATTTCTTTACATAGAAGACTGAGGGGATCTAATCAATGTCCATAAATGTCTAAGGGCTGGAGGTCAGGAAGGGACAGGAACAGCCTCTGCTCACTTGCACCCTGGCACAGGACAAGGGGCAGTGGGTAGAAACTGCAGAACGACAAATTCCACCTCAACATGAGGAAGAGCTTCTTGACTTTAAGGGTGACAGAGCAGTGGCACGGGCTGCCCAAAAAGGTCATGGAGTCTCCTTCTCTGCAGCCTTTCCAGCCCTGCCTGACTGCGTTTCTGTGTGACCTGTGCTAGATTCTCTGGTCCTGCTCTGGCAGGTGGGTTGGACTGGATGATCTCCAGAGGTCCCTTCCAACCCCTAACATCCTGTGAGAAATCCTCTTTTTTCTGTTTAATCTGCTTGAAACTTTTTTTTTTTTCCCAAATAGACTGTTCTCTAAGCTTTATTGTTCATTAAAAGATTGAACACAGAAGACTTTTCTATTTTTTCCCCCAAAACACAAGTGTTTGAAAAAATGCAACCAACAGGAGGCAAAGAAACAGATTTTTGGAAATGAGTGGGGATATTGCAGTAGATTTCAAAAAAGCACCACTCATTTTTCATGCAGGAGATATTTTTGAGGCTAGCTGCAAACTGATCTAGTAATGATGCTCGTGACTTATCTAATTATATGTGTTTTATTCAAAATAATCTGTAAAACCTTTAGGCATGCATCTTCAAAAACTGAGGATGCCATAGGAAATGTGGAACAAAATGGAAACAAAGAGGAAAATAGATCCTGATTTAGATAAAATATGGATTTTCACTTTATCACATAAGGAGAAGGGATATTCTGTGAAAATGAGACAAGGGATATTTGAATATACTCCTTGCAGGATGAACAAATTGATCTGTGGTGCTCTGGGCCACAAGATATTTACTGAGGATAAAAATTTAGCAAGAGACAAAAAAATCACTTAAGCTGTGTTCTAAAGACCCTTGATTCAATGACACAAAGTTAAGTCCTTTAAATAGTACTTAATCTCCACAGAAAAAAGGGACAACTTTTCCCAATGATTAGATTTTATCATGTTATTTATTAGTGAGTTCCTTGCATGTTATTGAAGCATCTGGTTCTGATCACTGCTAGATTCAGTCTAGGGAAGTGGTTGGAACTGGTCTGATCCTCCATGAGCACATTCACTGGGTAACATGCTGCTATACCTTAGTAGTGAGTAACAACGTCATGCAAGAAGTGAAAGACACATTTCTATGGTACTGGGAGAATTTGGCAGAAGAAGTACAGCTGCCCAAGCTAGACTTAAAAGTGAAGAATCAACACCCACATGCTTGAAAAATAACACACACACACAAAGCCATCTAGACAGCTTTCTTTGGTGAGATTCATGTGAAGTCTTTTTAGACAGTGAGAAAATGGATGTCTACTTAATCATCTGTACTATTATTCCAGGAGAAAAGTTCTCCTTATTCACACATTCCCAGTCCATGCCAGAAGGAAATAATGATTGCTCATGCTAGGGTGGATTTTCTTTTGAAGCAGAATTGTGATGGTGTTTACTTTGGCAGGGAACAAATTTAGTGTTAGTTAAAACCCTTTTTGTTGACTTTTACACTCATTACATGCTGTTGCAGCAATTCATGAAAATTATTAATAGAAGTCCAAATAGCCAAATGTTTTCTAAAATCACTGTTTGTTGCCTTTGAGTCAATAATCAGATCTCTGTATTTAGAGGACTGAGATGCTGAAGAAATGGATGGCATTCTGAGGAACTTGTTCCTTACATTGGATTTTGCAATATTAATACTGTGTAAGGAAACTGAGAGTCTGGTGTAAAGGTTTAAATAAACTCTAAAGATCTCTTAGCTTGTCTCTAAATTATTTTTTTCACTAAAGTTCCTGAGGGAATGTTCATAACTTCAAAGAAATCACAGCAGTGATGTATACAGTTACTGCATGCAATCACTGTGGCCAAGATTTATCTCCCCTGTACAAGGCAGCTAACTGAAGTACCTACCATAAAAGCCTTGTTACCTTACAAATAACTAAACAGGTGTTGGAGGAAAACAGGAATCTCACAAGGACAATTCAGATCATAGACAGGCTAAATTGCCTCCTTAAGGTGCCTCTCTCACTCCATTGACTACATGGAGAGCCACAGGAGAGTATATTCTTAAGTACCTCAGTTAAGTGCCTAAAGTTAGGTGGAGTGCATCTGCATCTTGAAAATATTGTGTGTGATTCATGTTTATACATTTGCCTCATGGTACTGTACACTATGTACAACTTTACACTGTGTACACAACTTTACATGGTCTAAATGTGCACTTTGTGTACCTGGGCCTGCTGTTACAGGTGGTTTTATTCTGTTACGAGTGGAGTGCAAAAAGCGAGTTTAATGAACATGGCAGTTTGTTCACCAGTGTTAATTCAAGACAATCAGTTTTGTGTGTATTTAGTGGGACTCTCCAAAGTGTTCCTGATGTTTCTAATCTTGCTCCTATGGAAACAATGTTATATCTTCTTTGGGAAGTAGAGACTTGCTTTAGCATAAGGCTGTGTTAAATTCTTGGTAAGTACAATTCCATGGTGCCCATTAAGCAGGTGACCTTACTAAGTGATCAGCTGGTTCCATTTGGTCTTCTTTCAAAATCTATTAGAATCTATACTGAACATGTGTGCACATGTACAGATGCATGAAACCCCACAAAAACATTGGTTTACACTGAATTTTAGGCACAAGAGAATTACTTCTGGCAATAAAAACCCGCAGGAGACAACTGACTCCTTTAGGTATCTCCTCATGGAACTGTCTTGTAAATGCCATTCCTGAGGAGAAAATGCTCTATCATACCAGAATTTATAGGAATGTGATTGCCAACAATTTTTGGAGCAAGTATGGGTGTCCACAGCTGGTGTTCTCCTGATTCCACCAATTCACACAGCTGCAGATCAAAGCTTCAGACCCCTCTGAAAGTCTCCAGTCATGAAAACCAGACTTGCATGCTTAGTATTCTGGAGACTGGCTTGTTGCTTTACAGTAACTCATTGTTTCCTGACTTCTGGTAGAAAAATATTGATTTAGCTTCAAGATCCTAACTGGGAACTAATTCTTAAGGATTATTTAAATTATGCAAAAAGAAAGAAAGAAACAAACAGAGCCCCCCACACCCCCCCCAAATCAAAACCAAGTCTGGTGCCATAATCTCAGCAACTGCTCTTACTTGAAGTCCCACGTGCTCTGTATCCAGCAATGCTCACCTACACTTACAGTGGAAGGAGTACTTAGCAAAAGTAATTTTTCAGAATCATCTTCACAGAATCACAGAATGTTAGGGGCTGGAAAGGATCTTGAAAGATCATCCAGTCCAACCCCCCTGCCAGAGCAGGGTCACCTATACCAAATCACACATTGAGGCGGGTTTTGAACATCTCCAGAGAGGGAGACTCCACAACCCCTCTGGGCAGCCTGTTCCAGTGTTCTGTCACCATCACAGAGTAAAAAATTTTCCTCCTGTTTACATGAAAATTCCTATGCCTCAACATCCACTCATTGCCCCTTGTCCCATCCTTGGGCACCACTGGCCCCATCCTCTTGGCACTCAGCCTTTAGATATTTATAAACATTAATGAGGTCACCCCTTAGTCTCCTCCTCTCCAAACTAAATAGGCGCAGCTCCCTGAGTCTCTACTCATAAGGAAGGACCTTCCTTATGAAGGACCATATGACCTTCATCATTTTTTGGACTACAAAATCTCAGAATCTTCTAGCCACAAACCCAATGTTATGGCTGCATGGGGCTGGTACATATTCTCTGAGACTATTCTTAGGAACAGGTGCTGCTCTGGTCAGTTTGTGGGAAGATAATTGTTGATTTGGAGGATCTGTGGGCTTGGATATCCAGTTCAGGTGAGATGATGTGGTTTCCAGAAGCAATGCCAACTGACACCTGCTGAAGACCTGGCACACCAAATTTTAAATGGATTTACAAGTTTCTCTCCCCGATACCAAATGCTATGATGTCTACATCAAACAGTCACTTACGTGTGGGCTGCTTCTAAACAAAAGTTTTCATAATTGTTTCAAAGATGCCATCTGTTTCTGATTAAAAACATGATGAAACTGCAAACTCTTATAAAGATCAGCCTAGATTTCTCTTTTGAACGAAATCAGCTTAGTACTGAAGGGTATAACTTCAAAGAGCTTAGAGATGCTGTTGCTCTCCAATAGTACGTGAAGCTCGTGGGTATTCCTAGATGAGAGACTTTCACACTAGTTTTTTATTTTCACCTACAAGGGAAATATTATGAAGATGACCTTTTGGGGAGTTGTTTCTGGAGAAAACTAGATAGGAGTGGTTCAGGAGTTCATTATTATTTTCATCTAAAACCAGTCTCTAGCTTGGTCATTAAAGAGATGTCAATAAATACTTCAGCCGAAATCCTCAGAGTGCTTTTTGTTTTACCATGGGCATCTTTCCCCATCTAGATACAAGTTTTGCCTAGCTGCAGGATATTTCTTAATATGCTGACCACAATAGTGTTTACATTCCCCAAGCAAGACTCCCTGCTTAGCCCATTCTTCTCCTCAGAATTATACTTCAGTGTAGCTGGCATGAGACAAAAAAGAAAACTTCCCTTGGACCAACACCAACACATTTCATCGAAGCTTCTGATCAAAGTGCAAGCAGAAATGAGAAACAAGGAAGGCAATAGTTGCAACAACTCAACAGCTATTGTGGAATTCCTTTAGGGAACCAGAAACCATCCTTAAAGAATCTATATGGTGGCATTAAAGTATGAGCAGCATTTCAATAAAATGCCAAAAGGAAACCTTTCATTAAGAAAGTTTAACCATTTTTCTCAGTTTTGAGGACAAAGAGGCAGAACAACAATACATGCTNGGAGGTGGGGGGATGTTTCCTCTGTGGGAAGTGAAAAGGAGGAATGCATTGGGTTCCAAAAGTCTGGGTACCACAATCCACCAGCGTGGCTTTGCAGTGCTTTATAAAAAATGCTTCTTTTTGTGACCATGACTATGACATTATGGGCAAATCTTGCTGTTGGTTAATCTGGTACAGCTCAGTCAGTTGTAGCTGAACAACTCCAGATGCAGTAAAGTGGAATCTCTCTCATTTTAAACCTGACCATAATGAATGAAAAAAAAAAGTCCTTTGAATAATGAAAGAATAAAGAATGCATGATATGACTATGGCTTAAACACCCCAACACTGATCACAAGCCTGGTAATGAAACTGAGTTTACTGGCCATGATATTTTTATTTTCACTTAAGCCAAAATATTTCCTGGGTGTAATTGCTTTGGAAGTTACAGCTCTAAGGCATGACACATTTTTGTGACGGCAGCATCAATGTGTAGAGAGAAACATTAGCGCTCAGTGTCAAGCACACTTGAGTTTTTCAATACACTTGGAGGAAGATACTCATAAAGGCTTATCACAATGGCAGAGAGGACTAATATTCCAGACAATTAGGCTTTCTGCTTCAGATGGGACAATTCAAATGCGGATGTCTTTAAAGCACATTTTCATCCCATTTATTGCTCACAGGAGGAAAAGAGATGCCTTTTTGTTTATAAAATGTAAGGCTGAAAACTGTCTGAACAGATGCTGGAGAGTGTAATGTCTCACTTCCACTGCTGCAGAAACCACCACTTGGTCATCTCATGGCACTTTCTCACTAAATCTCATATAAATATGATCATGATTTAAATTATTATGGTTTGCAGAGGGTTATAGGGGTAGAAAACATAAAGCTAGAGAGGGACCTCTGAACATCTTCCCTTTTCCTTCATGACATTTTCTTTAAAACTTAAA
Organism: Tricholaema leucomelas; assembly: GCA_013400475.1. Lineage (NCBI taxonomy): Eukaryota > Metazoa > Chordata > Aves > Piciformes > Lybiidae > Tricholaema lacrymosa > Tricholaema leucomelas. The sequence continues at coordinate 1,684,323 of WAAF01018545.1, forward strand.
AAAACTGTGCCTGCTAAATAAAAGTGAAGGTCTTTGCCACCTGAATCTAAATTGAATATAATTGGGTACTTGTATGTCAAAGCACTCAGAGACATAAATCCAAGTATCAGCACATCAATAGGAAGGCAATTGGGTCACAAGATAACCTATAGTATATGTGATATATCTTCTTAAAGCTGTTCTCAGAATTCAAGGAATTCTTTTGTTAGGCACTGAGTGGATGTCTCTTATTAAGGGGGTGTTTATAATGGTGGACAATGCGATTCAGATATAGAGCCTACACTAGTCTTCCATCAAAGTTAGAGAGAAACCTAATAGCCTAAAATAAATCTCTGCAATACTTCAATGGCAGAACATTTGAGCAATTTTTAAATGTAGTCGTGAGTATCAGAAACGTATCTGAACCTAATGGAGAGCGCAGAGGTAAAGGAGACCTTGAAATGATCAAAACCCACTTGTCCAAGTAATTATGCAGAGAATTTCTAACATTTATTTTTCATGCCCAAACTAGTTAAGAAGCTTCAGCCAACACAAGAAGGAACCTTGGCCTAGCGATATGGACAGAGGATTTCATGTTCCAACAAGGGATATAAAAATGAAATGATAAATGCTGGCAGAAGCCCTACAAAATATTCTTAAGAAAGAAGAGAAGTCAAGAATAAAATTAAGTGGAGAAATCCTAAATAGGTGAAAATCTTTTAATTTTCCCTTGTTCCTAATTTAACAGCCTCCTGGTTCAATCACAAAGGGTAGAGGCAGTGCTTGCCGTAGAACATATCAAATCCATAATCATTTAGCTGAAAATGGGGTTATGATGACAGGGCAGCAGAGTCATTGCTAATGCTGGCTACTAAGTAGATCAGCAAAGCCAAGTAGCTGGCTCTGATAAACTGAAATGTAGAGGCTTCCTTGAGATAGTGACTTAATTTAGCCCAGCCAAGTCTACAATCCACTCAAACGTACATAACTCTGCTTTATGACACTCCTTACTGCAGCATATGCACAGAACCCCTTCCCTTTCCACCACGCTATATGGATTTTCTAAATGCATGCAAATGTATCCAAGATGGCTCATTTTGTTATCAATTCCCCAAGTGCTGGCATTCTAATCATTAACTAATTGTCTCTGTGCTCTATTGGCAACTTGGCCACCTTCTTGCTAATTTTTGCTGACATGATGGAGGCCCTTGAAGAACTGGGTTAACCTTTCAATGTCTATTGAAGATCCACAGGTCTGATGACGATTGATTGACCTGGCCTCTATGTTAGATAAAACCTCATCAGCTTTCCAAGTGATTTGTGTAATGAGGCATCAGTAATTGACAACAGGTAAGTGAACTTAGAAGTCCCTTTCTTTATTGCTCTTCAAAACTGAGTAGGAAATTCAAGTATCTGCCACGAGTGCAAACTTGTAAGAGTTAGCAGAAAATATGGATGCATATGTGTGCATTTCAATATCAAATTGTCTTTTGCTTACAGATACACACAAGAGCACAGGTGTGAAGTGTTATGCCACTTGAGTGTTCTTACATATATGACTGCTATGTGTCTTTTACATATGCATATGGGTGTATGCATATATTACGCATATATACTGTACTCGGTTTGCTACAGAAGCATATGGTAGCTTCTGTCTTCTCATAAAATCTTCTGCATGGCTTAGGAGTCTGTATAGCACACATCAGTCTGGATTATGGCAACGTAAAGCTGCAAAATGTCTTCTGTTTCCAACTGCTTGCTGAACGTTCAAGGAATAAATCATAGCTGGCTATCAAAGTTGTTGGGTGTCTGCCTAACCCTGACTTTATTAAGAACGAGAATGAAATGCTGTCAGGTGAGTAGAGGGTAGCTGCCTCTGTGGTTTTTAAAGGCAGCTTCACAGCTTTACACTGGTTTCCTCAGTGAACCTTAAAAAGGGCTGCATTCTCCTCTCTCCATGAATCAGTTTTGTTACTTATATTTCTGGTCATTGATACATCATAGAAGCATAGAATGGTTTAAGTTGGAAGGGACCTCAAAGATCATCTAGTTCCAACCCCCTGCCATAGGCAGTGGCACCTCCCAGTAGAATAGATTGCTCAAGGCCTCATCCAGCCTGTCCTTGAACACCATCCACAACCTCCCTGGGCAATCTGTGCCAGTATTTCACCACCCTCACTGTAACATTCAGTTTAAATCTTCCCTCTTCCAGTTTAAACCCATTAGTCCTTATCCTGTTATTACAAGACTTTGTCAGTAGTCCCTCCCCAGCCTTCCTGCAGGCCCCCTTCAGATACTGGAAGGCCACTCCAAGGTCTCCTCAAAGCCTCCTCTAGACTGAAGACCCCAACTCTCATAGCCTGTCCTCATAGCAGAGCTGGTCCAGCCCTCTGAGCATCATCATGAACTTCTGTGGACTTGCTCCAACAGTTCCACATCCTTCTTTTGTTGAGGGCTCCAGAACTGCACACAATACTCCAGGTGGGGTCTGATGAGAGCAGAGTAAAAGGGGAGAACCACCTCCCTTGCCCTGCTGGCCACACTTCTCTTGCTTCTAAACAAGTATTTTAAATGTATGACTCAGTTTTATGCCATCAAGATATAGTCTAATTGATTAAAATTATTCTAAAAGTGGAAAGGGAAGAACTGAATTTGCTGTGCCATAAATCTCTATTGTCTTCTTATAATTTTATATTAAGTAGCTATAAAACTCTCCACATGGGACATTAATACAAGATGAAATAAGAACAAATAGTATAAGAAAGACCAATCCTCTGGCTGATGCAGCACAGCCAGTCAGAGAGTATGAGGCGTTCCATCTATGCTGACAGGCACCAAGCTATACACACCGAAAGGACAAGCACACATGCCCAAGCAAAATGGCAGTGCAGCAGATCTGTTCATGACCATGTAATTAAAAGAAAAAAAGAATTCAATAAATCCCACCCCAAATTCAGGGGTTTGTACCCTAGTTCCTCTGTGGTAAATGAGAAAAATATCTTGTCCTCCCTCTTTAGCTCCATCTCCCTGCATTTTCTTTATTCCTTTCAATTTTTTGTGCCAAAAATACTTGCAGCTTCCAGATAACTCTGTGTTGCTGTCCATGTGGCCATCAGTGCTTTTCATCTGATGACACAGACAGAACTGGCAGCTCTTGTCAGAATTAAGCCAATATAATCTCACACACGTATGTGCATTTCTGTTTGATTACTTTGGTAAGCATTTATTGCATCTTGAAGGTTTTTAAGAGTCCATTTACTTCATCTTCATCCTCAATCCTTATATGGACTTGGCAACATATCACTTACAATAAAGTTCAACTGGTAATAATGATAATTAAAGGTTACTGTAGACATTAGGACATTACAGAGATTGCCTGCTGAAAAAAAAAAAGGAATAGAATGAACCAGGCAGAAAAGGATCTGGTGGATAGTAGGCTGAACATGAACAGCAGTGTGCCCAGGTGGCCTAGAGAGCCAGTGGCATCCTGGCCTGGATCAGGAACAGTGTGGCCAGCAGGACAAGAGAGGCTATTCTACCCTTTTCTCAGCACTGGTCAGGCCACACCTTGAGTGCTGTGTCCAGTTCTGGGCTCCTCAATTCAAGAGAGATGTTGAGATACTGGAACATGTCCAGAGAAGGGCAACGAAGCTGGTGAGAGGCCTGGAACACAGCCCTGTGAGGAGAGGCTGAGGTTGTTTAGCCTGGAGAAGAGAAGGCTCAGGAGTGACCTCACTGCTGTCTACAACTACCTGAAGGGAGGCTGTAGCCAGGTGGGGTTGTTCTCTTTTCCCAGGCAATCAGCAACAGAACAAGCAAACACAGTCTCAAGTTGTGCTGGGGAAGGTATAGGCTGGATGTTAGCAGGAAGTTGTTGCCAGAGAGAGTGATTGGCCTTGGAATGGGCTGCCCAGGGAGGTGGTGGAGTCACCGTCCCTAGAGGTGTTAAAAAAAAGACTGGATTGGGGCACTTAGTGCCATGGTCTAGTTGATTGGACAGGGCTGGTGATAGATTGGACTGGATGATCTTGGAGGTCTCTTCCAACCTTGTTGATTCTATGATTCTGTGATTTGTCTTATAGTATCTTTGAACAGGGTCTGAGTCCCTGCTTCTTCCTATGTCATAAACCACATCTACTAGAAAACTATTTTGAGTTGAAATGTATAAGACTTGTCTGCATTTTTAAAACATCCATTTCAAAGCATTTAAAAGGAACATCATACTACTGCCCAACAATCGCTCCTGTCATAAAGAAAACAGAAAGCCTTTAAAATGTTGACAGTGTTAGTTGACATGAAACAAAATGCATAAAATCCTGGCACAGCTGAAGTCAATGGTAAATCTGATTGTGGCTTCAACAGGCAAAGGATTTCTATAATGCTTCTTATGTACCCTGATGAGTTGTTAATGTCCAGTCTTGATTTTATTGGAGGAAACTACCAGTTTTTTTCAATTGAAATACTTAAGGCTTATCCCTTAAAAAGCAAAGATTCAACCAAACAAGAAAACAAAGACACATTGACCACTTAGTACCAGCCTATTATCAAAAGATGACAAGCAACTCCCAATCCTCATACAGTGCCAGTTTTCCTCCCTCAGTGCTGGGCAAAGTTCTGTTATGATAGACTTGCTTTGACATTTTTTCTCTTTTAATCCAGCAAGCACTGCAGCTCTTCAGGGTTAGCCCTATTCAAAACTTTTCTCAGCATCCTATGATCGCTACAGAGTGACTTGGTACCGACTTCCCTGCACCTATGCCATGTCCTGGTGACTTTGATGAAACTAAAAATTAAGTATTCCCTATCCATAGACAGAGATCACAAATACAACCAGAGACCAGTTCAGTGATGTATTTGATTCTAGAAAAAAGATTGGATTTTCAAGAAGATCACACAAAAAGGAGGCATTTTTGATGTGGGTTATCAGTGAGATAGTTTTCCACAGCCTATCTTGGCTGCAAAATCCAATCTCCATCATTACCCTGCACATCATCAGTTCTTAAGAGCAAGATAGAGTAGGCACATTGTTGTATTCTTCACCATTATGAAATGTCTTGAGTTCAGTTAAAATAAGGCAGAGAGAGATCCAAAACATAAATATGGGAAACATAAATCAACATATTAGCATATTTAAAAAAAAATGTTAGAAGTGTCTGGAATCCTTGGAACTGCATCTACCATAAATATACAAAATTAATGACCTAAGCCTAGAGGAGAGGGGATTTTTTTTTTTCTTCTTAAGATATTCTTTACTTTCTTGTTTTAGCATTTCTAGATCTAAATAATTAATAATTTCTCTACTTTTAGTTTGGAGATTGGATGTAAATTATTAAATTTTATAATAATCTTTGTACCCAATTATATGTATTTGTCTGTATCAAAAATGTTATGTCTCTATGGAAGCAGTAAGTTAAAATTATTCTAAGATATATAGATAAGGATATTAATATTATCAACATATAATGTAATCTTAATATAAGATTATGTATATTAAAAGTTATCACTGTGAACTTTCAAACTATAGTCTGAAATATGTAAATATATTTGAAAGATATAAATAGTTATACAATTACTCATATATACATAGTTCATATATCATATTTAAATATATATATCAATAAAATATATACAGAAGTAATGCCTAATATGTAATAACACTTAAAAAGAACCTAGAATCATAGAATCAGTCAGAGTTGGAAAGGACCACAAGGATCATCTAGTTTCAACCCCCCTGTCATGGGCAGGGACACCCTACTCTAGATCAGGCTGGCCAAAGCCTCATCCAGCCTGGCCAAACCTCAACGTGTTTATATTAAAACTTTTGAAAATAGAAACTTACCAGCTAACTGAAAACAGAAACATGAGGTCTTGATTGAATATAGTACATTTAAAGTACAGATTTTATTGATAAAATCTGTTGCATCTCCTATATTATATGGTATGCAATAAAGAAAAATCTAAACCGTGTGATAATGTTTGTGTTAACAACCAATAGTGGAAAAGGAAATGTTTTAGTTACCTAAGAATTCCTCAGTTTTATACCACTACATATATTTTTAAAATGAATCCAGCAACAAAAGTTTGTGAGAAAATGTTGGCAGTAGAAGTGACAAAGACTTCAGGTGGACACAGAGTATGTGAATATCATTTTTGAGAGCACTGCGATGGTTTAGGAGTTTGAGTCTGACTGACTTTCAAAGAAAACTCTGAGCAGTTTACATAGCCTGGGTCTGCTCCAGAGAACATACAAGAATGGGAAGTCAGTGGAAAGATTCACACTTCCTTCAGCTGCCTTAGTTCCAATATGTTTGATGCATTCATGCAGCTGATAGGCTGCTGGGACAAAATTGCTGTGATTGTTTGGGGTAGATGTAGGCCTGCTGAGTGAGTTACTTGCATGTATTGTATTTTGGGCTAATCTGAATACCACCAGTCACTCTATGCATGCAGTGCTGCATTCAACACTATATCACTTTTGCAAACAGTTGAACATTTTTCTCTTAGCTCCACTCTAGAACAATTCACCTTTGTGGAATCCCAGACAATAGTGCAACAGAAGCCCACGAGTTACTTGGATGGTACAACCAAGAGTCTGTGTTTTTTGTTACTCAAATCAGCTTACATAAAGCTCACTTGGATCATGGATCATGCAGTAAGCATTGGATGAAGACCATTTGTGGTTATGTTTCCACATTAGAACAAGGCAGGTGTGAAAATTCCACAAAGCTAGCAGGAGCAATGATCCCAGCAAACTCCTTCCTCTCTGCTGGTTCCTATTACCATAGGCAGAGCAGAAATCTGGCATCCATTACTAATGACAATAAGTAAACCTGGTGCTTAATCAATCTAATAAAGAATGTTGTTGCCTTGGGCAATTGTTTATGTATGTTGCCTACCCACAGGACCACCAAGCTGAGCATCAGCAGAATTCTATCTTTGGCTCAACCCACATGTGCTCATGTTTTCATATCTCTAATGTAATTATTTTAAGATACTCACAACATTATTAGTCTTCCATATAAAGGATGTTCTGGTGAATACAATTTTCTTAGAGGCGATCTCTTCAAACCTCTCTCAATATCTCATGACCTATCTTCTTAAGCATTTGGTCTGAAAACAAACACATCAGAACAAAAATAATTCCTCCTCTCTATGGTGAAGGTACCAGTACAGGTTGTTTCTGATGGACTGGGAAAGAAACTCTCTCTTATATCCAACATAAATGATTTTAGGCACCAGACTATAAAGTTCCTGCACTGCTGTACCTTTTCTAAGTAATTATTCATGAAAGCAGATCACACTCTCTTTCTTCTGCTGCTCCCACCCACCCCACTCTGGCTTTGACCAGGGACTCTTGTTTAAAGCTTGAGAAATCTTCATGAAAACAGTTCTGTGAAACCTAATGTTGGCTTCACTAACAGGTATGGTCTGGGCTGTTTTCTGTGACAAGTGTTTTCCCAGAAATTCCTAGCTGCAAGTCTCAGCCCAGTGCCCATACCTTTAGCTCTGTGTTTCTTTGATATATGCTTGATTGAATACATTGTCTGGAGCTCAGAGAGAGTAGTTTCCCTAGATTCAGTTCTCTTCTATATTTCTTTTTCTTCTATATTCTCTTTATATTTCTGTATATTTTTACCTAGGCTATCAGGGAGTGACAGGACTAGGGGGGATGGAGCAAAGCTGGAGGTGGGGAGATTCAGACTGAACATGAGGAAGAAGTTCTTCAGCATGAGAGCAGTGAGAACCTTGAATGGGTTGCCCAGGGAGGTGGTTGAGGCCCCATCACTGGAGGTGTTTAAGGCCAGGCTGGATGAGGCTCTGGGCAGCCTGCTCTAGGGTAGGGTGTCCCTGTCCATGGCAGGGGGGTTGGAACTAGTTGATCCTTGTGATCCCTTCCAACCCTGGCTGATTCTATGGATTCTTTTCTAGATTTCTTCCAGTCTGAAAGGCTAAGGGAGCTTCCTTTTCATGATCACTGTGGCAGGAAGGCAAGGTTTGCCCTTAGATCAGGTATAGGTGATTTGATAATCAGCTGGATGAAATTCTCTCATTTAAGTGACCGCTTACAAAACAGAGCAGAAATCTGGACTCAAGAGCACTTGATCTGAGAGGATCAGGATGGTCCCCAGTGAGTCTGCAGGCGATGCAAAGCATGAAAGACACTATGAAGTCCACATTATGTTCCCACAGAGATCCATAAATCCCAGGCGTTTATTGCTTCTAGACAATATGTTTGGGAAAGGTCCTTTTCTCCAAGACTCTATGCCAGATAAATCCCAGTCTTACAGAATCAATACACTGTTCTCCTTCTCCAAGTGGTACTTTGAGATGCTGCTCTGCACTGAGGTCACAGGGGTTTAGAAGAAATTTATTAGAGATTACTTTAAAGATGCTACTGACCCTCGTTTTCTACTTGTGCAGCACAAACCAGTTGTCAGCTGACAACATAATGAAAGCTTAAATACAGCTCTCTGCTGTGATTACTATATCTAATTGCCAGGCTGGCTACTTATTGTCCAATTACAACAGCAGTGTCTGAGACCTGCAGTGGAAGAGCTCTCAGTGAGTCTATTTCCATCCGTGGAAAGGAGAACTGCTCCTTATAGCACTGCACAAGCCCTTGCTGCAGCCTACAAGCACCTGCCTTGCCACATGAAGTCCATGGAAGGTGTCTCCATCAGAACCAACTTTACTTTCCAGTTGCATCAGAGACATAATTTTGACCTCTGCTCTCATCAGTTTTTTTTTTTCTAGCATGTCCCAAATCAATCAATCAGCTTTAGGTTTGGTTTAATACCTTAACAACTGACTCACTCTACTTTGCACTGACAAATCATCCTTTCCCTAGCCAGCATTTCTCCCTGCTCTGTTCTGTTGGTGAGATTGTGACTGTTTGTCCCCTGAGTTTCCATGGAAATACTTCATTATTGTTGTCAAGAATGGACAATCTAAATAGGTTTTAGAAAGTAGAAATGAAAAACTTTGCAAAATGCACTCGTAGCTGTCAACTTCTTCCAGCAAAATTTTGTTTCTTTCTTGTTTGTTGTGTTTTTTTTTAAATGAGCAGATTCAATATCTGCACTGAATTAGTTGTGGTATTGCAAGAAAGTATAATTTAAATGTACTTAAAAATGGAAAAGATATACTCCTCATACTTAAAAATGTATGAGAAGATAAAAGTTCAGAGGGACCTAGATGAACTTTCAAGAACATTGGCATAAATGACATTTTTTCTCCTTTGCAAATTAGAAAGGGGAAGAGGCAATCAATATCATTCAAGGCTCATTTAAGTAAATAAAAGCTTTAATAAACAACCTAACTTCTTTTTTTCTTAAAGGTTTTATTGCCATTTACTCTTTATAGGACCATGTTACCTGTGGCAGCTCTCTAAGTGCACATCACAATTGTTTGCATGAAGACTGTTTGCAGGACTGAGGCCATCAGGAGTAAAGACAAAAGAATGTCAAAATATTCCTTTATTTCCAGATGTTTTCTGCAACTAACTAAATTTTGAATCCTCTTTTTATCCTTGCTAAACTCCTCACCATTATTTTTAAGGAAACACTCACATTCATCCATAACTCTCCCAGGTGCATAGCCACATGCTTGTGTCTTCAAAATAAGAAAAATTCAATATAAAATTCCTTAATTAGCTCATAATTTCTCAATTATTCATAGAATCATAGACTCAACCAGGTTGGAAGAGACCTCCAAGATCATCCAGTCCAATCTATCACCAGCCCTGTCCAATCAACTAGACAATGGCACTAAGTGCCTCATCCAGGCTTTTTTTTGAACACCTCTAGGGATGGTGACTCCACCACCTCCCTGGGCAGCCCATTCCAATGCCAATCACTCTCTCTGGCAACAACTTCCTCCCAACATCCAGCCTAGACCTTCCCCAGCACAACTTGAGACTGTGTTTGCTTGTTCTGTTGCTGATTGCCTGGGAAAAGAGATCAACTTCACCTGGCTACAGTCTCCCTTCAAGTAGTTGTAGACAGCAATGAGGTTACCCCTGAGCCTTCTCTTCTCCAGGCTAAACAACCCCAGCTTCCTCAGCCTCTCCCCACAGGACTGTGTTCCAGGCCTCTCATCATCTTCGTCACCCTTCTCTGGACATGTTCCAGCACCTCAACATCTCTCCTGAATTGAGGAGCCCAGAACTGGACACAGCACTCAAGGTGTGGCCTGACCAGTGCTGAGCACAGGGGAAGAATAACCTCCCTTGTCCTGCTGGCCACACTGCTCCTGATCCAAGCCAGGATGCCACTGGCTCTCTAGGCCAGCTGGGCACACTGCTGACTCATCTTCAGCCTACTATAGTACCCCCAGGTGCCTTTCTGCCTGGCTGCTCTCCAGCCACTCTGTCCCGAGCCTGTAGTGCTGCTTGGAGTTGTACACTTCTGTGTATTAACAGACTTCAAGCATATTACAAAAGCTGCACTAAATTTACTGCTGAAATAGGCTGTGGAAATACTGGTTTAATACAAATTTACTCCAGACAAATGTGAAGTTTTAGAAATCATGACATTTTTCCTATAGATTATCTCAGGATGGCCTCTGCTGCATGGTACTGAATAGATTGAAGCAAAGTTAAAGAAGTCAGAATCTTTCCCTTAAATTTTTAGGACTGCTTGACAAGTGCCTTTTTATGTACACTGATACTACAGTGACTGTGTATTATTTTTTATTTCCCTCCAGTTGAGCCTTTTTCATCAGGCTTTGACTTGTATCATTATTTCTAATAAGAACACCCAAGCCAAAAGTGATTTATGGCAGCAGAGAGACTTCTGTTACGTTCAGCAGACTTTGAACTGGAATCCTAATTTGGTGTTTTCCTCACCTTAACTTTCTTTTAAGATAATTGTTATGTAATGCCTAGAGCACACGGGCAGGAGACAGATTTCAGCTGCAGTTACTCATGAGGAAAAACATTGAGTTTGTAAGGCTTTTATAAAATGCATATATGGGTGTTATATGCACAGCTATATATAATGTTTACATGCACAACTTCAAGTTTACTTGTACAATCTGTGTGTATGAAATAGTCACAAACTTACTTTTATTCTGTTTAAATAGTTTTATAATACATTGGCTTCTCTTTTCACTAGAGCCAGTCTGCAGCTGCTATGGAAATCTCATTCTATGCCTAAGAGATGTGGTACTGGATGAATTTCCTTCTTGATTTTCAAGATAAACTTTGTGTTAATTTGTAATTTTCTATTTAGCAGCTGATGAAGACTGACAAATGGGAATTTCCTGGGCAATTTGTGCTTGACTAGTGTGTTTTTTTTTTCCTGTGGCTAGAACCTATTAATACAAATCACATTAAAAACCTCGGTTTCCATCGATGCTGTTTGCATAGTCAGAGCTTTCAGTATAATTTCACTATTTGATAGATGTTAGGTATTTAACTCTTGTCATTTATTTTTTTTTTAACAGGCATTTCAGCCCAAGAGCAGCAAAATGTCCTTCAAAGAAGTTTTGCTGCCTTAATTATTTTATAGCCTCCTTTTTATTTTGTGCAGCTAAAGAAAAGAGAGGGGGAAAAGTTCCTTACGTGTGTGGCTTTTGGAGATCGGTGAGAGAAATGCGAACAGAGTGGGTAGTGTGGGGAATCTTTTTCAGATGTTGTGATGCAAAAGATTTTCTCTTTCATCTCCCAAACCCTGTAGATGGAGCCCTCCACTAAGATCTTGCTGTATCTCTAGTACAGATTGACTTCTTTTGGGTTGATGATGATTGATCGTGTTGTTTTCTTCATTACTTTAAACCTAATCAGTGCTTGGTGTAATTTGAGTAATGATTGCTCATTATTGGCAATTGTGAAGTTTAAGGCTTTCTTCATTTTACCTCACAAGACAGCCATTTGGGAGATGTTCCTACATCCCCATTTGGGCAGTGTTTGAGGTAAGAGAAGGGGGAACCATCATCAGTGAGAGGTAGAAAAGGTGAGAGGTGAAAGCTTTTTGCAAGTTTATTACTAACTGTTTTCTTGGCAGGAGGCTCCTGGTGTTAACCCCACCATCAGATCTGATAATGAAAAAAACAGTTCCTCAGCAGACTATATCATTTAGGCCTTACACAAATCCCTCAGCTCACTATATCATGCTATTCCCTAATAATGTGCCTTGTAAAGTTGTATGGATGGATTTGCAAGTATAAGGGGGGGTGTGTGTATGTAACCAAACAAAAAAAATGAAAACACCCAAAAAAACAGAAAGAAAAGATAATAAATGAGAATCATATAAAGGCCAAAACTACATTGTTTCTCATCATCCAATTTTTGCTGCTAACTTTGTTATTTTAAATTAAGAATAAGGGGAATTATTGCATAATGGAGTGGTTGATTTACAGGCATTAAGCTTGGTAAGCACAGAAAAAGATGTTAAGCTGTTCAGTACCCAGAGGACACACCATGGGAGCCTGGCTAAGCCCTTCATTTGTGCTGAAATTATGCTAAGGACATAATGAAAATCTATATAAATCAGAAAATTTCAGGTTCACAGTTCTGGGAGTAAGGACAGTTTGTCTTCCACAGGTACAGCACTACCTAAGAGTATATGATTATACACAATGGTTTATCCAAACATAGCAACAACAAAAAAACCCAAACCGAACCCAAAATCACCAATCCATGTTATTTGTAATTCTTACCAGTTGCTTTGGCCATATAAAGCCAAGAGTCACATGTGATGTCTTGTGAATTGTTTTATCAGTTAAAAACCCAGCTGTGTAGTTCACCCAAGATAAAATACATGGCGCTTGCATGAAAGGCTTCAGTTCTATCCAGTCTGTTTTCAATGCTCAGATTTGCATTGACAGAAATCATTCAGAGAACATGTTAGTCAACGGTGCACTAAAACACTGGGATTCTTTTTGGAGTTGTCATTCACATCCTTATAAAAATTTGCACTAAGCACAAAACATATGAACCTCAATTTGTTCCACAGTAAACCAGCTAATTCTGAGGTGAAAGGTGTCCCGAGACATCAGTGAAGCTTGCATGGAGCTATTCTCTCTGTAATTCCAGAAGGCACTTTGCAGGAGAGAAAGCAGGGATGCTCTCTGTCCCTACCTTACTGAGCTGACATCTAACAGCCAAGAGCATAGTATCAGTGACACACTCAGTAACTGAGGTGCCTTCAAACGAGGAGGTGATGCGTTTCCTACCCGACATGATCACACTCAGCCTTAGGGGCAGTTTCGGTGCATGCAGCAGCACTGATAGAAAGAGTCTTAGCAACAGCCCAGGCGCTTGCTGGAGGGGACAAGATATCTCATTTACTTAAGTTAGACCAGAGAACCCCAGCATGGATGAAGCCAAGCTTTTTTTTTTTATTTCTCCTTTCATCCTTCTCCTTTGCTTTCTTTTTTTCCCCTCCTGTACTGAGACACTGCCTACTATGACTATGCAAGTAAAAATAAATACATTCTGATATCATAACATCACAATAATGTGATCGTTTGGATTCATACTGAGAACAGTAAAAACAATATGCTTTCTGATTGAATTATTCAAGCTCTTAGCTTTTAAGTTTCAATTATAGATACAAACACTGTATGCAAGAGAAACTGAACAATAAACAGCATTTTCTAGCTGAGGTATAAAAAGCAGTGAGATGTGGAAAATGATTTTTCTTTTAAAGATGAAAGTGTAGCCCATCATTAAGATCAAATCTATGAGAGTAGGAGCTCTGCAAAGCACAGTGTTGCTATAGTACACTACTCCAGATGTAATACCACACAGACTGACTTGGCTGTGATTCTGACTTATTCAGTAATTACAAGCAACAAAGAAAACAGGCGGCTGATAAGTGTATGTTCAAATACTGACTTTGGATAACAAGTAATATGCAAACCCATCAAAATAAGTATAGAAAGCAAAAAAGAGGTTTCAAATTCTTCTTAGAAACACACACAGACACAAAAAATATTGCCTGCTTTTTAAAAGGAAACAAACCCAACGCCAATGGTTTGCCATTGTTTGTGAAGATGCACAGGGCAACGTTAAAGCCTGAGCGTGCGCTGTGTGCTTTCTCACATAAGGAATTGTACCAACACTATTTATGTCTTAGAAGTCTTTTGCAAAAATATGTTATAGTCTTACAAGCCTAAGTATGCATACTGGAACATATGCATGTGTGAACTAAAATAAATAAGAATCATTCCATTTAATAAAGATTAAAACCACAACAGAAAATCAGGATATTTATAGCCCTAAATTAACTCTCCATGTTGTTGCTATAATCCACGTTACTGATTCTCCCCCCCCCTAACACACACACAAAGATCTCATGTCTGCATTTGGGGATGGATGCTACAAGGCTGTGTGCATCTATTTGTAATTTCTTTACCAATCTCACAGAAGCCAGCTGCATTGTCTCGCTGGCTGCTACTGCTGACCTAATGAGGCAGAGCCACGGAGAGCTGTTTAACTTTATGTGCCGCGAGAAGCCCTACTTACATCAAATGCTGGAGTTACTCTTTCAAAAAGCACAGAACTGAACCACCTAATGTTCTAGCAGCTCTCACAATTCTTCTTAGCTTGTGGTTAAAAAAAAAATAAATAATAAATTAAAACATATTGGAAGCTTCAGAAGCAGTTATGAGCAGATTCATTTTTCAGTAGGGATTATCTTTCTGGATGCATTTTAACATACAGAAATACTGACCTCCTTTTCTGAGAGAGAATCCAAAAAGTTAACTACTTTGAAAACCTAATTCTTCCCCATAAAAATATGTTTTAATGAAAAATTTTCATGGCCCAAGCCACTCGATTTCCTGCAATGCCTAGAAATGTTTTGGTCATGGAAGCACAGCAGAAACTACTGCTTCTCCCCAGCGAGTTCCTAGAGAAGCTAGAACTTTTAACTCTTGGGTACTGGTCAGACTGGTTTCAGATGGGAGTGCAGCCTGCTGCTTCTCTAACGCTTGGCCATTCACTCCCGCTCAGGCAGAAAGCTGATGAGAAAAGGAATGTTTTTGATTAACACGTTAGTTTTCAGCTGGATCTGCTCCTTGACTGCTTCTCTGGGTGGCTGCAGAAGTGCTCAGCCAGGCACAAGGCAGAGCTGGTAGGAGGTCAGTAAACCACAGAGAGATAGGGAATGGAGTGGGGCCAAGATTTCTCTTGCCAGCAGGGCTGGTTTATACTGAGTTAAGCTGTTCACCAAACCACAGGCTGATTTATTTTTAATGGCATTCTCTAGTAATGCAATGGCATTTACTGCTAGTCTGAAAGGAGGACAGCAAACTAGTTGGGGAGCTGTAAATATAGAGGACAGTTATTCTGTTTTGCATAAGGAAATAGCTGTGGAAGAGAGATTAGTACAGCTGAATCAACCTTTTTTGTTTGGTTGGTTGGTTGTTTTTTTTTAATGTGCATTTCTGGCCACTTCCAGATATGTATATAAAATATATGATGAGGTTACACTAAAAGAGATGGCAGATGCATAAAACCAGACATGCAAATGTTAGATGTGAGCACAAATTTAAACACTGAAAGCATTTTTCTTTCCTTTTTTAATTGAATTCTGATTTGAGATCCAATTTCTTGGTAAACAATATGTAGGTACATAAATATATCCCTAACTAAAAAACTTCTAAACCCAAGATTTCCACTTTTTTGGCATATTTTTCATCATTTATCACTGTGATTAGTTTTAGATTAGGCCAATATGTATTCCCATTTCAAGTTGTTTTGAAAAAGATTCAATATTGATTGCACGTGTTTTCCCACATCAACATGAGCAGAATATGAATGATAAATACACTCTCTGTGGATGTTTGGAATACAGCAACATTTGGGGGTTAATGAAGGTAAAGGAAAAGCTCTCAGAATCTTTGGCCTTCTGCCATAAAACTAGAGAAGTAAACTGAAGCTGTAATTTCCAGTACTGAGGGAGTTGAAATAAAAGAGCAAAACTCCAGGTCTCCAGGCACAGTGCATCGCCCTGCCCATGAAGTTTAGGTTCATGCCCTGCCACGAATGGAGAGCCATGAAGTGGTACTGGCTGATGGAAACTGCAGTCTAGTGGCTGCAGTGTTATTCCTCTTTTATTTGGCCATATTGGAAGAAGAGGTGAAGAGATGATACCACATGTCAGAAATAATTACAATGCTATCAGTCTCAGTGTGACAAAGAGGGAAGTAGTGACTTCGGCTAGGGCCAGTAAGAATACAAAAGAATATCTTTTTGGAGAAAAAGTAAGGTCAGAGTTTGGGAAGATCACCAGAACTAGGGCTGGGTGAAAATAGCAAGTTTTGAAGCCAAATCTTCCATATTTCCAGCAAACCCAGCAAGCTACATCACTGATAATTCACAGGAAATGTCAGTTATCTTTTTGTTGCATCTTGGAAGAAGGCAAAAGTGTCTCTTTTAGCTGGGTTTCCACAATCCAGAGCTGACAGACATAATCCAAAATCAAAACTGTACTTGATGTCCTTGGTGTGGTTCTGCAGGCTGACACTTCAACACATCACAAGAGGAACTCTAAGATGATTTTTTTTAGGGTTAGGGTTTGAGGAAGCAAATTTTGAAGAATCAAGGCACAGGTATCTTCTCTTTGAAACCCATAAAATTACCCCAATACATTCAACAGGTCTCTACTTGCCACAACAACCCCATGCAGCGCTAGAGGCTAGGGACAGAGTGGCTAGAGAGCAACCAGACAGAGAGGGAACCGGGGGTACTGTTAGACAGGTGACTGAATATGAGCCAGCAGTGTGCCCAGGTGGCCAAGAAGGCCAACAGCATCCTGGCCAGTATCAGAAATAGTGTGGCCAGCAGGACCAGGGAGGGCATTCTGTCCCTGTACTCAGCACTGGTGAGGCCACATCTTGAGTACTGTGTCCAGTTCTGGGTCCCTCAACTTAAGAAAGATGTTGAGGTGCTTGAATGTGTCCAGAGAAAGGCACCAAGGCTGGTGAGGGGGGCTGGAGCACAGCCCTGTGAGGAGAGTTTGACGGAGCTGGGGCTGTTCAGGCTGAAAAAGAGGAGGCTCAGGGGAAACCTTATTGCTGAAAGGAGGTTGTAGCCAGGTGGGGATTGGTCTCTTCCACCAGACAATCAGTGACAGAACAAGAGGATACAATCTCAAGCTGTGCTAGGGCAGGTTTAAGCTGGATGTTAGGAAGAAGTTATTCATATAAAGAACGATTGGCATTGGAACGGGCTGCTCAGGGAGGTGGTGGAGTCACCATCCCTTAAAAAGAGGCTGGATGAGGCACTTAGTGCCATGGTTTAGTTAACTAGAAGGTGTTGGGTGATAGGTTGGACTCGGTGATCTTGAAGGTCTTTTCCAACCTGATTAGTTCTGTGGTGCTACTTTTTCAGTGACCCAATATGTTCCATCTGCTGGGGAGATATTTTTTCAGTCTTATGCATGCTTCCATGCAAAGAAAGCTCTACCACAGAAAGATGAAGTCTATTTCACACATATGTTACTGAGATTAGGAAGTCTTGCAGCACAGAAAGTTTAAGCAATGCCTTTCCCCAGGAACTGGTCCTGCAGCCCAAAGATCTGCTGCTCTGCCTTAGCTGTTAGCTTTGCATACTGGTGCTTCCTCATTGCTAGTTGAGCAAATGTGCTCTTATGGCCAGGAGGGACAATGCCATTCTGGGGCGTATTAGAAGGGATGTGGCTAGGTTCTCCTGCTCCTCTACTCTGCCCTGGTGAGGCCACATCAAGAGTATTGTGTCCAGTTCTGGTCACCTAGTTCAAGAGGGACATAGAACTGCTTGAGAGAGTTCAGTGCAGAGCCACAAAGATGATGAAGGGAATGGAACATTTCTTTTATGAGGAGAGCCTGAGGGAGCTGGAGCTGTGCTGCTTGGAGAAGAGGAGACTGAGAGGTGACCTCAGCAATGTTTACAAATATGTAAAAGTGAGTGCCAGGAGGCTGGAGCCAGGCTCTGCTGGGTGATATCCAGTGACAGGACAAGGGGCAATGAGTGGAAGCTGAGGCATAGGAAGTTTCATTTAAACATGAGGAGGAATTTTTTCCCTGTGAGGGTGACAGAGCACTGGAACAGGCTGCCCAAGGGGGTTGTGAAGTCTCCTTCTCTGGAGATATTCAAAACCTGCCTGGATGTGTTCCTGTGTGATCTGGAGGAGATCCTGCTCTGGCAGGATGGTTGGACTGGATGAGCTTTTGAGGTCCCTTCCAGCCCCTGACATTCTGTGATTCTCTGCAATGTGCCTGAGCAGATTACAAAAAGCTCCTGTATGTTTCGCACATACTTGACTTGTTTTGCCGAGCAATAAAAACATAGCTCAAGGACTGCATGGTTGTCCTGAGAGATGATTAACAAGGGTAATTTGCATGTGAAATTGGTGAGATCATGGAACAGGAAAATATGGCAGCAACGTACCCCTTAGAGAGACAAATGAAGCCAATCATGCAAGTTAAAAACTGAGACTGATCCTTGCAAGGCTCCTTTAAAAATCGACAGCCAAACCAACTGGCAAGTCGAGAGGCCTCTCTACAACACACCCTACCTTTGCTAAGTTGCTCCTACCAGAGAAGTTTCTTTCCCCTAAAGTTCATAGGACTTCCCACTGGGGAATGGCAGCAAATACAAGCTGTTTACCAGAAGCTAAGGCAAGCTGCACTTCCCAAAGCTTTCTTTAAAATGTTCAGTCCTATCTAAGCTGACAGAAGCCACTGTACAGCAGTAGTGCTCAGTACAGGGCCAGATCAGAAGAGCGAGGCCAACTTGTACCAGATGAAGAGCCAACTCACAGCAGTACCCTGCTGGTACAGGGCTCTGTCTCTGGCTGAACACATTTGAAAGCTCACACTCCAGCCCTCCAGGAGCTTTGCTGATAAAGGGATTTGGGATATTTTTTTTTTGACCACTGGTGGCTTCGTGGCAAAAAGTATCTCTAGCTGTGTGAAATGGCTGGAGTTTGCGATTCTCAGACTCCCTCATCTCTGCTTTGGCAACAGAGGGAAGCTGTGCAGAGGTAACTGGAATTTCTGAAGGACATTATTGATCATGTTGCTGTCTACTGTAGTAGGAGGCTGCTCTTTCTGTCTTTTTTACTCCTATTTTATGTTTTGCAGCCTTGCTGTGTAAGTGTGCCCAGTTATGACACTGGATGTTAAAAGAGCTACCAAATGAGTCTGCTTCTAAGGCAGGATTGCTCTAGTGGGAGAGCAATCTTGTACATTTCCCAAATTTTCTCCTTTCCTCCTTGCTAGCCAATGCACCCATAACTTAAATGGTTTACTCTAGATCAAAGGGCAATATTTTATGAAGCTTCTTGCTCCAATTCTGGTAACAGATAACTCACAAGCATGCACTTTGACCTTTCTTGAGCTTGGAAAATTTCACTCTGGCAATGGAGTATTTTTCCATCCTGGTGGTGACTTAATTAAATAAATAAATGCTTGAGGCTGATATGGTTGCCTCTCAGTTTCATTCCTTGGCTGAATGCCCCCTCCTCTCCAAAGTACTGTCAAGTATGGATAGGACAGCATGGGAAAAAGAAGATTCTGGTTTCCACTACTGTTCTTGACACACTGAGCTGGCGGAAATCATCAGAGGCCATAATTTGGAGTTATAACTGTAGGAAAAAGAACTGGAATAGAACTAGGACTACCCAGAGGCAGCATCAGTATGAAAATTCTCTTTAAAGTGCAGGAAAGAACTGAAAATATGTTCCTCTTATGAAAGACACTAAATGTTCCTAACGTTAGTGGGAAGTAGCTGCATGCATCAAACAGGAGCAAACATATTCAGTTCAGTCCTTTAGACATGAGTGCTCCAAAGGGGAAACAACAGTAACTATTTATTTTATACATATTGGTGCAATATAGACTGTAATACTGAATGTCATCTCTTATCTGCCATGAAAAGACACTACCACCATAAACACCTGAGTGGAAGTGATCCCCTGCAATCCTACATCATCTCTGTTGTATACAATCATTTCCTTGGCTGTTTATTTGCTCAGATTATATGCCCTTGAGCAGCATGTCAGGAATCTGAACGCTGATTAAACCTCACAGCTGACCTAACCTATTGGGAAGAAATGTTCACATATTAAGCAGAATAAATTCTGCCCAGTTATAACTGTGAAACCCAAATACTCTTCAAAATAGGCCAAACACAGTAACCCAGATCCACATTATTTGCCCTTTAAGGATGTTTAAGACCGGATCCAAATTTTGCTACATAGCCGCAGCATTAAGAGTGCTGCTTCAACACCACTGAGAGCTAGTTCTTTGAGGTCAGAAGGACATCATGTGATTTAAGATAAAATGGGACTTATTTAATACTGACAAGATATATTTTATTCCACTGGGTTGGGTTGGAAGTTTGGGGTTTTTTTTTGTGGTATTTTTGCACTTTGTGTTTTGTGGTTTTTTAAGATCTGGGTCTGAAAAGGCAGAACCAAACTTTTCTGATGCACACCAACTGTGAGTCCAAACATTCCAAATGGGTTATTTATGAAAGACTTTCCTGGCTGACTCTTAGAGTCCTTCTTATCAGTTTAATCAAAATTAGTTTATTACTGCTCACTGTAAAGTCTAGAAAATCAAACTTCAAGTACAAGATAATTTAAATAACTTATTTTATAATTCTGCTCTCAGCATCCTCTCATTGTGTTTTCAGAGGGCAGGGAAAACTTCCTAGAACTTAACAATGCTCAGAAAATAGCTTTGGTCAGTAGAACTGTTATCCAGTCCTCTTGCTTGATCTCAAGTTGATTAACTTACAGATAAAGATTAAGTCCTGAACTGTTAAGCATCTACAAGGTGTATAATACAACCATTCCCTAGAGGATTCAAGCATTTTACAAACTATTTCCCAATGGTGCTCCTTAGTTAACCCTGCTTAAAATGCAAAGCCACTCCAACAGGTGGAAGCAGTTTTTGACTGTGTATCTCCTCTATCAGGTTGAGAAGGGAGTTGTTCAGGTCACAAGCACCACAAAGTAGAGTAAATGTCACTGTTTGGACTTGGAAATACTGAACTGAGCTGCTATTTTCCATTGTGTACTGGCCAGAAGGCAGCTGTATATGCTACAGGAAAAAATACCAGATTAAATCTGGTGCATCAGTGCTCCCTTACCTAGCTGAGCCAGGGGACAGAAAAAACAGGTCTCTGTGTTTGGGGCCTTCTGCTTTTCTTTCATTCAGATTAATCTGAAGAGCAGTTCAGGACAGCTTTTGGTGAATTCTCCAAGTCTTCATAGCAGTATTTTTGGTGGGTAGTTGCTAGGGGCATGGCTTGCTACATATACCAAAAACTGCAATGGATCATGGAAACCTAGAATGGCCTGGATTGGAAGGGACCTCCAAAGATCATCCAGTACAACCCCCTCTGCAGTAATCAGGGGCATCCTCAACTAGATCAGGTTGCCCAGAGCCCTGTGAAGCCCTTGAATATCTCTGGAGATGGGTCCCCAACCACCTCCCTGTGCAACCTATTCCAGTGTTGTACCACACTCATAGCAAAGAACATTTCCTAACATCCAATCTAAGTATGGTCTCTCTAGTTTGAAGTCATTGCCCCTTGTTCTGTCACTGCAGCTCTCTGCACCCTTCTTGTGGACCCCCTTCAGGTACTGGAAGGGCACTATTAGGTCTCCCTGGAGCCTTCTTCTCTCCAGGCTGAACAACCCTAGCTCTCTCAGCCTGTCATTGTAGCAAAATGCTCCAACTCCCCGATCATTTTTGTGGTCATCATTTTTGGATGTTCCTGAGCCTCAGCAGGTGGCAGAAGATAAGCAGCAGCTCGGTGACCCAAGCCCACTTGGGTAAATAAAATGAACTCACTATTTCAGTAATTCACAGCAAAGCAACATTGGAATTTCAGCCTTAGTTTGAAGCTACCAGCATAGATAGTGTTAAAATTGTTGCTCAATGTAATTTAAAACGTTGATTCTGTATAGAAATTTGGATGGTAAAGAAAGAAATTCTGTAACTGACAAAAACTATGAAAATAATATGGAGTTATCAAACGTAACCATTTATGGCAGGAAATATCTCCTCTGATATATCTTCTGTATTTCCAGCAGCAGTGTACATACATATTAAAAAGGAATTTGCCTGAAAGCATGTGATTAGATAACCCATCTCATATTTAATGTTAATTTATGAGCATTAGGCAAGTTCTTATGAAGCCTTTTTAAACCAATTCGTTGCCACGGAGCTGATCATTTATATCAGTCCTTGTACTCAGGTAGTAAAGTTCTATAATTCACTTCACTAGATAAGTCTCTTAGCAGAAGGCTTCGCTAGTGCTCAATATATTATCATCAATACTAAGGAATACTATTATTTCTCACTAACAGTATTATTCATGATGAATGAAGATGCCCTGTGTCTGCTACTGGTCCCTTTGATGCTAAATAACCCTGTTCTCCCTGAACATGGAGGCACACAGCTGCTCAGAGGAACACAGATTCAGGTCTGTGCTTTAGGCTCAACTCTGCCATCCACCACACATAGAACCTCTGGTGGACCTTTTAGAATTCCTAATATTGTGGTAGCCACTCAATGAGAAAACAAAGCTTGATTTTGGTGCTGCACCACCACATTCTGCTTTTTATGAAAGCCTTTCAACAGCAAGTGGGCAATGGGTCAATGTTAAGACAATCAAGTCACTTGCACCTGGGAAGTTAAGGGAATCCAAGACACATGGAGCTGAGGATATTGACACACTGATCACACTGGAAGAGTTATAGAGATATAGATTAAAACCTTACAGTCGCTCTCAATGCCCATGCACAGCTACACAGAGAGCACAGATTCAGCTACAGCCCAGTCCTGCCCTCGCTTTTGGGCAGTATTTCCAGCCAATATTTTCATGTGAGTCCAACTGGGAAGTATGATTCATTTGATAAATTATTTCAAAGTTTCTAAAATATTGGAGACTCTGAAAGGGCAAAGTATTATTAGCATTACAAGAGGGTCTGGAATACAAAAAGCAAATTTGGATTTATGGCTTGGATTTCTTTGCCAAAGCTGAGGTCTGAACATTCAGTACAGTTTAGTCTGCAGAGAGGGGCTTGTGCTGACATTTAGGTCTGGTTTCAGATTCCAAATCCTTGGTCTCTTCAATATTTACTGTGAAAGTTCAGATTCCCTTCACCCCACAGCCCTGCAATGCTCCCTCGCATTTGGGCCAGCCAGTGTTCCAGACCCACAGTCACATCCACACTTTCTCATAATGTTCCCACTGTTGGTTGGAAGAGCCAGGCTGAACCAAAACACTTCAAGGGATGAAGAAAAGAGAGACACTGGAATACAGATGTTAATGAGGGGTTCAAATGGCATTTGGTAAAAGGACATCTAGCAACACTTGTACTAACATGCTACAGGTTTGTGAGGCCACACATTACTCATTAAAAAGCCTAATAAATAAATAAGTTGTGCTTCACATGTACTTGCCAGGAAGTGGTCTACAGAATAGTCTTACAGGCGGGACATATCTCACCTAACATTAGCAGTTTCTTGGGAAGCATCTGATCTCATCTCATGGAGAAGGAAAGGAACAGGAAATGCTCCTTCCATTTCCAATATTGTGCAGAACAGGGAGGCATCAACCAGCATTTCTCTTGATGAGTATTTGACAAACTATTATTTCAACTATTCCACTGCCAGGTCTTTGGGAAAATTACACTCAGTGCCAAACAGTCTGTTAAAATCTTGCCTAACAAGTCTGCACACTCCATACTTGAGAATTTAAGCAGATGCTTTATACAGCTAAGAGAGAGAGTTGCCTCCCAGCATCCATGGTGGAATTTTAGGTTGCTTTAATGGTGTCCAAATTCTTTCCCACCAGACACGTTTTCTACCAAATCATGAATAAAATACATCTTCTGCTCAGGCATTAAAACTCAAAGAAAACACATCAGCTGTGATGTCTTAATTAGGAAGGATGAGAGAGAAGAAGTATGAATGAAGAACTACAAAAAAAAGTGATGTTTTTTGTATCATGTGCCTTCTGAACATCTCAATAGCATCAGATAACACAGTAGGAAAGCTTAAAGATGTAAATATTCTATTATTCAAAGGATGTTTATGGACTGAATGCCAACCATGCTAAATAAAATATTATAGTTGTCTAGTAGTTGCATTAGAAAAATGGCAAAAATGTAATGCCTGCTACTGGGGAAGACAAGGATGCCAAAGTGAGTCAGAGCAGTCAAAGATGGGTAAATCATTTGAGTAAAAAATCTTTCATCCAAACCCCAGAACTCTCAATGGCCAGGGACAATCTCTAGAGTTCTTTAGTCATCAAATAACTGAAATGTGATAGCAACCACTAATTAATGAGATTTCTGCCGTTTGGGGCTGCAATGTTCCAAGAAGAGATTTTATGAGATACCAGGCAAAGGAAGACCAGGGAAGAAGAGTTTTCTCTTTTCAAATTGAAAGGAAAGATGAAAGCCTGGGACAAATTCCACTCAAGGCCTGAAATTTCACAACTTTTTTGCTTTGTTTTGTTTTTTTTTTTTCTCTTTTTTTACATTCACAATGTTGTTTCATTCCTAAAATAGAAAAAAAGAAAGCAAAATGAAATAAAATAATGCTTGCTGATTAATAATGACTTTGTAACCGAAGATGAAGGACTACATGTTAAGATTTACAATGTAAATCCAAGCCTTGATTTGTGACTTTAAAAAAAAAAAATAGTATTTTATTCAAAATTACATGTAAGTGGAAGAGGTTTGTGTCTTCTGCAAAGCCTTCAGGTGGTTTCACAAGGGACTGTGTTAGTCATGAGCTCCCAGGTTAGGGCAGTTGCCTCAGAGCATATAAAATCATTTCCCATACTACTCAAGTTCCTCTAATGTGAAAGAGATGGCTACAACGTTGTCCTGTTCTACCAAGTCTCAAATGGCAACTGCATTCTTCTATTCCTCTTTGTATCGCTTTTTTCTCATGTCAGAAGGGAAATCAAACAAAAAGCATAAATAACCTAGAATGAACACAGCCAGACACATGCTAGACCCTTCAGACAATGTCCCTCACAGCATGAGGAAATCATTATTATGAAGTTAGAAGTTTGGTTGAGTAGTTACTCGAACTGGTCAACCCTGTAGACACTGCTGTTTCACAAAGGTAGGTAGTTTTGTGCTTCCACAAATAACCTCACAGGAAGAAGTCTTTTCCTTTGTGTTAGAGCAGTTGGCAATGAACTGGCAATTCAGACATGTGGGTTACATCACTAAGTGATATTGTGACTTAGTAAAAGTCATTTTACCCCCTTGTTCCAGCTGCTCAATCGCAGGCAGGTAGCAACACCTATATATTGTCTTTAGCCTGGAGAACCAGTGCTGTGGTCCCAAGATGTCAGGAAGGCCAACACTCCCTGTTCAAGGTCAACTTTGAGATGACAAAATCTCTCTTCCATTATGGCTTTTTACCACACCACCTCAACTTCAAGAGCAGTTGCTTCAGGGGGTTTCCTGAAAACTTGGATGATTTTGTGGTAAGGCAGAAAGATAAGGGGAAAGCCATCCTGAGCTCCTCATTCTGGTACCTCACGTCAATAGACCTTGCCAAAAACCTTAATTCCTGTGAGCTCAACCATTCACCTCTCATCAGTCTGTAACCAAGCAGTTTGGAACAGGTCTTGAATATTTCACCTAAGAAGGAAGAGGCTGATCAGTTTTGTATCATAAAAATCTGCTTTCAGAAAGCTTTAGCATATTGAGAGCTTTAACTTTACACTGAAGGCATCCTACAGGCTGATGTCATGGGTATGCATAAGACTCCACATGCAAAGGTTTGCCCAGATTTTCATTTCCACACTATGTATCAGCTCTGGATACTTCCTGCACTAATCAAGCCTGCTATCACATAAGTACCACTCAGTGGCATCAGAGATAAGATTAATCACTTCCTTTTGGTATGATAAATAATAGTGACATCTAAACCACAGCAGTTTCAGAACCACTGGTAGAGGACAAAGCTTATGGTAAGTGTATGGAGATGCTACTGGCCCAGATTCCCTGTACAAACTAGCATTGATTTCCAGCTTGGCTAATGCAGGGCTGCTACACTCTGCAGCTGGAGGTTTCTGCTGCAAAAAATTCTGAGAGAATTTTTGAGGCAGAGGAAGAAGAGATGTGCACAGAGACCGAGAAAGTCTAGTTATTGCAAGAGACCATCATTTAGATGTTTCCTTTAAGAGTGAATTATATATGATAATGGCTTCATTGTCATCAAATAGAATACAATTAATTTTATTTTTTAGTATGTTATCAGCAAGCAAACCACCAGTATTAGCTAGATACCATCTGGGAGTGACAGTTTCCTTATTACAAAATATGTAAAAATATGGACTCCCTTAAGGAATCTGTTGCACTACATCTGCTCCGATTTTTGTTATATGCTAATGGATTTTAACCCAGCATATGAAGCATGTAAAAAAAAATAACAGAAAATTTTCAACTAAATTACTTGTTTCACATTTAAAGTGTCACAAAGACAGAGACAGCCACATATGCAGCCTTAGCTACAGGGGACTGGGAAGAAACAAAGAAGTAAGGAAGAGGCTTTTCTTACCTGCTGTTTTGCTATCCGAGCCTCTCTCTCAAGAGGGATTCTAGCTGCCCACATAATTAAGGCCACTTGATATGTGAAGGAAGTGTTGGGACCATACACAGCTACATCTCCAATAAGCTTAGGTGATAACAAAAGACTGTGACTGCTGAAGCACAATTATCTTTCTTATTTCCCCCTGTTCACAATATTTCAAACAATCACAATGATTAAAATGGGTTATTACAATTAAAGACTATTCTCCAGGGGAGAGGGTGGGCTTTCCTGGTCTTCACACATTTCCTTAACTTCCTTTACGATGAGCAGACCTTGAAAATCAGCTGGAATAACAGACTACTTCAATAGGTGACAAGGAGCTGTTGAGATTACACTGAGAATAGTGGGGCAGATTAAAAATCTGTTGTTTGGTTAAAACATTGGTGTCATCATTTTGGAGAGAATGACCCATTACCTTGAAATAAATGACTGTGCTGCAAACACAGGGTAGAGGAGGGTTGGGAGTTTCCTGCCTTCCACCCTCCCTGCCATGTACCCCCCTCCCCATACAATTATGTAGTGCTGTAGCTTTAGGCTAACAGAATTTTTGCACTTGTAAAGCAGTTTGGTATGAATTGCTTTTCCATGGATCTGTGTCCCCAGGCCCTGCAATGTGAAATACACCAGGCATTACTTTTTCATTAGCATCAACACAGGACATTTCCATGTATTAAGCACTAAAAAATATTTCATGATATGTTTACACTTCATATATATATATTAATTAGAGCTGGAGAGTTTTTGACTGCACATAAGCTTTTTTTTTTGGGGGGGTGCAAGCTTTCTTTAAATAAAAGTAATGCTCTGCCAGCTGTGGAGTCCCAGAGATTTTCCAGACTATTTGGAAAGTCTATCTCTTCTCTTGCTTTGTGTGTATATAAACATGCACATATAAATATACACAGGCATCTATGGCCACACACATATATACTCACACATACAAGGCATTATTACACACGGTACTATTATTTGCAGGTGTAAAGATGTCATTTACAACCGATCTCTAAACTCAATGTTCTCTAGAAAGAATTATTGTGTGATCACACTTTAAATGTGCACAACTTGAATTAACGTTCACAGGAAGGGAAAGAACCTTACACCATTAAAATCAGTATTTACATGCTCCCTACAAGCTCTCTGGGGTGATAAATTGAAAGCGCCTGAGAAATATGAATGAATTAAACTTCACAACACATGGGTGAGGTAGTTAGGGGTTCTTATAGCTCCTAATAAACCCAAAGGGTAGATTTTGGGTGTTAAAGAATCTGACTGAGTGGCAGGAAAGAACTGAAGCATCTACAAAGTCTTTCTCCATTTTTCTAACAAGCAGATCACATTGCTTCCAGACAAAGAAAGAATTCCCTAATCAAGAGAGATGTATAAATCAAACCAGAATACTCTCTCTTCTGTTAACAGTGGCCCAAGTTACAGATCTGCAATTTCTAAAATTTCTGTTCTGCAAATCAGGAAAAGACACAAGTGAAAGAAGCTAAGGCTAGGCCAGAATACAATGATAACAGTACTAATAATTTCTTTCTTTCTTTTTTTTTTTTAATGGTAGAAAATAATATGTGAGATAGTTTTTAAAGAATAAAACTAAAAAGCACTTCATTCTGAGATCTAATACTGTAAGTTGTATTTTGGTGCTTCCTATTGTTATGTGACAGTACCTGCTAATTCCAGTCTTGCTCAAGCAGGTTAGACGGTTTGACCTAAATAAATCAATAAGTTTAGACACATGAGTGTCATAACAGGAAGCGATGGTTTATGGTAGATGTTTCTGGCTAGACATTACAGCTTGCCCCTCCTTGCCAAATGGGTGACTGCCGTCTCCCCGCAGAGAAAGTCCAGCTGGTGTGACGACAAGGGATGGATTTCTGCTGGGCCCTGGGGCAGGGGGAAGGCATCTGAGAACGGCAGTGGGATTTACTACCCTGGGTGGCAGGGAACACACAGTTCTGTGTGGCTGACCTAAAGAAGGAGCCTCAAGTCCTTGCTTTTGAAGAGCGATGGAAGAGAAAAAGAAAGTAACTAACCTGCCCTGTTAATGGTATAATGAAAACAACCCTTCAGTGCCTGGCTCCCTGGTACATTCAGAGGGGAACAGACCACTATAGCACTCATTTCCATTTACACAGCAACACTTCATAGTAAGTGGCAAAGCCTCGTTGCTTCCTTTGATACTCACTGCAATAACAAATACTTGCATTACACTTCACTGCATTAGCAGCGCACCAGCACTGTCTCAGTGAGCTGCAAACATACTTCAGTGGGCTTGGGCAAGTGTTCCCAACAACAGCTCACCTTTGCCTTTTTATTTTGTTTCCTAATGCTTTGGGCAAATTTCCCAGGGAAGCCAAAGATAAAACTCACTCTACTTTTGAAAGGCAGAAAATCTTGATGGAGACCAGCAGGCTCTTGTCCACACATCCCAACCCCAGCACCTTTAGCACATTGATTTAGTTGAGATGCGCCCTCAGAGAGCACAGCTACGTTTGACTTCAGCAGCCTTTTAGACACATTTTGTGATTCTGAGCTAATGTCATCCTTAATTTCTGTACTGGCATGGTGAAGAATACTGAGGTTTTCTGAATCAATAGTTGGTAGCATTGATTTTGTGGTGTGTTGATTTTGGATTTGAGCAGTAACTGCTGAGTGCTGGATGGGAGCATCAGAGTTGACCCTCTCAAAGAGCTGAGGATTCTCCAATGGCATAGTCAGGTACATGTTAGAAAAGGCCAAGGGCAACTTTATAATGGATCTCAATGAAGTCAGAGCCAGAGTATCATTCCAGTATATTTCTAACAAGATGTACAGGAACAGATTTAAGTGGTACTTAATGTTTCTCCACCTACAGTACTTGCTGTCACCAGGCGCTAAATAAAAACGACATACAACCTAGCTTTGAACTTTGTGAGCCAACACAACTGAGCAGGGCTTGCTGAGGGCTCCACAGTTCAGGTTCATGGAGATATAATTAAAATGCACAAGATAGATGTTCAGTGAACTCTAGCTCTTCATATTTCACAAAAAACCTGGATGCTTTTTCTTCTGACCTCAAACAAAGACTTTTTTCTTCCCCATGCTCAGTTCACTTTTATTTAAGATTAATGGCCAGTCATTTGGTTAAGAGCAGTTTTGCCATTGTGACTTTTTAAAGTGGTGTTGTGCTATTTTCCAGCTATATTTCCTCCCTAATCGAGATGACTGAGAGACAAGCATACATCAACAAATGAGAAAAATCTTGGCCAACTGATGCCCAAAAGTGAGACAGAATAGTAAAAGAAATTGAGCCACTGCCACTAAACTCCTGTAGTATCCACCATGAGAATAGTGAGACCCTGGAATGGGTTGCCCCAGGAGGTGGTGGAGGTCCCATCCCTGGAAGTATTTAAGGTCAGGTTGGATGAGGCTCTGGGCAGCCTGTTGTAGGGTAGGGTGTCCCTGTCCATGGCAGGGGAGTTGGAACTAGATGATCCTTGTGGTCCCTTCCAACCCTGACTGATTCTATGATTCTATGATTTGTTGCACTTGCTATTCAAAATAGAAGTGTCTTCCTGCACAGTGACATGAGGTAGCTTAACAACAGACACTAATAATTCATGTGAGTTTTTTGTTCATTGTCTCCACAAAGCAACTACAGAGCCAGTAATGCCAGGTGGAAATTCACGATCTAAATATGGTTAATAGCTCTAGATCAACTAAAAAGAGGGTAAATGTTACAATCTAGAAAACATAATAAGAGAGTCTGAGATGCACTTTAACCAGCAGATCTGAAATGTTCCAGTTGGGAACAAAACAGCATGCTGTTTTGGCACTTGTGTGGATGTGGTACTTCAGCTATGCATTAACTCTGCTTATAGTTTCATTTCCAATATAAAAATTTCCTTTGTGAAGAGAAGAGGAAATTTTTTGTGTTGGCTTCTTTACATGTGACACTCTACTAGAGATTTCCTACTTCCTCCCTGTCATGTAAATTCTGTGTATCACTACACCAACAACAGTGAGTATTCCATGTAGAATTGCACTCTGTGAGTAGCCAAAAATGGTTAACAAATTCCATGTTTATTATACAAAGTCTCTAAAAAAAAAAAAAGAGATGTCTGTGAATCCCAGGCTCCCAAACCAACTTATACATTCTCTCTTTTCTCTTCTTGGTATTCATACACTTAATACCTAATCATCACACCGCTCACAACAGATGAGAACACTGTGATTCGAACCTGGCATTGACCTCCAAGTGTTTTTAAGGAGACACCAGCGGAGGAACTACTCAAAAGGCAGGCCACAGTGGAGGAAGACTGAGAGATCTGTTTCATGTCAATGTTTCAAATTACTCCAAGGAAAGGAACGCACATTTGCGCTTCTGGGAAGCAGGGTTTGGCAAGTGGGCAAAATAGCGCAAGAGATCTGATCTGATGTCAATACCAGATCAAAGAAGCTCATCAAGTCAGCTAGTGAGTGAGCTGGGAGCCCTGGGAATCGCTGCTGGATTCCCTCTTGCTTTGGTGCTTTGCAAATTTCTTAAACTTCACAATACAACCAAGGGCTGCTCTTTTTCCTCTCCTTGCAAACTAACAGATTGTTATTGAAGATATCATTTTAGGCTTTCTCTGTCTGTGATTGCTGTAAGCACCCAGGCTTCAGAGCACATTAGCAGTGTGTGTCTCGTGTGCCTCCCCCCTTACTTTCTACCTGTCATCCCTGTAGTTCTGGGACTGAGTTTTCGCCTTCTGTTTCCTTTCCAAAATTTGAGAACTGATTAGTTAAGATCTACCAGTATTGATTTAACACATAAAATTCAGCAATGGCAAAGGACTGGCAAGTTGGGCTTTAGAAAAACTAAGCAGCTTTTCTTTACTTTTGAGAAAAGAGGTTGGAAAAAGCAAGTGAAAGACTCATGTCAGTCATGCATTGGAAAATTCAACTACCAACAGTTTAAGCTTTATATTTTAACAACTGAGATACTCACATCATTGTAATTTGAGACATAAAAGCAAATAATATTTTAGGTAGGGGGATATTAAGACATACTGTCACAGAAACTGCTTTACACAAAAAGCTTCACTATAGGTTTGGTTTTGTTTATTAAAAAGCAAGCATATCTGGATGTCTTGGTAGTTAAAAGACATGGGAATGTGATCTCATTTTGCTGTAGGTATATGGCATAAGATGTATGCAGGGTAATTCAAAACAAGTGTTCTCAAACTCTCTCCTGGCTGTGGATCACAGCTTCAGAGATTTTGAATGGATCGCTAATTGGTGCCCGACAGGCAATCACACACAGCAGCCACTCCACAACTCCCCACTTAGAGAAAAATAGGTAAGTGTACTGTGTACACACACTTCCCTTGTGGTATGATTACAAATGAGAGAAGGAAAACAAGTTGTGCTCAGAAGGAGCACTCAAGACCACTAGAAAGTGCCCAAAGTACAAAGCAGAGCCACTGAATGCAGAATATTCATCTTAAAATGTCAAATTGATACAGGCTTAGAGTGACAACATCTGAGGAGGTGACTTGGGGGATCAAGGAAGTATCCGTTCAGTTATCGAGGGCTCCAACATCCAACAAACTCTTCCCATTCATTTCAACACCCTCTGTGTGACCTTCTATCTATATAATGATACTCTGACTATATAGTAGTGCAGGAGAGCCTCCCCACTGCTCACTGTTCCTGCAGATGTATTACTGCCTGAGTTTGGAAGTAAGGGTCAGCAGTAGGAGACTGTGTCCTCTCTGAAGGGCAGCAACCTGGATAAATAGGGCACTTTGTAAGCAGATCTCTATTGACAGTTCTCTCAGTGATGGCAGGCACAAATTTCTGCTCTACTCTGCCATCTGAGAGGAAACCACAGGTAAAAGTATCTTACAAGCCACAGATATTCCCACCCATTTGTCCTTCCTTTCAACCTGTTCTTCTCCCATTCCTGCCTGCCTCTCATTTCTTATGTTCTCACTCTGCACTTGTCCAAGTTGGGTCTCCTGGGTTCACTGCTGAGAGTGGTCACCTCACAAGTGAACCAGCCTTTCCTCCCATTTTCCTACTAGCTTGCAGCTTCTATTTCCCTCCTCTCCTTATCTACTGCCCCTATGATTAAAGGTTAGCGAAGCTGACACAACAGAAAAGAGCGCTGCGATATAAAATGACAGGTGACCTTTCACAATGCTGCCCACCTGCCTGTTGTGTGTCTGATACTAATGAAGCTTTACCAAAAATAAATGGATGAAAGAAGAAGGCTCATTTGTTTAAATATTTAGCAATCCCATAGGTATACATACAGCTCCTCATACTAAAGTAGATCTCCAGGAGCTTCTCCAGGGTCAGTCCATTTATCAGCAGCAAAACCAACATGAAGGTCTTGTAGTGTCATCTTAGGTCACAAAACAAAGAGTCTGGGTATGTACACTCAAACAACTGGCACTCTCTGGTCATTACAACATTTTCAGCTATCACAGAATCATAAAATCAACCAGGTTGGAAGAAACCTCCAAGATCATCCCAGTCCAACCTATCACTCAGCCCTAGCCAATCAACTAGACCGTGGCACTAAGTGCCTCATCCAGTCTTTTCTTGAACACCTCCAGGGATGGCGACTCCAACACCTCCCTGGGCAGCCCATTCCAATGCCAATCACTCTCTCTGGGAAGAACTTCCTCCTAACATCCAGCCTGGACTTCCCCTGACACAACTTGAGACTGTGTCCCTTTGTTCTATTGCTGGTTTCTTGGGAGAAGAGACCAACCCCCACTTGGCTACAGCCTCCCTTCAGGTAGTTGTAGAGAGCAATGAGGTCACCCCTGAGCCTCCTCTTCTCCAGGCTGCACAACCCCAGCTCCCTCAGCCTCTCCTCATAGGGTTTGTGAGCTTGCCATTTATGTTTTGGTCGGTTGGTTAGTTTCCAAGCACAGGTATATTTCTTCTTAGAGTTTTGGGTTTGGGGTTTTGTTGTTAGGCTTTCTTCAGCTGGTTGGGTTGTTGTTTTTTTTTTTTTTTTTTGGTTTTTTTTTTTTTTTTTTTTTTTTTTTTTTTTTTTTTTTCTGCTTGTTTGTTTTTCTTTCCTTTGGTTGAGTTTTTGTTTGGTTTCTTGTGGGTTTTTTCCCCCTGTTTTTTTGTGTTGGGTGTTTTTTTGTTTAGTTTTGTTTGCTTATGGTTTTTTTTTCCCCCATCAGAGTAAGTACACTATTCCTTTAAAAGCCTGTGTTACTTTAGTGCAAAAGGGTCTCTTCTCCTCCACTCTGGCTCTCAGCCTTAGGTTCACATTGCACTGATAGCACTAATCTCTGAAGAACCTTTCCAGGATCAATGATTATAGTACTGCTAGCCCCTTGTTTTGCAGACTTTTAAAAATACAAAAAAAATAATAAAAAACCTCCCATCACAATCAGAACACATTCCTTTTCATCTCAGTCTTTCTCATAATTTTCCATGGCAGAGTTCATGTCAAAAATGCTTGGTTTCCACCCTCCACCCAATTGTAAGCTCTTCAAAGGGAGAGAATAAAAGTTGGAGCCTGAATCCCAGAGCAAATGCTCCTGCAGCCATGCTCAAGCCAGCTTTTGAAGTCTTTCGGCTCACCTCTTGATGCCAGGCAGGCCCCTATTATTACCAATGCTGTTAGCCATTTCAGCTCCATTTCCAGGCCTACATGGACAAGAGAGCAAGGGAGGCCCTTTCATGTCAGGCTTTGCAAAGCTGCTTCAGTGTTTGAAGGATGAAAGTCGCTCTTGTTTGTTCTTGCTGCGGTGCACAACATTTGGCCTAAAAAATAGAGGATGTTGCCTTTCTTGAAGTGGCCTGTGCATTGCTGGACACAATCAACACTAATGGCAGTCCTGCAGTCAGGGTTTTCAGGGCTTATTTTTTTTCCCTTAAAGAATGTAAATAGCCAAGTGTAGCAGCAGCAGGATCTTTTTTAATTTAGGAAAGAAAAATATATTTGTGCAGATATCAGGGGTGGGGAGAGGGAACCAGCTATTTCCTCACGACACAAGTACAAAGGAGAGATTATTTTAATGAGGTTCAAGTAATGAGAGCTCTTAAGTCATACCAAAAAGGAAAAGCTTTTCCCCTGTCCTAGAAGAAGCCAAAACTAAGCTGACTTATCCCAGTCACAGAAGTGGTCTGTGAATCCCGCAGAGAGCCTCTGCCTGACTTTGGTGCAAACCTGGGGTTGGTATGATCCTTCTTGCCACCTTTCAAGGGGAGGTCAGAGCAGCAGAATTTAAACCTCTTCTCTTTAACACTCCATCGATAGGTAGAGTGTTTCATCCTGCTATCCTCTGTGCCAGGCTCATTATGTTCCTCTCTTAGTCCATGAATTTCTACCTACATTTGTGTTTCGAAGGCAACAAGGGAAGGGAGGATAAAGAAAAAGGGAAGGAAAAATAATCCCTCTGAAGCTGAATGTCCTTTTCCAGTGACTGAAACCCTGACATTCTGTGACTGACACCATCCTCCAGCAAAGCTGCAGCAATGAGTTCACCAAGATAAGAGAACCCCAAGCAAGCAAGCAACTAAATAAATAAGTGCATGGATAAAGGAAGTTTTTGTTTTGCTTTCTCGTTAGTCATGATATTTAGCCTTTTATCGCAGCAAAGCTCCCACCCACCCCCTCGAAATCCGGTGCTATATATTCTTCACCAGTAACAACAACAATGCGAAGAAGTCTGAGAGCAGGGAACAGGCGGTCAAATGTACTTCTTGGTCCAGCTGTGTTTAGTTTTCAGATGCCCATGTGTTCCTTGTTAGGCTGTCTTCCAGCCCTCCTCTGCCTTCTTTTCTATTCTTTGCAGTCCAAAACTATGAACCAATTACAGACCACAGAGTCAGCTATTTACCCCCTCCTGCCTTTACACAGCTATTTCCTGCCTGCTATCAGCAAAGTTAGACAAAGATGACAACAAGCCCAAGGTTTTTACCATAAGTTGAACCATAAGTGGGGACCTGAAAACACCCTAAAGCTGTTATATTTTATGTAGGGGAAAATTTGAAAAGGATTATCTGAGGAAAGCAATCAGCTCCAGACTGAAATCTATCATACTGGTGTTTATATGATAAAATAATTGCCATTTAGGCCTCTATCACACTTGGAATATGAATCATATGTCTGGAGGGCTCTCCTGCAGAGGTTTGGGGGCAGAGCTTCCTTCTTCACTGTAGTAGCCTCTCTAGAGGTGCACATGGGTCTCCGGGCCAAAGAAAACAGTTGTGATTACAGAATGATAGAGGCAGCAGCATGCTGATTCAAAGACCTATAATCTTCTCCCCCTCCCCAAAGCAACAAGTCTGTAAAACTCATTCACTTGCCAGAGGCTGTTTATTCTGTTTAATGGCCACCTATCACCCCTTCACTCATTCTTTTTAGATTTACTAGACAAGCACAAAGCAAATTAGTGCAAAATGCTTTCAGTCAAGTGTCAGGTGGAATCAGACTTGATGAATACTATACTGCTGGGCTTTATAACTGTAGGAACACATATACTGACAACATTGTCTCCTTCAATTAAAGCTATGTTGCCTGTTTTCTGAATCCCCCATAAAATCCTTACCCCTCAAAAAAAAAAAAAAAAAGTCATACCTCTACTTTTTAATACCTTATTTTAATGATGACATTTTGACTGTGATGGTGCAAATGCAGAAATCTCAATGCTAGAATTCTTATGGTGTGTTTCAAAAACATGTTCTTCAAAGGAAATATTCCAGTGGCACACTGATCAGCAAAGTGTGGATGTATTCCAAAATAGCACAGTGTCTGAACCTTGTAATGTAATATTTATAGTATAAATCTCACTAGCTTACCATAGAAATGAGTCTCCATTGTTGTTCACCCATAAATACAGAAGGCCAAAGGGGCAGGGGGGTAAGGACAGGGAAGGGGCCTGGTTTCTTCTTGACAAGGTAGGGCAGAGGTGTACTCTTCCCCTCAAAGCTAACGTGTGGAGCAGTCCACTCACATCAGGAGAGAGCATAACCCCAAGGGAAATGTGTGGGCTTCCAGCAGCATGACTCCCATTAAAGTCAATAGGAGCCATGTGTCTGAAACCCACACGCAGATCTCAGATTCACCCCCTGAGCCAAAGCCATCTCTCTGAAGATGAATTGTATCTGATGGGCACAGCTCCGAGTAATGAGCTGATGATGCCGTGCTGCCCCAGGGATGCAGTCTAATGCAGCTTGGTTTTCTTGGGACACTTAGCTCATGTAGCAGACCAGAAGTGAGCACAGGACATCCCAGACCATTCAGACAAGCTCAAAGAGGCTTGCTTTCAGCTTTGCCTGAGCACAGGGGTTAAACTGGACTCCTGTGAACACGAGGTCATCAGCCATTGTAATGACAGCAGCTTGCATGAGCATTCAGGAGCATACAGCTACACCCGAATTAGGCAGAGAGTGATAACAATACCTGCAATGGACTGGGATAACTTCTCTGAAGAGGAAGACACCTGGAAGAATGAATTTAGTCATATCACCATGGCCACATAGAGGCCAACCTGCTCAATGCCTGTATAACAGCAATACTCCTGTACCAGTGAAAGCAGAGCATGAAGCTGACCACTGCCATTTGAATATGTGTTTTTTTTCCCAAAACAAGTTGATGTTAGTCTCATTAAAGACTATGGTTGTAAGGATTTTCCTAATAACTTTGGAGAAATCAGACATGTAGAGAAGCTGCAGAGAAATGACACATGTTTTGAGGCATTCTGATACCATGGTGATAAAAGTGGTATAAATAATGTAGCGAGAAAGATGGATCCAATCCTCTGTATCAAAACCACCTTATGCCTCTCGTCAAGGTCTAAAGAATGAAACAAAAATACTTCAACCAGATACATTAAACAACTAAATCATCATCATTTTTTGATGATACCTTAAAACTCCAGTTAAACTGGCACTGGGCTGTGAAGCTGGAAGGTAGTCCTATAAATAAAAAGTACTATTATACACTTTCCTCTCAAGGGCACTGAATTTCACAGATAAAGTCTGGTTCTGTAGTATATTGTAGTACCTAAAAGCACCCCTAAACAAGGATGAGAGAGATGAATAAGGACCTTTATGCAGGTGTATTCCATGAACGTCTTTTATGGATGCCAAGTAGAGAAGAAAATCTAATTTACAGCTCTAAATTGGAAACATGCACAGACCCTTTGGAATGCATGTTATTAGTAAGCTAGCTTAGAAGCCTGCATTAACTCATACCCAGTTGCAGTATGGATAAGAATATCATGATTATTTCCTCTCCTCTTTGCTCCATTTGAGAGCAGAAAGTGCTCAAATGAATTCAAGCTTAACTGAATGGGGCCCATTCATTAATTTTGTTCTAATTTCCCCCATTCCCTTAAATTTATTTATTATGGGTAAATAAGCAAACTGATTTTCTCCACTCAGCATTTGCACTTTTTAAGTTGAACATATCTTATTTTTCCTTTCCAAATCCACTTTTAGCCCCCTGTTCCTTAATAAAACTACCCCTATGCTAACCCATTCAGGATAAACATGTAAAGGTAGGGGAAGGAGGATAGAAAAAAGACTATTTTCAAGATACTGCCCAACAGAAAAACTCTCTCTTAGTTCACAAGCAAAAAAGTCAAACTTGAAGCATAAAGATGGGATCAGCCATAACAGGTCTGCTGTGTACAAATGCCTTGAGCATCAGGAATTTTGATATGTAAGAAGAGCTCCATAAAGGAAGGGAAAGACTGCTGTGTCTGCCACACATTTTGTTTTCCTAGAGGAAAACACAGACACAAAACCTATCCCATGTTTCAGCCATTTCTGTAAGTTTATATAAGTCCTAATTAGTCATCAAGGCTCTGTCTGAAGCCAGTGGAAGGAGATATGGTGCAGGTTTTTCGTGCCATCTTATTTTTGATACCTATATTAAATATATCACCTTTCAGAGGATACACTTGGTGGGTCTTAAGCAACTATCGAAATTACTGTTCCAAACTTAACTGAGGCACCTTCCTGGGCAACCATTCACCAATCCTCCATTGAATTTATTAGAATCATAGAATCAACCAGGTTGAAAGAGACCTCCAAGCTCATCCAGTCCAACCTAGCACCCTGCCCTGTCCAACCAACTAGACTATGGCACTAAGTGCCTCATCCAGGCTTTTCTTAAACACTCTCAGGGATGGTGACTCCACCACCTCCCTGGGCAGCCCATTCCAATGCCAATCACTCTCTCTGCCAACAACTTCCTCCTAACATCCAGCCTAGACCTCCCCCAGCACAACTTGAGACTGCCCCCTCGTTCTGTTGCTGGTTGCCTGGCAGAAGAGATCAACCCCCACTTGGCTACAGCCTCCCTTCAGGTAGTTGTAGAGAGCAATGAGATCACTCCTGAGCCTCCTCTTCTCCAGGCTAAACACCCTCAATTCTCTCAGCCTCTCCTCATAGGGTTTGTGTTTTCTCACCAGCTTCGTCCCCCTTCTCTGGACATGTTCCAGTATCTCAACCATATGGTGGCAAATTCTTTACCAGAAGTTCTCCTTTTCTCAGCAACCTGTCTAGGCAAGCACACATGGTACAATGAATCCTGCAGCACAGTTTCAGCAGATATAAACGGGACTGATTTCATTGACCAGCCTAAGTTTTCTGAGTGTTTCAATCTTTTCCTGAGGCTACTGAAGCAAGAGAAAATGTGCAAAAGTTGTAAAAAGGCATCTTGGAAAGGTCTACCAAGGAAACCTCTGTAAAAAACCTTTACAGAAATTGTCTTCTCTCAACTGTGATTTCATTTCCTGCAGTATCTATCACACGGTCTTAACTAATTCCATTGACAGCATTTAATCCTGCCATGGAAAAGCAGCTAAGAATTAAGAATTCACCTACAATCAAAGGTGCAGAATCGTAATTCCTACTAAATAATTCACCCTGATTTCATATGTTAGCTTTAAAAAACAATTATGGAAACAAGACCTGTTTCAATTTCCTCTTTCATTTTAAGATATGACTAATATTAAACTAGGATCAGAGATTCATATTTGAGGTATTTAAAACCAGGCTCCTTATGTGTCACTGCTGTCTCACCTGTGGAGTTCTTCAAGGTTGTTAGAAGAAATGAAAGTTGTTTGCTTTAATGACTGTTGCTGAGTAGTTACACTGAGGGGAGTAGAAGAAAGTTTTGTGAGTCAGGTTTTCTGTTTAGTAAAAGTGCTTTTCAAAAGTGAAAAAAATAAGATAAATAAGAATAAACAGCAGCACAGAGCAGTTATTAAAAGCAAAATTCCAATATCTGAAAGAATAAGAAATTGAGAGAGTTCTACTAGCTAAATGTGTTTAACTGCTTTAGTTTAGGTTATTGATTGTGGACCTCAGAAATGTTTTAGAAGTCTCTTCTGTAATGGGTCTCTGCCTTCCTGACTGAACTATGAAAATGTAATGACAGATTTTTAATCCTCCAGCTCTTTTCTCTTGTAACATAAATGGTCTGACAATAGTTCAGTGAACGATAAACAAAAGCCCAGGAGCTCGCCATCTCCCACAGAAATTATGTCAGAGAGAGGCCTCAGTGATTTGCCTCTGTATTACTGGCAAGAGAGGTGTTCTGACCCCGAATTTTTTTGGAGATGAGGTCTGAGAACTGGATGACTATCAGCAAACCTACATTGACCTGCAGGTCCCTGAAAGGAAAACACAGAGACTGGCTGGGAAGGACTAAAGGGCCTTCTTGGATAGGGAAAGGTATGAGGCTCTGGCAACTTAGCACCGAAGAGAGGTGCTGACAAGAATTATAGGAAAGCTGTAGGGACCTCAACGTAAACCACCAAGGAACCTGAGGAAGGTCAAAGGAGGACAACCAGTCTTCAGGGAAGTGGGATGTGAGACTAGAGATCATACCCAAGTGGATCAGATCCTTATGTGGATTTTGCAGCATG
Source organism: Tricholaema leucomelas (assembly GCA_013400475.1). Taxonomy (NCBI): domain Eukaryota; kingdom Metazoa; phylum Chordata; class Aves; order Piciformes; family Lybiidae; genus Tricholaema lacrymosa; species Tricholaema leucomelas. Next base: position 1,724,756 of record WAAF01018545.1, read on the forward strand.
TCACTGGTGGGAGGAGGCCATGCTCCCCCTCCTTAGTGCAAAATTACTTCTCTTGTTAGATCCACATCATTGAAACCAGCATATGGCTTGCTATCTCCAAAGGTTGTTATGCTGATAGCGTTTTCTAGTGTAATGTGAAGCTGTAATCTGCTGCTGACTGGAAGTGAGGAAAAGCCAGCGTTTTCTGGTGGCTAACCACAGAAGTGAGAGTCAGGAGTCTGAATAATTTTTCCAGCTCAGCCAGAGGTTTGCTCCATACTGTGATTACATCACTTGGACTCAGTTCTCACTAGCGAAAGAAAGAGGTAACAACATTTTCTATTGCCAGGTGACTTGAAACTTAATTAGTTTTCTGTGTGTGCTGACCCTCACAGGAGAGACGCCAAACATCACAAAGCGCTTGGCACCTCTTTTTTCTCTCTCAGTCTCCAAGTCAGCTATGCATCTTGATTATCATAAAAATCATACAATAATCTGTGCCTTTTCTGCCTGTTACTGCTGGTGGATTCATGACAAGAACTGCATAAAAATTATTCCATTTTCCCACACTCTACAACTCATATGGCAGGCCAGAAGAGAACCTGACAAAGAGGTGAACTCTTCTGCACTCATGTCACTTTTTTTTCCTGCATTTTACAGCTTCACAGAAGTGTGTTGAAGTTCACTGCCTGCTACCTGGTTGGCAGGTCTTGTTCAGGAATTATTTCATTCATTATCAGTACATTTTCAGAACTGGATGTGTCCACACTACCAAAGAGTAAGCACCATAAAGCAGTTGTGAAAAATGCATTGGCTGACATAAACCTGCCTCTGCTGAATGCACTAAATATGTCAAAGCAAACTCAGATGGTCCTTTAACTCAGTAGATGAGGCATCATGGGGAAAAGTGCATTCTTCTCTCAGCAAGCAAGAATAACAGCTCAAACACTTAAGGACTCCACCTGATTTCTCCCTTGTGAAACCAAATGTAGATTTTATTACCCACTATGTAACTCACTCTACTCACGGTTTGCATAATTTTCTCTCTTTCCAAATACATTTCACTTTGATCAGCTTCAGTGGCTTTACACGTGATAGAGCCAAAGTCTGAGCTGTGTCATTTCAAGCCGTCTCAGAATCCACAAGGCGGAGGCACGGTGTGCTATCCTGTATATTTTCAGGCCAAGTTTTTACCTCTGTTATTTCTTCTACAATACCTCCCAGAGTCTTCACAGCTCTCACTTCACCCTCAATACAAATTAGGATAATCCCTTGTTTTGGACAAGATTTACTACCCAATCCAAAGAAATTAGGATAATCCTCAGGTTTGAACAAGACTCACTACCCAATCCAAAGAACCCACACACTCAATCTATTTCAACTCATGATTTCCTGAACATTTCAAAGCTGGATTACAATACCAGTTGAGTACGTGGTTTAAAAATAGAAGGGGGATAACCTTAAGCGTGGCCATAGAAAAATGAGACCACCTTTTGCAATGTTCCTTCAAAAAGGGAGAAAAAAGCAAATAAAAGATGGCTGTCTGCCAGAGTTTTGCGTTAACTTGAAGTGCAGAGGTGATTTTTAATGCTTCAAACATCATTCATGAAATATTATATATAATTTGTACTCAAAATAAGATGCAAGCTCTCCAAGGAAACATTAAAATAAATAGCTTCTTTAACTCTTTTGTACCTCGATCGTATCTTATTTTGATGAATCAATAAAAGAGAGTCGCAAGATTGATGTAGGACAGATCAGTAGGGCAATCATGTACTTTATTACATATTTATGAGTCTGAAAGATCAAAGGATGTTTTTATGCACATAACTTGGCAAATGCGTTTTGCCACGTTCAGATATATTCCAAGTGACTTTAGCAGGAATGTGAAAGAAGCTGGCATGCTGCCCACAGTGCTATTTGGTAAGACTTTGAATGATGGTAGGATTACAAACCATGATAATAAAAACACATACAGCATAACACTGATGCATGTAAACAGTATATACAAATGCATATGTGTGATCGTATAATGTGTGTATATACAACATATTGCAATTTCTGCACACGTGGATGCATATGCGAACTGCAGCCTGCATTCAACATCTCTAAGACACTGGAAATCCTTCTTTTTCTTTTAGCAGGCATCATATCAGGCCTCCAATGCAAACAAAAGAAGGGATAAAGGGTGCCCTCCAACCAGAAAACTTGAGGTTACTGCTATGTACAAGTTGAAGACATCCCTGCTTATTGCAGGAGTCTTGGACTAGATGACTTTTATAGATCCCTTCCAATCCAATGCATTCAGTGATTTATGGAATGATGATGTTGGCAACTACATTCATAGAATCGTAGAATACCAGATGGGAATGGACCTTAAGGATAATATGGCTCAGCCTTTCTTGGGAAAAACATCCCTTCCTCAGCGCAGAACAACTACTCATCTTTGGGTTACTGTCAAATACTACAATATCTATGTGGGTACTAAGATGGAAGAAATATCTCCATTGTCATCATACCCTGCAATTCTGCCTTCTCCCAACTTTTGCATATGTGCATTTCAAATTTTAAGCCCACATTGACCCTGTGTTTATACACTAAATACCTCAGCATAAATGGGCAGTCTGCTGTGGATTGATCAGGCCAGAGGCAGGTTGATTCACTTCCAAGAACTGCCACCCAACTGATACCATGTCTGCAGCAGCAGAAAGGGTTGAGAAGTTTATCTTTCCTGTGCTAAATCCATGACTCTAGAAAGAGACATTCAAAAATTCTCTTCATCCCTGATAAATAGAAAAGTTAAGAATGTCTGCACTGCATCTGGAAGCAGATTTGCAGTATGGTTAGAGCAGCCCAAGGCAGGCTGAACATTTGCGCACTATTCCTATTACTAAAATTGCAACTACAGGGACTTTGAGTCTGTCTGAAAGGATGGCAGTTACTGAATTCCACTTGGACTGGTAGGTACTTGTCATCTTAGTTTTATTCCCAAATCTACTGCAGGTATCCTAAGAGATCCAGGAGAAGTCACGATTAAACACTAAGCAAAGAACATCAATTTCCTATTAGTTCAGATACTGCTGTCCTCAGAACTACCCATTAGTAACAATGGTATTGAGCAACTGCATTTGGTGTCTGCACAAATCTGACCCAAGACAGGCTTCATGTACCCAGAGTCATCAGATCCCCTTTTTCTGTCCTGAAAAGAAAGCTGTCACTCATTTCTTATTTGCAGAGTGGTAATATTTCCCAGACACAGAGGGGACTGACTAAGAAAACCAGCTCCTGTGAAGATGAAAAGATTGACAGAAAAGCATGTTCCTTCCTAGAACCAAGACAGCAGGACTGGTACCATTCTGCTTTTGCAATTTTCTTACTATTACTAAGTCAATAGCTTTTTTTTTTTTATTAGATTTACCAGAACTTGATTGATTCAGAGATGTTGTAGAGACCTGTCAGAATGTGCTAAAATATACGGTACCTGCCAACACCACAGAGGGAACATCAGGATATCACCTGCAGCTACAGGAGGGGTAGGCCTTTGGATCTGTCACTGCTTGAAAGGTGCTACCAATATTTAAAATAAAAAGCTGGTGAAAATCATGTTACTGATTCATAGTGCTTGCTGGAGGTATTAGGTATGGAAGAGACAGCCACCTTCACCTCTTCAACCTTGTTCTTGATGCAGGTGGTCATGATGCACTTCCCAGCACAGCTACACTTGCTTTTGAACCTCAGTTCTCCCTTTCACAGTTCTGGTTTGGGGTTTGGGTGGGGTTTTTGCTGGTTTGGTTTTCATGTCACTGTGCACTTTTGGTGATCTTAGTGTTTACCTCCTTCCACCAGTGCCACGGTCTGTGGAGACATTGGTTAAGACGCCTGTATTACTTGCATTTGTTCACATTTTGTTTATTCCTCACAAGTCATTCTCTCAAGCTTCCTCATCTGTTTATTCCTCTATTTTCCAAACTATCTTCCTCCTTTTGCATTGTTGTTGTCACTGAAGTGCTCAGAAAGGAAGCATTCCAGGCTGGAGGATGAGTTGCTAGAGACCAGCTCCTCGGAAAGGGACTTGGGGATGCTGGTGGATGAGAAGCTGGGCATGAACAGACAGTGCATGCTTGCAGCCCAGAAGGCAAGTCATAGCCTGGGCTGCATCAAAAGAAGTGTGGCCAGCAGAGCCAGAGACGGAATTCTGCCACTTTGCTCTGGTGAGACCGCACCTGGAGTACTGCATCCAGTTCTGGAGCCTTCATTATAGGAAGGACATGGACCTGATGGAGTGGGTGCAGAGGAGGGCCACAAAAATGACCAGAGGGTTGGAGCACCTCTGCTATGAGGACAGGCTGAGAGAGCTGGGGGTGTTCAGTCCAGAGAGGAGGAGGCTCGGGGGGGGACCTCATAGCAGCCTGCCAGTACCTGCAGGGGGCCTACAGGAAGGATGGAGAGAAGCTGTTTACAAAGGCCTGCAGTGACAGGATGAAGGGCAATGGGTTCAAGCTTGAGAAGAGCAGATTTAAACTGGATGTTAGGAATGAGCTCTTTACTATGAGGGTGGTGGAGCACTGGGGCAGGTTGCCCAGGGAGGTGGTTGAGGCCTCTGGAGACATTCAAGGTGAGGCTTGATGGGGCCCTGGGCGACCTGGTCTAGTGGGGATGTCCCTGATGACTGCAGAGGGGCTGGATTAGATGATCTTCAGAGGTCACTTCCAACCCAGACCATTCTATGATTCTATTTGCTGGATCAGACCTTACCCACTGTAACTCCCATAAGGATTATTGAGGAACCTCTCATCTTGACACCTTCCCAAGTGGTCAGCTTTCTGGTTGTCCTAGACAGCCCAAACTCTAAAGTAATTTCTGCCTTGCTACCCATACCGGCAGATTTGTTGTTCTTTGTTTTTTTCTCCCAAGTTGTATTCATGTTTATCAAGTTACTTTTACAAAAGGTCTCTCTAGTATCTCAGGTGTTGATTCAATGAAGACTTTAAGTTGCTATTTAGAGTTAAGCACATGAATAAGCTTCCATTTGAAGACAATAGGACTAAATGGCTCACCAGACGATATACATTTAAATGTTTTTTTGTAAATGAAGCCATAATCATTGAATGGTCTTGTGGGAGGGATTTTTGTTTCTTTATTTCTTTCCCTTTTTTTCCTTTTCTGGTTTTTTTTTTTTTTTGGGGGGGGGAGGGAGGAGGGTTTTTTTAGTTGTTGGGTTGTGATTTTTTCCTTTCCTTTCCTTTCCTTTCCTTTCCTTTCCTTTCCTTTCCTTTCCTTTCCTTTCCTTTCCTTTCCTTTCCTTTCCTTTCCTTTCCTCTCCTCCTTTAAGGTTGCATTTCTGGTTACTCGCTGGTAGCAAGGCTGTTATTTTCAAAACCTGTTGATGGATTCATTTAGCCCAAATGTTTATTAAAATAACAAGTACTAAAAACCCCACCTTGCCACAACCCAAAGCCCCACCCGGGTCCTTCTGCGTGTGGAACTTCGCAAACAAGGCTGTTAGGAGACAGCTGTGAGCCCCAACAGCACTAAGCAACATTGAATTGCAGCAAACTTAACAACTTTGTTATTTCAAATATTAGCACTACCGATGAACCCTTACACTGTTTCAACAGACACATAATTAATTCATTCACAGGACCTGCAGGAGAAGGTTTGTCTCCACAGGAAGGGGCTTTGGCAGATTTGTTGGCAGTGCTTTGGGTAGGTGGGTTCAATTTATAGTGCTATTCTCAAGCTTTTGTTCAGAAAAGTGCCCTGAAGTTGGTTCGGGCTTAATTATTCAGTTGTAAATCTTCTAACTGCAAGCTGACTTAGCCTGTATTCTCTCTGAGCTTCATCAGAATATCCTTTTGCTGGGTGAGATTAAGTAGGAGGTGATACAATGAAGGCATCCCTGCTTTCACCTACCCTCCACAAAGGCCACCAAGGGCTGGAATAGGGATGGACCCTGCACCACCTCACTCCTGCTTGTCCCTGGAATGGTTTCAGAGGGTGGCAGGCAGGCAGAATGAACTAAAACACATCCAGGACCACTCTCACAGCACAGCAGGACAGGTTTAAAATGACCAGTACTGATGTATCCGGGAAAGGTAGTGAACAGTTTCCAGTTACGAGAAATACACACACCAGAATGCTCCACAAGGAGCAAGCTGGTGTGAGGAATCCTTAGAACCCCCTGAATCTGACAGGAAGACTTGTTGTCAGTAAACAACTATATAATCAGGCTTTCCTGTCGCTGTGTTATTTAGACACAAATAGAAGGGAGAAAATTAAAGATGGCAGAACACTGACACTGCTCATAGACACTGTTCAACTGTCACACTCTAGCCTAATACTCATTTCAGGTAGCTAGAGGCTGCACCCACGTAACTTCAGGTGAGAATTCAAAGTGAGACTTAGGCTGGTTCACAAAGCTCATGGACATGTTTGTTGCAGTGTAATAGTGGCTTAATTTAAGTTAGTTAAAGTTAATTAGAAATGGATTTAATGAACTTTGAGTATGTTGCCATTATGCCAAAGCAGAATTATCCATATAGCCTTTTATTCAGCTTAACTATCTCTGTTAAAACCTCTTCAGATCATGCCAGAATAACTTCTTTTACCTGGAGAGGTTCCTGCACAGAAAAAGCACCCCTCAGCTGGAAGAGACTGAACTTATTCCTGATGTAATCTCCACTGTCAATATGTTTATTGTCACGCACAGCTCAGGATCAAAGGACATGCGGCTAGATCTAATTAAACAGTGAGGATGTAATAGACAAGGCCCATCTTCTGCTCAATCAGCTCTTACTTAGTACTGAGATCTGAATTTCACACAGGCTAGCATAGGCCTAGAGGTCAAGAGATTTGTTCTTCATCTGAATCTAGAGAGGTTCCCTGTCTTGTCCTTTGCTTCTGAAACAAGATCACCTGCCTTGCACAGCTAACCCAGCTCAGCCTAGCTGCAAACCTTTCATGTTATCCAACTGAGATATTTTTATCCCTAATAAAGCTTTCTTTGACTTCAGATTTGTTTTCACTTGGGGTTTGAATTTTTTTTCTTCTTGTTTTTTTTTTTTTTCTTAAGTCAGAGGTCAGGTACAGTGGAAAGTTTCAAACTGTGGACTGCTGTATTATGTCATCAAGTGTTATGAAATTTCCTATCACAAAATAACTGCAATGTAACAAATAATTCCATTTTCTAGTTGTTCCTGCACAAAACCAGTCAGAACTCATCCATGGTAGATCTGAGATTAATGACAACTTGCTCATTACCTTCTTGTTTAGGGAAGATTGTGGTAACTGTGCTCCGAAGAACAATGTTTCATCTGGCCTGGTCTGCTGGTAGGCTCTGAGGTAGGATCAGAGGATCCTCAGTGACTGAGTTGAGACTATAAAGCGTTACAGCCCCTCACTGAGAAGGGTAACTGAGTGACCCCAAACAATTTAGATGGACTTGTTTTATTTTGCTGTGTGATAAACTAGGATCGTAACTCTTCTTAACCTTTAGGGTCTCATGTGTCTTTTCATCAGAGCTGCTTCCACTTAGAACACTGATCACAGGACTATGGACTAATTTAGGTTGCAAGGGATGCTGAAGGGTCATCCAGTCCAACCCTTGGCTAAAAGCAGGGCCAACTTTGAAGTTAGTTATTAAAAATGTTTGCAGTCCTATGAAATCATGTCTCTGGGCTTTGTGAACTCTAATCAAGAGAGCTGATACCAGGCCTGTGAAGTCAGGCCTCATCAAGGGTACAAAGGAGCAGAAAGATGATGGTTTCTGTCCTTAAAGTTAATAGAAAACCTTCCAGTGAGCAGGAGAGTAATCCCACCCCATGCCTACAGTTGACCAGGAAACATAATGCAAAGCTTCAGTTCCAACACAAAGCTCACTTTTCTATTGGGTGCTTCTTACAACACATTTCCTTAAGCCTTAATTTTCTGATTAGTTATGCTCAGCTTTCCACTTGAGCTGAAAAAGAGATGAGATTTTGTGTGAGGAAGCACACATTAGTTTTACTTCACTTTTGAATTTCAGAATTAATTCAGAACAGAAATATTGGGCAGGCAAGAGGGACAGCAGACCTGCAGTGAAGGTTGTTTGCAGTAGACCACAACTTTTCCACGTCTCTTTGAGCTGTTTGGTTTATCATCATTTCATGCTGAAAAAATACTGAGAAGCTTCTACAGAACAGTTCAGAATAAGCTCAGAAAGAACAAATGATCCCACCAGTTGTTTTGAAAGGCTTTGAATTTTTTAACTGAAACTCCAGTAATGTGCACTGGGGGAATGTCTCAAAATGTGGTAGAGGCCAGTGCAGGGACAGAGAGGTATCGTTCACTGTCCTCATGAATATTCAACAAAACGTGGCCAAATTATAATCCTCTGCAAATCACCATCTGCATATGCTCTGTAGAGGTTTGTTAGAGGCTAGCAGCACAATTCCCAGAGCATTCTGTCTTAATTGCATATATGCCATATCTCCCACAGGGCTGTATGCCAACCACATGGACCTGCTCCGTGCCCACCTCATCCACTGACCTAGATTCTTGCACCTCAGAAGGGGTTGCAGCTCATCTTAGATTTACACACAAGGAAAAAAAAGTGGGTATTTCTAGAACTTGAGAGTTGTTATAGGAGAAGAAGAGGCAAGTTCTAGATGCAGCAAGAAAGCACAAGGGGAAAAGGAAGATACAGTTCACATGATACTCAGGTTACATGTTTGAATATGAGATTAAGATGGTAATACAAATTTTTACCCACATTAATTTTGCCTGGTGATAAAGCATCTGGGATGAGATGTCAAAGAGATGAGCAGATGTCTAGGCTTGGCTGCTCTAAGGCAAGCCAGTGCAGCAGTATCTCGATTAGGAAAGTAGTGGAGGTGATAAATGCCAAAACTATTATTACAAGGGAAATTGTTTGGATAGAGATGGAAATGAGCTCAAAGGACACTCCCTGAAGAGTTTAAAAAAATGAAAAGAATGGCCCAAGAACATCAACACAGTAACAAACAGAAAGTTAACAGGAGGAATAGGTTTCAGGACAGAGTCTTCAAATCAAGATTTCAAGACAGAGACTATAATGAAGTCTGTCAAATGTAGCCAAAATGTCAAGGAACATATGAATGGAATAATGGCCTTGAGATTTGGCCCTGGAGAGGCTGCTAGAGACCTTGGCAAGAACAGTTCCAATGGAGTGGAGAGAACAGAAGCTAGAATGAAATACAGAGCATTATTATACACTACATTGACTGGAACCAGAGGGATCAGATCATCCCATGGGCCATTTACCAGGACCTGATGGGCTAAATTAGCTTAACTCCTCCAGAAATTTCATCAGTTTATATCTCTCAGAAATTTCATCCAAAGAAGAAAATCTTAAAAAAAAAAAAGATATTTCTTTTCTCTTTTGTTTTAACAGAGAAAAGAATTTCCAGTTTATTTTAGGCCCTCCACTGTAAAATAACCCCACTATAATAAGCAAATTGCTTTCCCCAAAGATCTTGACGCAGAACACTTTCTGTTTTTTCACACTGTCTAAAGAGTGTAAAATTAGGCAGATCTTAAGCTAGCTGCACTCATTACACAGCTTGATGAATCTGAAAGGGTAACAAATTCCAGGATGAGTGATTAGTCATTTTGTCTTACAAAAGCTTTCTTCCCTTACCCACTCCTATAAATTTCTTTTTTGGAAAAAAAAAAAAACTGAAAACAAAACCCCACTTGCTATAAATTAACTGAATTATTAATCTCTTGTCCTTTGCAGACTTTGCATGTTGGACAATAGCCAGGGGATAGCAGTACAATGTGCTGCTGCAGGTATTCCCTTTAGAGAGAGAAGGCATACATATTCTCAGAGATGCAATAAAACTTGGGTCTTTAAAGCAAGTATGCAACGATCTCCCTTGGCACTTTGGTTTTTAAGTCATCTATTTAGTGATTTGAAACCAACAAGTTTGAACAAGTCTGGAATCGGATCTATTTTACCATCTTCAGTTCCTGTGATGTCTGAGCTAGAATTATATGGAAAAAGCAGTGCTTAGACTTAAAACTAGCAAGAGCTCTCCAGAAGGAACAAAAAAAGGTATAAATTATGTCTGATTGAACAAACACAACTCCACTGTTGAACAGCCACTCAATGAAGAGGGCAGGGAGAGGCAATGGAGCACGGTAATGTGTAATATTACTAGTCAATGGGCTGTGTGCAGCAGTGGGCTCCCAAACGCTGGAGGTGTCAGGGAGATAAATAGCAGAGTGTCCTCCTCAAAAATATGATTAATACCCTCCTCGGTCCACTGCTGAAGATGTAGTGGGTGCAGCTGGTTTGGACAGCAGTTGCATAGAGGAAAATTCCAGGACGATTGCAGCAGAGCAGAGAGGGCAAAGAGTAGGACAAGTAGTCAACTGAGTGGGAGTGCTGAGCCCCAACAAGGGGAGAAGTAGGCCAGAGCTGGCAAAGGTCTTTTGGCTGCTGTTTAAGCAATGTTTATAGAACTTCCATGCATGCACAACTGAGTTTCGAGTTCATGATCTTTGGAGGGAAATAGGGAGAGAAGCAAGTTCAAGTTCATCGTCTCTTGTTGTAGTCATGCCAGAAGTGGCTTTCAAGGAGCTGTTCTTCCGTTCCTCTAGCCTGCCCCCCTGAAAAGTCTTTAAGTCACATCACCAAGAAGCAGGTGGAAAACTGAAAAACATTTAAAATAAATAAATAAGAAAGCATCTTCCTTTTTCCTGCAGCCAACTGCAATTTCCTTGAGAAGTCAGGAGCGTGTCAGGTGGGACTTTTACACTGTGTCATTTACAGGGAATCCTCTACCATTCTCAGAAAACATCCTTTCATGCCTCTGTTGTCACAGCACTCAGGGGAGACTGTCCAGAGCTCAAATTCCCAACATTAGAATCTGAACACACTATAATGTAACTAATGCTGCTGAAATCAAACAAAGGCAGAGGGCTACGGATGGCTTTATTTCTTAGGGCAGTGATCCCTGCCTTTGTTGGTTTCAGGCAACAATACCAAGCAAGCAATATATTACCAGCAATGCCATATTATCTACCGTCTTGCATTCACAATGAACGTCTCAGGGTCACCCCTGAAAGCCTTGGGTGGGGATGAACGCCTCGAGCAATCAGCCTCCAATCAGCAAGAAGGTGCTGCAAAAGCTGCAGACACCAGGCTGATGCCGAACGGAAGGGCGCACGTGTTATTAAACACACAAAGACAACAAGAGCAGGATGCTCATAAATACTTCTGTTTAACTTAAAATGACAAAAAAATACGATGGGGGAAAGGAAAAGTTCCAGTGGATTATTGATCTGAACGACAGTGATTAATAATCACCAGTTTAGTATTCTGCATCACCACTGCCTGTCACACTTCCCTGGAAACAGGATTAATATAAGAAGATATTATATATGTGAGCAAAGCACTAAGGTAACACTGTATTGATCTGAACTTTAGAGCTGTTCAGTGCCATTAATAAAAACAAAAAGAATGCAGGTGCTCGCAAAAAGGAAGATGGTTGACAGAAAGTAGTTGGTTTTCCTTCTACAAATTGCCAGCAGCCTGCTCACCTCTTCAATTAGATTCAAGGATCACCATCTACAGATCCCTGGCAAACTGTGTGTGACCCACCCCAGATGAGCTAGCACAGGCACAAAGCCTTGTCCTCACCGCCTCTGCAGGACTGGTCCTTGACTGTAACATAGAAAGTTGACGTAAGAGCTTTCATGCCCCAGAGGACCCAGTTGCAGTACTACAGGTTCAGCATTGCTTTGCAAGAGAATTTATAGAAAGATAAAATTTCTGCAGCATCAAAAAATCTACAGAAATATACTATTCCTTTTTTAAATGTATATATAAATCCTCCTAGCCTGGCATAGAGTGCTTTGAGAAAAGAAGGTAAACCAAAGCCAGTTAATAGATTTAAAGACACTTTCCATGAAATGAGAATTATTTAATGGCTTTATTAAACTACTGTCTCAAATTCACTTTATTCTTTCCTACCTTTTTGTTACTGCATAAAGAGGGGGCACCACTATTTGTTCAACATAACATTAAGCATACTCTGCTACTCAATTAGTAAACATGTCAAGAGGTGGGTTAGTTATTCATGGTTCAGGGGCACAGCCCCCTTTCAAAAAGAACTTTTTTTCCCCCCTTCCTTCACTCTAATGAAATGATGGATAATCTGGAAGTAGGTGCTTTAAGAAGATATTAATCATTCTCTGTGGTAATGTTAATCATGCGTTCCATCATCTCCAGATGCTGTGCATCACCTTCCTCAGAGATAAAGGGCACCCAAGCCAGCAGAGTCCTTTTGATCACCTTTCTCACAGTAACTCTCATAAGGCATTAAAAGAAGTCTTCACATTTCAGGGCATCCTTAAAAATGAAATAGAAAGTGGGAGAGTGAGGTAATGGAGGGATTCATGGACTCCAATCTTGACCCTGTCATTACTTATGCTGCCCAGATGGGAGGTGCATAGTTCTTTCGTCCTTTGTCCTAATCTTTGACATTTTTCGATGCAATGTTTAGAATGAATGAGGTATGAGAAAAACCCTGATCACAGGAAATAGAAAATTAATTCACAAAAGATTTCAGAGAGGGAGATGAGGTGGAATAAAAAAAAAAAAAAAAAAAATCCACCTTGGCTCTCTGTGAAGAAAAATCCAGCAAAATTATCCCCTCACAGCCTGCTATGCCATTCTTAGAAAACATTAGCAGAAGTCGGGTCAGATTTGTCTCAGCACACTGTCTGTGATGTCTCTTCCAGTTAATAGAACACCCTGCCACTGGAGAGACTTCTGGCCAATTAGACCATCTTTATGACTAATCTTTTATAGTTTTTCTTTTCTTTTACACATAAACCTAGGGCATATCTTAGATGGCTGAAATACCTCCTTTTGCAGACTTAGATGCTTCAGAGACCCCAACGCCTGGAGAAGAAACTTTGAAGGTCTCCTAAAGCTAAAAAGTTACTTTGTATAAACTGTTGAATAAAGATACACCGCAGGGGACCATACCCAGTCAAAGGTAGGTGGTGTTTCTGTCACAGCATGTAAGTGCTAAGGAGAAAAGAAGTTGTATGAACTCGAAATAAAATCATCCAACTTTCTTAAAACCGTGGTTAAATGCAAAATCTATATGCAGAGGAACTGCCCACCTCTCTCAATCAGTGATCCCCACTGAACATCGCTCATGGTCTACTACTCTATAGGGTAAGTTAAAAGCCATAGGAAATTTAACCCCCCTCACACCTATAGTCAGTTTTGAAAGTATTTCAAACGAGTTGTTGCCACCAATCTCTGTGGTTTAGACCACATTATGATGCAATACCCCATCCCCCCAAATTTAAAGGACTCTAGTTAGATGATTAGCCATACCAAAGGGTTTGCAGAAATACAGTTTGCTTGCAAAAAGAATATTTCCTAGAACACAAAGCATCTGCTCTAAGTCTCTGCAGCCTGGTCTGGTAAAGTTTGCCCTTGCTGCTTCTCAAAAATGGGTCGTGTTGAGATGCCCCATTTTCACCTCTTTTGACTATGCTTACATCTTTGAAAGGAAAAGCCAAATCAAAGGACTGATACTGAGCTACACAAGTGACATTACCCTGTCAGCAGTGTCTCTTCAGAGAAGAGACATTACAAGCCCTTGGATAGCTGGAGGAAGGATATTCTGTGGAATAAACAACCTGTACCTCATCAAGATTTAATGAAGAACTCTATCTTAGGTAGGAAATAGTCAATAGTCTTATCTGTGAGACACCAGAGGGAAGAACCACTGCCTAGATACTTTGACATCAAACTGTTGGAATGAGTCCAGGAGGAGGCCACGAAGATGCTCAGAGGGCTGGAGCAGCTCTGCTATGAGGACAGGATATGAGTTGAGGCTCTTCAGTCTGGAGAAGAGAAGGCTTCGAGGAGACCTTGGAGTAGCCTTCCAGTATCTGAAGGGGGCCTACAGGAGGGCTGTGGAGGGACTATTTACAAGGTCTTGTAATGACAGGATGCGGAGTAATGGGTTTAAACTGAAAGACAGGAGATTTAAACTGGATGTTAGGAAGAAGTTCTTTACAGTGAGGCTGGTGAAACACTGGCACAGGTTGCCCAGGGAGGTTGTGGCTGGATGGCATCCAGGTTGGATGAGGCCTTGAACAACCTGTTGTAGTGGGAGGTGTCCCTGCCTATGGCAGCGGATTGGAACTGGATGATCTTTGAGGTCCCTTCCAACCTAAACCATTCTATGGAGAAGCTTTGTTAAGTGCCTTGGGTTGTGTGTGCCCTGGAAAGCATGGATAACCAGCACGATCTACTACTCCACAGAATATATGCAAACCTGTCTCTTATAGTTTCATTTTTCTCCAGCAAGTCCTGGACAAATAAAGCCACCCTTTCTCTGGTGCAGATCTGCCTTGCTTACAATGGACACTTAGGTTGAAGCTTTAGACAAATCATATCCTAATGCACTGAGGATCTTTGCAGTGCATTTATGTAGTGCAAAACCCCGATTCCATCTTTGCAGCAATACAAGCTTTGTTTTGCATTCCCCTGTACTGCTTTCCAAGCGGTACACACTATTAACATAAGATCACTAGTACAGGCCCTTTGTAGACAGCAGAGCTGAGAGACTAATGGATGTCTGAAAGGCAAATGTTTTTTCATTCCTTGTGATCTTGTTAACATATGTGTACTTAATGGTGGTAGTATTATTTCTGACTTACACCATTACATTACATTACAGTTGCTATTAATTACTCTGGCTACTGGGAACAGTTGCATGTTTACAGATTTTTTTTCATGGTCAGTTCCAATTTACTTTTTGTAAAGACAACTACTGCATTATGCACACGTTTTTATGCTCCACACAGAGCCTGGGAAATGTACTTCCATTTAAATGAGCACCAGACAGAAATCAAAGTGTTGCCAAACTCAGGAAAAAGAAATAACATTTACAAGGCCTTGCTAGCTAAAGTTCTGCATTCAGAACATAGTGCTTCACTCTTTCTGTTAAGTAAAACACTTGAAATTAAATGTATGTGAAAAAAAAAACCAACAACAATAGGCTAGAGTTTCAAAGTGGCTTCTACTCTTGCTTCAGTCAAGTGTACACAAATCTGTTCTGAACATCATAAGAACTGGGACATCAAAACGCAGGTACATTAAAAGGAGCTTGATCAGGGAAATTAGCAGATAGAGAGCTGAAGGGTATTTGGTTGATCCAAGGTGAATATGTTGATATATATCCTTTGTTAAATCCTGGAGTGGTTTCCAGGAGAAATAGGTATGTAGTCTCCCACTTTATTTCTTCTGGGAAGTGAAGTACTCTTTCATTATTGGTAAGATAGAGAGCTGCCTTTTCTATTCATTGCACTCAGCTCACAGTGATAGATGGTATATAAAAATTTCATTTTGGATGGTGGAATTCGAGTACAGTGATACAAAGGTGTTTTGTGGATAGAATCTATAAATCTTGGGGGGGGAAAAAAAAAGAAAAGTGCTTTCTGTCATCATGGGTAGCAGATTTAGATCATTTAAGTTACCCATAACACTAAGCCAAATACACTCACCAAGTATTTTGGCTGATAGGGTCAGGAAATGGAGAGTTTGCTAAAGTTCATCAGATTTCCCTTTTAAGTATGTGAGTACATTGAGAATGAGAGCTAAAATACCTTCCAAGACATCCTGGAATCTTTTTCAGAAATTTGCTGATTAAAATGTTGCATGCAAAATTCATATCCTCATATCCCCATATCAGTGACTGTAGAGAAGAAGAATATTTAGCTGGAACATGAACATATCCTCATCCACATCAGTGACTGTAGAGAAGAAGAATATTTATCTGGAACATGAACCAAACTTGGATTCTAAGTTGTTCCTTAGGCTAAAATCTTATTACCAGAATCCATTTCCTTCAAGTGAGAAGAAGAAGTGTGCTAAGGGCATAGAATTTTAATTTTGATACTGTGATTTCACTAATTTTGGAAATTTCTCTCACAAGAGTTTGGCTCTGAAAGGTGGAGATCTCCTGAAAAGTTGATCTGGACCGATTTTTCACTACATTGAACCAGTATCTCACAAGGATGGATGCCTTCTGTTTTCAAAGCCCTGTGATATTTCTGTGATGAAACATAAACTCGACAAGGAAACACAAAGCAGTCTGCTGGAACTGTGTTGGAGAGACAACTGAACAAATAGCTGGTTGAAGGATTAAAGCCAAAACAAAGGACTGTTTGAAGGTCTTTCTAAGTTTTAGATAGCAATGGGAATCTTTTGAAATGGGGGCACAGTGGAGCTGCAATAGAAAGGGAAAGGTTTGGGACCTTTACCCATTTCAGACACTGAAACTCTGCAGCACTGTTTGGTGAGTCTTCAACAATGACAGAAGGTAGTAAGGATAATAAGTAGATGAGTATTACACCTTAATAATTCTAATTCACGCTTTTAAACAAAAAGCACCTCAACCTTTGGAAGATCCAACGGATTTCTCTCTGTTAACAGATTGCCATTGTTATGTTACTGTTTATATTACCTCCCTCTTTAGCCCACTGTTACCATTACCTTTAATGAATTACTACTTTTCAGCACAATTAAGTGTTTGAAGCAACCGGGAGGTACAGTTTAAGCACAGTAAAAATGTCCAATTGAAAAGGCTAAAGATCAATATCAAAGGTCTAAAAGGTTAGACCAATCCTATCAGCTGCAGGGAAAAGCTGGTGTTAAGCTACCATTGAAATAAGAAAGAGCTAATGGCCCACAGATGATCTTTATTCAACCAGGTTTTCTCCTGTTTAAACAGAAATCCTCTCTTTATTGAGCAGTGTAGTTTTCCCATTGCTGAAAACGCAGAAGCTTTAAATTGCAATTTTAGTTGTGCTGAAAGATGGAAAATAGTTTCTTTTAAATACTTTTCTTTATGAAAGAAGACAATAAAGGCTGCCTATTGGCCCTCATTATCCCCACCTCGATTTGACTTGCCTACCTGCTCCACTGCACTGGTTCAAGACAATTAATCCTAATATTCAACCCTCCTGGAGTAATTTCTCATCTTGGCAGGTCTCTTTCTATAATGACTAAAGGGGAGTGGCCAAATTCTCAAAGCCTCTGGGGGTGAGCCAGATACATTTCCACAAACACAGACAACAATTCGATCCAAATATGTTAATGAAATGTGCGTTAAAACCAAAATGAGCATTTAAAGGCACTACCCTGCCTAGGTAATAAAACACACAGTATTGGTTGTTATGTTGTAGACACGATAAACAGAATTCTGTTGATAACAGGAAAGAGCCTTGTACATAACTGATTTTTTATGTTTTAGAGACAGCTTATGTTGAAGAAATACTTGTATTGTTTTCCACCCTTAACTTTCCAAAACCTCTGCAGGAGAATCTCAGCTCCTACAAACTGTGCCAGTTCTCCAAATTTGTAAACTGGCCTCAACAGGTGATGCATTTTTTATTAGGGAAACTAATCACACCTCTTTGTGAAGTGGCTGTTAGACGTGAATTAAGGTCAGCATTCAGTTCCTAGATATAATGCTGTTAATTTGGAGTTACTCATCCCACTGACAGTCCAGTTTTAGAGATTTGCAAAAATAGAGCAGAATGTGACTGGGACTCTGTTCCTGTCCCTAGTCCGTTTTCCTCTCCATTCTGCTTCCCCTTGACGCATCAGGAATGCTACCTGACCAAGAGAACAGGCCATTGGCTGTTCTTTTCCAAAGCCAGTACCATTTAATGAATTGAGTCTTTACTGCCCAAGAGACAACAACTAGCCCCACAGGGATAATGCTGGGGTAGAATATTGCTGCAGTTCTCCCATTTTAGTGACTCTGCATATAACTGATCTAAAGGTGTGAATATTATGCACTTGGAGAAAATGGGTTCATTTCAGAGCTGCAGCTGGACAATATATGAGGAAACCAGAAGTTGCACTGGGGTTCACAAAAGTTTGGAATCTATGTGTTTACAGATGCAGTACTAATATTACATTTATTTTTTTTTTTTCTGTTTGCAAAGTACCTCACCAAAACAAAGCATATCCGAGGCAGAGGAAACCAAAATTCACCACAACCGGTGATAGCTTCTCTGCGGCTAGTGCTGCAGCTCTTGAGATTGTTTGAATGGTTCTGCATGGCTAGATACAAAGTATTCTCCAAGTCAGGAAGGGAAACTCCCATGATCTTAATTAGAGGCAGCACTCATATCTAACCATGGAAGATCTACAGCACGTCTCAGTTTTGAGTCAACCCCTCAGTGGCATAATATATGAGCAGTCATGGGTTTGAATTAATCTACACCAGCTGAAGAGCTAGCAAGCTAGCTGGTAAAACTGCTTTAACTTAGCTGAAAAAATGATCATCTTTTTTATGGCCATTTTTTCCACGGCTGTGGTTTCACAGTAACAGCTTGAACAGACGTAGTCCACTGCCTCTTTGAGCCATGGCTGTGTATAACTCCAAGGTGAATGGATTGGGGAACTGGTCCATCAGAAAAGAAACTAAACTCAAGCTCTTCACTTTTATGGCTTTTTCAGGTAAGCCAGTTCCTCAAGTCAGGTTACTGCATGGCTACACAGGCAGGCACACTAGGTCAAAGCACGGGAATGCGTGGAATGGAGAACAAATAAGTGGGAGAAAAAGGAAATGCTGGATTGTTAATTTTGGCAGCATGACCAAATAGCTGCAAGCTACATCTCCGTGCCTTTGGTCACGTATAGAAGGGGAAAAGAGAAGGCTCAAGAGAAATTAACTTCTATATATTGTTTATAAATACAGCCTAACATACTTTTTAAAAAGTCTTCCCTCCCCCCAGTCTTTCTGACAATGCACTAAACATCTCTCAATTCCATCCATTCCCATGTTCTCCTCAGATCCGAAATAGATATTTGGAAGTTAAAACAATTTCCACTGAAACCAGTATTTAGGCCAGTAGTAAGTTCACTTCTTGAAGTAGCTATATTATTTTATTCTGTTTAATTTTTGCATCCTAGTTCAACATAGAAGGGGTATCATGTCCTGCTTTTACCTTCCCTGAGTGCGCCTCAAAAGGATATTGGTGTTTTATTAGCTGGTATTGATCAAGAAGCAATTGGCAATAAATTGGCTTAGCTGGATAAACACAGACATATTCAGTAAGATGATACTTATTTTCATTTTAACCAGAATTAGGCTCTGTGTAACTACCAGGACATAGTCAAAGGTCACAGGGAGCAGCAAAAATGTTTAGCAGGAGTTAGGACATGCTATAA
Source organism: Tricholaema leucomelas (assembly GCA_013400475.1). Taxonomy (NCBI): domain Eukaryota; kingdom Metazoa; phylum Chordata; class Aves; order Piciformes; family Lybiidae; genus Tricholaema lacrymosa; species Tricholaema leucomelas. The sequence continues at coordinate 1,743,975 of WAAF01018545.1, forward strand.
TAAAAGTTAGAGCCAAATTAAGTAAAACAAATTCTATCCTTTTTTTAGTATTATCAAAGGAAGTGAAATCTCCTTTTCTTTCACACATTATAAATTTAGGGCAACTCAGGAAATTGCTCATGAGAAAATGAATTTAAGTCATATGTGACCAAAGGCAAAGTGAGCTACTCCTGCTCTGACTGACTGAGCTACCCTACATAACCTGAGCAGTGAAAGGTTTGCTGCCGTTGGCTGAGAGACACTGCACATCAAGAACTATTTGCTGCAAAAAGTCACAAATGACTTCAAGTAATCAGCAGACTACTCAAAGTTGTGATCTGCTTGGGAACAGTAAAAATAAGAAAAGTTAATTGAAGAAATTATTTATTGCCCCTTATTTGGTAAATTCTTCAGTCACAGAGGATCTGCAAGGTGCTTTGAAACCTCATATTAAAAAAGTCATCTTAAATATGTTAACCAAATAAGTTGATTTCCAAATTAACTGCTATCAACTTACCTGGGAAAAGTAATTCTCTGGTGAGCATTCTGTAGCAAGAACACTGTACCACCATCTCCATCTGATAGTTATTTTGTACCCTGAGGCAAGTGGCTTGATTTAGCCTAGACGCTAACTACAAATGTCATTTTCATTCATGTGGCCCTAACTCAGTAAAAAAATTAAGCACATGTTCAAGACCCTGAGAAGTCAACTTCTTACATGTTGAATATTAAGCATAGTTTTATGTCCTTAGGTTTTGGGCAGAAGGATGATGATTATTCAAGTGCTTACAGCTGAGCATGTTTTTATTTGCTTTGCTTAATTAGAACTATAATGATCTCATTCTGATTTGTAAATTCTTAAGCTCCCTGCTTCAATAAGCATTATGTTTTTTTAGTCAGCAGTGAAAACCAGAACATCTCCGTCATCTTAGCTGCAGTAGTTTACTGTCCATTCGTCCCTTGATTCGAGGCTGCAGTGTTTATAGCACAGGTGAGTGGGTGGCAGTAATTCTGGATTACAGAAAGATCATGAACAACCAAGCTCTATGAGGACCAAAAGTTCCGCTCATAAGCATATTGGATTAATCATGGAGGTGTAAAAGGTTACTGCCCCAGCTGTCTGCTCCCTCTTATCTTCAGGGTTACTCTGTTGGAAGTTATCTCTTCAGTCACTAGAGCTAAAACCAGCAAGGAATAGGAATTAAACACATCTGGTTGTTCCTTAGGATGAGAAAGTGTGAATATGATGGATGCCTCTAAAATTATCAGAGTCTGTATTTCCGAAATCTATGACCAAGTACAACTCTTATTAAAGGCTGTAGCAGGAGTTTTAGCAGTTTCAAAAGGAAATGGAAAGCAAAATTACTTCCATGGCTTAAAACTGTTGGATTTTAAAGATTGTTTTCTTAATGTCAAGAACAATGTTATTGTTCTATATGTTTATGTCCCACTGTTATCCTCAGAATAACAACAACAAAAATCTAGGAGGTTAAAGATTATTTTGTTCCAGAATTATATAATGAGAATAATATAGAATAATTATTTCAGTGCTCAAACAAGTCAGCTAGCCATAAAAGACTGCAAATAAAACCTGCAGCTACATCTCTACACAAAACTGTTAGTCAATACTACTAGAATATATTTTGGTTTCTGTGTTTTGAGGTGTTCGTCCTTTGTACTATAAGAATAATGTTAGAATATAGCCTGTTCCTAATGTAACTCTAGAGCTGTACGCACTACATAGCTACTTCCAGCACCTCACAGCTAATTGTACATCTCCCTGCTTTGCTCCTGTCTGAACACATTAGGTGACCTCCCTTTGAGCTTACGTACTGGTGTTAGCAGCAACTGTTTAGTGGCAAAGTATCATAGGTTATGCTGTCTCTAGCCCTGCAGTGACTGGAGACAAGGGGGGCATGCTTTGCTGCCTTTGCCACACAAACACACAGAGCAGAGAGATATTTTTCTCCCTTAAATGGCTGAAAATCAGTAATAACTAGACTGAAATCAATGGAGCTTTGCTGCTGTGCACTGTGTTAACACAAGATGCGAATCTGCCTTTGGGTCTAGTTTCTGCAGAGCTGAATGTTAAGCAGGAATGTTCAGATTGCTTTGACTTCGCTCACTGTTTGCTGATATTAACTCTATATATTTTAAGCAGACACTTGCAGTTTCTCAGATGTCTTCTCTTTCTCATTTATTAGTTGGGTTATATTTTAATGCTGCTGAGAGATTTACTGTCAATGTATTAGATGTATTCATTTTGGTTAAGATGAAGTCCTTGTGCTCAGATCCAAATGTTGGGCACATCTGTTAGCAAGCCAAGGAATGACCCTGTATTATTATTATTTTTTAAACTTGACAGCTCACACATTTGAAAATTGCACAAAAATATGTAGCTTAGCAGCTCTGCCTTCTCTTTGTACTATTTGCTCACATCCGGATCCATTTTTATCCCTGCCTGAAGGGGAGGAAGGACAATCCCATATCAATCGCTCCCTATGCCAGTTCACATTAGGGAAATCCCCAACTTTTCATTTCAAATCAGCAGCATCTTTCCTTTGATCCAGAAGACCACAGCTGGGAAGCTGACATGACTCTGCCCCGTGTTTCCCCTGCTCCAAGCCCCTCACCCGCGCTTTGCTCTTTGCCTCTAATGAATTCTAGCAGAGTCACCTCCGCTCAGTTTTAGCGGAACCTTTTCCTTCCTGTCACTGATGGAGCAGCTGAATTAATCAAACTCAGCCCAATTAACATTAACAATCCGTCAGAAAGTGGACTACGAAATGCTTCATCTACTGTAACTAGAAAATTTACCTGAAAACCAGCTGATTTGTCCTGCACTTCTGCCTGTAGGACAACACAGACAGAGACCACTTCATCACTTCATACTCTTTCACATATTTTCCACCTCCTCTTCTGTCATTTTGATACCCGCCTGAACATGAGCCAGCAGTGTGCCCAGGTGGCCAAGAGAGCCAATGGCATCCTGGCCTGCATCAGGAATGGTGTGGTCAGCAGGAGCAAGGAGGTCATTCTGCCCCTGTACTCTGCACTGGTTAGACCACACCTTGAGTACTGTGTTCAGTTCTGGGCCCCCCAGTTTAGAAGGGACATCGAGATGCTTGAGCGTGTCCAGAGAAGGGCGATGAGGCTGGTGAGAGGCCTCGAGCACAAGCCCTACGAGGAAAGGCTGAGGGAGCTGGGATTGTTTAGCCTGGAGAAGAGGAGGCTCAGGGGTGACCTTATTGCTGTCTACAACTACCTGAGGAGTGGTTGTAGCCAGGAGGAGGTTGCTCTCTTCTCTCAGGTGGCCAGTGCCAGAACGAGAGGACACAGCCTCAGGCTGTGCCAGGGGAAGTTTAGGCTCGAGGTGAGGAGAAAATTCTTCACTGAGAGAGTCATTGGACACTGGAATGGGCTTCCCAGGGAGGTGGTGGAGTCGCCGTCCCTGGAGCTGTTCAAGGCAGGATTGGACGTGGCACTTGGTGCCATGGTCTAGCCTTGAGCTCTGTGGTAACGGGTTGGACTTGATGATCTGTGAGGTCTCTTCCAACCTTGGTGATACTGTGAAATTAAATTTTCCCTTTTTGAGTGTTATGTTTCATTCCTTTGTATTAGTTCAGAATTCATGGACCATGAACACCATTTTTGCTTAAAGAAATGCTTACACAGTGTTATCTCTTCCACGGTACATGCTGATGACATCAGGGTTGAGGCACTTGGAAATCCCTTCTGCAATAATGTCAGCAAGTCAATATAGTGACTTCTGTGATGCTTGTACCATGCTGTGTTTCAACAAACTCTTTTTTTATGCTTCTAGCTATTTACCTATCAAAAAAGAAATGTACTTTTGGCTGGGTGCTGTGGTTAAACTCTCCTTCATGAGTGGATCTGCTCTCCACAAGCAACTGAAGTCCTTATTATCTGTGCAGGATGACGCTGTAAATCATGGGCTTCACCTTGTAGGAGTGGCTCATGCACCAAAACACCTAAGGTTGCTCCAGAAAGTGACTTTTTAAATGTTGTTTTATTAAGACTACTTATGCACAAAACATTTTGATGTCTACTCCTCAATAAATGGGGAGTAAAAGCCAGTAAAAAACAGAAGGGCTGCCTCTCCAACCTTCTTTACAAAGGCAGAAATGACTATACAGTGCCACTGCTGCAAGCTTTTGCCAATTCAATTAATACTCAAACATATTTTGTCAGATTTTCTGCTTTGAAACTGATGAGGATTGGAATTTGCTTAAATGAGCCACATGTCTCCATCCAGTCACCAAGGCTGGCAGTACTTACAGGGCAGTTGAAAAGAACCCACTGATATTCTGAGTTCAGTGTCTCCAGAGGATTCTTTAGCACTATGTTGTCCTAATGAAACTCTTCTAAGATGCTCCTCTCCCCTAAGCAAGTCCCTGAACAAGTACCTACAGTTGAGCCACTTCTCTGCTGCTGCAATTGGACCAAAATTTAGAGCCGAGTTTCAACTTCAAGTATCGAAACCACTTCTCATTCAACCACCTGTGCTGGAAGGCATCCACACCAAGGGGAAGATTAGGAGAACAGCTAAATCTGCCTGTAGAGATGAATTTACCTTCACACTAGGACAGAAATATGGTCCAGAAGGCTAGAAAGGGCAAGGAGCTCTTGAGATGAGTAGCCACTGAGTTTTAATTTTTTTCTCTTTGTCATAGTTTGTTTTCACTCCCACGTTGATTCTTTTTTCTCTTTCTTGCAGTAATACAGATACAAGAACCAGATCTCCAGAAGCCAAGGCTCTTCTAGATTCATCACTCAAGACCTTGGACTTGCAGGAAATAGAGACCCTGAGATCCATCCCTGAATCAGCAGCTTCAGAAAGTAGATCCTCATGACTAGTTTCAGATTTTTAAAGCCACTCTAGTTCTTTCAAAACAGTTTCCTGTATTTACCTTTCTATAGACAATCTCTAAAAAATGATTGGTCTCTTCAGTCTAGATGCAGTTCTAAAACCCTTTCTTTTTCAAATTTACCAGCTCTCATAAATTCTAACATATACCCTTTTTCATCCTAAATGCTCTTAGACCCATTGATTTAAGTACACTAGTGGGAGGTTTCCAAGATATATGTAGTGTTACCAGGCTTGCAAGCTGGGCAGAATCACAATGCAATATCATTCACTTATGTCAGGAAGAACACAGAACAACTATTTCAACTAGCAACATCAAGTGACAAACTGTTACTGTTTTTAAGGCACTTATTCAATAACACTCATAAACATATTTCCAACATCTGTATTTAAATATCTGTTTGACTTCAGTAGGTTTAAGCATGTGCTCAGAATTAACTTACATGCTTTTCCTGAGACTCTATGTAGGTACAATATCTATTGTATAAGCATAGTCAGGTCCAAAATTCAGGTCTTCCCACCTTCCAGGTACCACTCAATATATAACACTAGAGGTAAGGAGGTGGGCATGAATTTGGACAGGGACAAGATTTTGAGGGTATTGTTAAGGTCTGGTTGGTGGTTTACAAACTTCCAGATGTTCAGAAAGAAAAGCCTTGGGGAATTTCTGAACATCTCAGTTCCAGGGAAAAATCTACCCTAAATAAAGTGCTTGTGTTTGTTGCCACCTCTCAGGCAGCAGTATCTGATCAACCTGGTGTTCATGAAGACTGCCCTGGCAGTTCGAGGAGGACCTTCAGTCTATAGAGCAAAATATGAAGAACTGCTCTGTTAAATGAGAGTGTCCTGTAGGATTTGCTTTTATCTGCAGCTTTGTCTTCAGAAGTCTATCCCATGAAAAGAAAAAAATTAAGCTTAAGCTGGCACTAATAAGTGCAGTCATTCATCAGAGGACTGTGCATAATCTGTGCAATAAGAAACATATTCAGCCTTCGCTTACTCCCTGAAAAAGGATGTGCAGTTTGAATCATGAGAAACTAGTCCCTCTTATTTGTGTAAAGTTCTTTCTCTTCCATGGTATTGAAAGTAAGCAACTCATTACTACAACACAGAGAAGCAAATGAAAATATCCATTTCCTATTGGAAACGATCTGCCTTAAAATAAAACCAAACTATGCCTCTCCTTCCCACTAAAATGTTGCCACTGCACTGGAACTAATTTGCTGGTATCCTCAGAAAAGAAGCAAAAGGTTCAGGTATGAGGAGGGAAGAGTGTTCCCAGCTAGGTCAAAGCTGTGGTAACACAGCAAGGCAATCCAGGAGAGGTTCACACAACTCTTGGCTGCACATGGTGGGTAACAGTAGGCCTTTAGCTCTTCAGGCTGTCAATCTGACACTATCACACACACTAAATTCACTTTGGTATTTAAAGAAGTGGCATTATTGATTCTTTCTACTACTTTTCTTTTCTTTTGTTCCATTCCAAGGCCACTACAGGCCACTGAAAAAGAAAAAGAGGCACACATACATAGGCACAGACAGCAAAACTCAGGAAGCACTTTAGCTATAAGTAACAAGTACTAAAAATAGTGACCTTGCTGCAATTATTTTAGTCAGGGGATAGTAATATATGGCCCTGATAACACTATATTTTCTTTATTATCCTGAACTGTACTTAATTGACATAACTCTGTGGGAGGATTAGCTTTTATACAAATACCCACATTTTATTGTATTGCCATTCCCTGAGGAGTGTAGTGCTCATATATTTCTCTTAATGTGGCTTTGCAAACAGGCCATTGCAGTCATATGCTCAGAAACAGTACTTAGATGTTTAGAATTCATTGATTTTTTTTTTCAAATGCTGAAACCATTGGAGTGATGGATAGTTGCTTAGATGCATAATTCTTAACCATTGACTGCTAACATCTTCTGACTCAATTATAATTATCAGACTCAGTTTGTTACTCTGCATGTATATATCTTCAGTTGTGATGTAGAGATGGAAAAACATGTATGATGAATTGAGACAGAATGACCTGATCCTTAATTTAGTGGGCAGGCTGTTTTCTGAGGTGAGTGAAAGGAGAACTTAATGGAAATTCCAAGGCTTCCTGTTTCCTTTGGGTGAGGGGATTTACAGACTACCTAAGTGTTAGCACATTTTGCAGGTTCAAGGACAAATTTCATCCTGAAAGGAAAGCGAGAGTTATACCTGCTCTGCTGCAAGAATTTGCAAAGAGAATTCAAGTTATGTGAACAAGATATTCACGAATATTCTGTGAACATGAAATCCCCAAGCAGGTAGAAAACACAATGGATCTTTAAAGTACCGGAGTGCATTTAATGTTGTGTTATGTCAGGAGTGGAAAAAAGAGCCCATGGCCCAGGATGGAAAGGTGCTTAGGAAAGCTAGATGCAGTGTTTGCCAGAATAACCCATAAAATTACTGATTCAGTGATGTGTGTATCCAGGCTCAATTTAGGTATGATATTCACATGCTAACTATGAAATGAAGACTTTATTTCAAGTGGCACATACGAACTCCTCCCCTAGATCACCAAACCATGACCTCTGCGGTGCAAGACTAGAGAAAGCCTCTTTCAGGAGACAAATAACAAGAGGATAATGTGCATCTCTCCATTCATACTGCCTTGAGCTCCACAGCTTCAAGGGAACACTGTGTGCTAGCCAAGGGGGGTGACTACATCTCTTACTCCACTCCAAACATAAAAAATGCCATCTGTAACATTTGCTTGAGGAAAGTGCTAGCTGCTGCCACCACAAAATGTACATGAAACTTAGCCCACAAATATAAAAGCTCAGTTAGCCATTAGACATTGGCAATCTGCTAAAAAGGCAGTTGAGAAATCCAAGCAGTGACCGGTGTCCTGCTCTGCCTCCTAAGCATAAGGATAAAATTATCATGTTGAGAGAGAGCACACACATGGCAAGAGTGAGCTGTCTCCTGACAACAAAGCATCGTTGCTTTAACCGGCAGTACTAGGGAATCACATCCATTTCAGATGGTGAGTCACATGCCTACATGGAGCTCAGAATTGCAGGCTTACAAACGTTATCACTCTAGGAGTGGTTCTTTTGGAAGTACTGAAGTCCTCTCCTCGAGTCAGGAAACCATTGGATGCTCAGGCTGATTTTGAAAGACCAAAAGCTATTTTTTTTCAGTCCTTACATCTACACAGGTAACTAAAACTGTCAGATATGGAAACAGCAATCAAATTTACATAAGATTAAGAATCCATAGGATTAAAAAAACCCAAACCAACCAACCAAACAAAAAAAAAACCCAAAAAACAACAACAAAACAAAAAAAACAAACCAACCCAAGCAACTATGACTGTGGTTATTTTTTATAGTCTACTTTCAGGAGAGAAAATGCATCCAATCAGAAGGTGTTTATACTGGAGAAAGGGGAGAACACAACAAAAATAATGATGCTTGAACAAGCCTTGTGGAAACAAGTGGCTATGTAAAAGTGACTGTCTGTCTTCTTTCAACTAGTGGCCTAAGGGAAAAGTGCAAGCATAGAGACTCAGTATTAGGCATAAGAGCATCCACCACCGAAATTACTACAGGAAAATCTGTTGAAACTAGCAGTAAATTATGAAAAACAAATCATAAGGAACTAAGTGTTTCGATTGTGCCAGAACTTATGAAACTAATTGCTATATAAAAAAAAACCCCACAAAAACCACAACAAACTCATGATTTCTAAGCCAATCTCATAATTTTTGAAAGTTTACAATTAGTAATGAAATCTGAAGTATTCACAGCTATCAAGCTGAGTGGTAATGCTTCAATGTAAGAAGTTGCAGAACAAAAGAACTAAACCTTTAGATTACCATTGAAAAATGATTCCTGCTGTGGTAACCTGTATCATCTCTGTGCACGCACCACAAGTTAGAATGAGAAATAAAACAGTGGACTCAAAGCAACAAGAGAAACCCAGGAAGGATCAGGAAGATTTTGCTGCTAGAGAGACACTTAAACACATCTAATGAATCCATGGGGCTCAAATGCAGATAGTGCAGGTAAAGTAAAATTTGCAAGTTTTCCATCAAAATCACCCAATAGAATTCACACATACAAGAGTCTCACTTGTCTGCAAGGGATGCACACACACAAAATGTAACCTGTCTGCAGATTATGTTCATAGCACACAGTCACAGTCTCATTTCTGGGTTTCATAATTCAGTGTGTGTGTAATTATTTATTGGTCTCTGTATATACCACAAATTGGATCCTTTCCTCTGTTTTAGAAGCTGCATATGGATTTGCTGGTGAACAGCTGCCTTACATGCAGTTTACCTCGTCTCATGTAGGTCTTTCTGAGGCTGAGGAACCACCAGTTAATACTGGGGACATCCTAACGTCTCTTTGTCTTCTTACAACCTGGTTGAAGATGCCTCACAGTCATGGTTACTGTCTTTCATGCTTTGGCCCCCATGAACTCCCGAGTGGGCTGCAGGCAAGAAACATGCTAGAAAATATTGGAGCTTCCTTTGACAACTACTGTTGGTTTATCTTAAAGCCAGGCAGGAGGTGAACATGCACAGTGTCTATACAACACCCCTGGTTTTGCTGATTGAAATCTCTTAATTACAAGAGAGCTTACATCACCTGCAGAAACAGTTTGCAGCCATGCTGGCTGCTCCTTGGAAGCCACTAAGGACATTGTGATCCTGAAATTTAAATTCTTTTCTTTTCACAATATTTTTGCAGGTCAGAAAGTGATTGGAGAGTTCAATCTTCAATCTACTCCTCTTACCAAAAAGAATCAACAGGGAAAAAAAATCAAATTAAGACAATACCAAGCATCTGTGTGGTTTTCCTGTCTCACTTCAGTGAATCTGGAGAAGAGTCATTCTCCGTTAGATGTACTAGAAGCCTTTTGTTGATATCATAGTGCTGACAAGTGTAATAGTGACAACAACATCATGTGAAATTATAACAGGAATCTTCCTTTCAGCAGTAGGTCTTGATAAATTGGACATACTGATTCCTGCTATTTGTTGCAAGGTAGTGTGGCATCTCTCTTTTTTTCTTTAACAGGCGCTAATTATTGAGCATCAAATAGCGTAAAATATAACAGCTGTGCATACTGTCAGTGCTGTATGGGCTGCTGAAGGTGTCTGTGTGTGCATATGCCAATGTGTGAGCAACTGACAGTGGGTGGTTTTGCTGTTTGCTTTATAAATGCATTTGAATAAACCGGATTATTGTGCAGGACAGTAGGAATTCAGCTGGGTTACAGATGAGTTAACAAGGAGAAGCAAGTTTCCAGAATGTCTGGGATGGCTTTTGCTGCAGTGCTGAGTGAAGAAGTGTATTTCAGGCTGCTGGGCACGGCTGAGGAAGCAGCAAAAGTAGCTCTTGGAAAACTAACGGTGTTTTATCCTTTTCTGTATGCCAATCTCGCAAATCCCAACTAAATTATTAATGTGATTTCAGGAATCATGAATAGGAAGTTCCAGCATTTGAAAAACAGGAGGAGAAAGGGGGAGGGGAAGGGAATATCAAGGGAAACCAAATTCCTAAATGTACTATTTTAAGCTTTTATAAGCAAGCTGTGTCAAATAGTGGGAACAGTTAGGTGAAAGAATAGGTGAAAGTTTGCTTCCAAAAGCTTTCAGTCCAAAGAAACTTTTTCCTTTGTGAAATGATTTAAACTGTAAACCATAAATACCCTGGTACCTCCCTGACCAAGATAACAACCTTTAAAAAAATAAAAAAGAAAGAAACCCCTAAAAATATTACTGTGACCTGCTTTATGGTAAGGTCAGGCTCTTAATCAGTTTCGGGGCATAGCTCTTGAAACGAGAATGAAAGACTTTCTCCCTGAATAGTTTGCTCTCCTCAGGTTATAGTGAAACAAAATATGTAAAGTTTTTTGCTTCTGAGTGTTAGAGCTGCTCTTTTAACTTTCCTTTTAAGTTGGAAAAATGCAGTGAATAGAATCATTCTTTTCAACTCAAAACTTCTTCATGAAGGGTTGAGTCTTTTTTTTCATGGTTGCACTGGTACTAACACACCAGCTTCAGATGACCTTTACAAGTATCACATGGAGGCTTTATCCTGATTAAAATGGTTTTCTACACAGAAGGGGAAGGCCTGTGACACCACTCCGAACAAAACCTCTGCAGGACAAGGTGTAAAAGGATAAAATATATTGCTTCCTCTAAGAGGAATGGAAAAAAGGACCGAGAGATTCTGAATAAGAGAGAGACATGAAAACCTGTGTTTCATTTTGATTAATTCTGCACAGTTCTTCCTTAAGCAAATGACTAATGTGGCCTTTGACCCACCAGGAGAATTCTTTTAGCTCCATCCTTCAGGAAACCCAAAGAAACAGTGCTAGGGTTACACCTAATGCTGACCTACCTCATCCATCTGCTTTCAGTGAGCAAATGTCAAGTTCATATTCTTTTCCTATCGATGAAGGGGTGGGGAAGAGGAGAGAGAGGATAAAATTGCTGTAACTTAATACTGGCATCAAGATTTATTTACTGTTGATCACAGCTGGTGAACTTTTTGCATCTTGCATATGCGCAGGGTTGTTTGGGTCAAGGTGCATATGCCAACAAGAGACCAGCAGGGAGAAAGTGCAGGAGAGAGGAAGGCCTGAGGATGTAGCAAACAGCAAGGAATGAGAGGCTCCAGGGTAAATTTATAGTTATGTGATCTGAGCCCAGAGGGAGGCCTAAGCAAGAATGCTCCCTGACCATAAAAACGTACTGGCTGGTAATGGCTGTTAATGGTGCAGGGTGATTTTACTGAGTTAGACAACAGGGGGGTGACCGTGCTGAGGGCAGGGGAGCAGGCATTTGGGAAGTGAGATGATAGTGGGGTAAATGCAACAAAAGAGTGGAGGTGGTGAAGCGGTGTTCACAGCTATGTGTGTGCCCTGCTTCCACGGTTTCCTAACACCATGCACAGACAAAAAAAAAAAAAAAAAAAGTAAAAAGTCTAAAATAAAGGAAAAAGGTAAAGAAAGATGCAGGAAATATGATGAGGAGCCCAAGTGGCATTTTGTGCTGCTAACGTGCATGACATTTCAAGAACTGCACTTTGCATTTTTCCTTTTAATTGTTCTGCCCTTTTGCTCTCCGTTCACAGTGTGTGCCATAGCATTCTGCCTGTCTGAGGACAGCAGAGCAGGCAAGGGATGTGCTTCTAAGCACTTTGGGTTCACAAGTCTCCCATTTTCAATTAGCAGATGAATAAAGGATGTAAGGCAGGGTTTCATTTTTTATTGCATGTTTTCAATTATAGTATTTTCCTTCTCTTGCTCCCTACCTCCTCCTTTTTAATGTCTCCCCTCTACTGAACTCAAGTTCAGACCATTAAACAGTCCTTCCAGCACCAGCATTTGCACTAATACCTGCTGGACTTGGTGGAACAATTGCATTATAGCCATCTACAGCTCTGATTATCATCAGCAACTGGGGATGCTGGCTCAAGGATGCAAGGTCACTTGAATACCAATCCCCATTACCCTGCGGCAACTGCTTCTCAAGGAGAGCCAGTTACCATAATGAGATCACACAATGCACAAGCTTTCTTTGATTGTGATTTCCAGCCCAATCAGCAAAGAAAGGATACTCCTGTCCTTCAGTAGCCTGAAACTTCTGCCTTTCTCTTTTGAGAAAGTCGAGATCCACTCAGGATCCCCTGACTTAAGAGACCAATGGATCTGACCCAAGATAAATTAGTTAAAATACAGGTAAAAGTGGCTTAGAAGTAGACAGGTTTATTTTTACCAATTCCGAGATGTGTTTTCTTTTTGTTTACTAAAGATTCATTCAAATGGTTAAAGCTCAATTCTTTTCAATGAATAGCTGATGATGTCTTTTAACTGAGTCTCAGCCAAACCTGCCTTTGGTCAGTAGAGGAAAAACTCTAATATGCTGTAGCTACATAGGCAATTTTGCCAGGACCATACTGAAACAGATTTTCTGTAAATGATCAAATAGAGCAGAAGGACATTGAAACGTATTCTCTTAGCACAGTACCACACCATTATATGTTTACTAACACAATCATTACCCCACTGTTAAAATGCATAGCTATTGTCTTCAATGCATTTTAGGGCCAAAATACCATTCACAGGACACAGGATGTCAGGGGTTGGAAGGGACCCAAAGAGATCATCAAGTTCAACCCCCTTGCCAGAGCAGAACCATACAATCTAGCTCAGGTCACAGAAGAACACATCCAGACAGGCCTTGAAAGTCTCCAGAGAAGGAGACTTCACAACCTCTCTGGGGTGCCTGTGCCGGTGCTCTGGGACCCTTATAGTAAAGAAGTTCTCCCTTGTCTTGAGGTGGAACCTCCTGTGCTACAGCTTCCATCCATTGCTCCTTGTCCTATCCCAGGGAACAAGTAAGCAGAGCCTGTTCCTCCTCTCCTAACTCCCAGCCCTCAGATATTTATAAACATTTACCAAATCCCCTCTCAGTTTTCTCTTTTCCAGACTAAAAAGCCCCAGGTCCCTCAGCCTCTCCTCATCAGGCAGTGCTCCAGTCCCCTAATCATCCTCGTAGCCTTCCATTGGTCCTTCTCCAGCAGATCCCAGTCCCTCTTAAACCAGGGAGCCCAAAAATGAATGCAGTACTCAAGATGAGGTTTCACCAGGGCAGAGTAGAGAGGGAGGAGCACCTCCATTGGTCTGCTGGACACATTCTTCTTAATGTACCCCAGGATCCCGTTGGCCTTCTTGGCCACAAAGGCATACGTTGCTCTCCCATGTATGTTATCCACCAGCACTCCCAGGCCCTCCTCCATGAGGCTGTTCTCCAGCAGACCACCTCCCAACCTGTACTGGTGCAGTTTATTGTTCCTTCCCAGGTGCAGGACTCTGCACTTGTCCATGTTGAACTTCATTTGGTTCCTCTGTGCCCAGGTCTCCAGTCTGTCCAGATCTCACTGGATGGCCACAGAGCCTTCAGCTGTATCACCCAAGCCTCCCCGTTTGGTATCATCGGGAAACTTGCTGAGCAGACACTCTGTCACCTCATCAATATTATTGATGAAGATGTTGAACAGCACAGAACTCACCAACTGATCCCTGGGGACTCCACTAGTTACACCTAGTTTCATATCTTCCAATTTTCAAACTTCTGAGACTTCCTATCTTTCTAGTTACAAGAGCACACATCACTCTTCTCACCTTTACCATGGTATTATCTATTGAACATAATAATTCCTGAAAAATGAGAGATGCATGGACATAGCCTATATATCCCTGGAGCTGTTCAAGGCAGGATTGGACATGGCACTTGGTGCCATGGTCTAGCCTTGAGCTCTGTGGTAAAAGGTTGGACTTGATCTGTGAGGTCTCTTCCAACCCTGATGATACTGTGATATGTATATAAAGAAGGTGTTGCACCAAATCAGTGAAAACATTGTGTTAAGACAAAGAGTAAAACACTACTGAAAGATTGGATGAATTGTGTCATATTTACTGTAGAATTTTTAAAAGAAGACTGTATGACCTTCTTTTAAACATAAATCACTGATTAAATGTGAAGACAGCTTAAAAAATTGTAAGCCACTTCCATCTATATCATGCTAAGTACACTTTACTTCTTTAGGAACAGTGGGGCTTGTCCTGGATTCCTGATCTTTGGGCTTCTAATGGCAGATGGGACATTTTTAAATCAATGCCAAATCTGTGAGCATAATTAATAAAGTCAATTTTAAACTAAACTTTTTCAGGTAAGTGTAAGGGATAAGTTGCTATCAAAGATTGTTGAGTTTGACTTCATTCTTCAACTTCCTAGTTCAAGTTATTTGCAAGGGGGGAATCATAGAATCATATCATAGCAATCATAGAACTGACCAGGTTGGAAGAGACCTCCAAGATCAGCCAGTCCAACCTATCACCCAGCCCTATCCAGTCAACCAGACCATGGCACTAAGTGCCTCATCCAGTCTTTTCTTGAACACCTCCAGGGACGGCAACTCCACCACCTCCCTGGGCAGCCCAGTCCAATGGCAAATCACTCTCATACTGACATTCATTAAAGCAGGAGAAAATATTTCATCTGAAACCCAATGCAAGGGCTATTTCATAACTTTATTTGGGAATCTTGGGCTTTTTGTTACAGGTTGGAAACGAAAAACCCCTTTAAAAATAAAGATCATGTTAAGTCTCTGAAAAAGTCACCTAGAATAACTGTTGCTGCTGTTTTATCCATACAATTGCACTCTTTCCCTTTTTTCCCTCTTGTGTTTTTGGTTGTTTTTTTTTTTGTGTTTTTTTTTTTTTTTTCCTAAGGAGCACACTGGTCAAAAGTACCAAGTGCCTCTTGTTAGAAGTCATCACTTCAGAAACGAATTTGCAATGTGTAGCGTTACAGCCCTTGGATAGGATCATGAGTTCCTAACCTCCACAGGTCTGGCCTTTGAGTAGAACTTGAGAGAAGGAGGTGAAATGAGAGAGAGAAAGAGAGAGAGAGCAAAAGGATGAAGAAGAAAAGCAAAATAAATCAAAAGCAGCTTTCTTGGTAACACCAACATCTCAAAGGCCAAGTGTAAAAGGACCAGGGCTCTAATGATATCAATTAGGCTCAATCCTCTGTGTCATTTTAGATATATTGAACCCGCTGAGTATACTTAAGTCCATATGTATAAGGTCATTTACTGGGTCCAGAACATAACAAATTATCAGCAAAGGGGTTTTTGTTGTGTTCTTTGGTTTTTTTTTTTCTTTTCATCCTAACACTCTCCACTTTCTGAAATAAATTACAGCTCATAATAGCTTCATGTTGAGAAGCTAATTTTACTTAATTTTTTCCCCTCCTATACCAGAGAAATGATTATTATATCATTGCATATATTCATTGCACAATGAACAAAAAGGAAATACTTGTTAGATTTTTCTTAGGTAACTTGCCTCAGCTATGACAGGTGACTTCCTTTTGAGATGTCATGGTATAATTGGTATCAAAGGTGCCAAAGAGATAGCCTTTACAAGACATTATCTGCCTTGGCTAATCTCTTTCATTGTCCCTCATTACACTGTGGGTTTCTTCACAACAGCATAATTGCATACTCGTTCTGAAGGGAAATAGTAAACTGCTAAGAGAAAGCAGACTAAGTCTTCAGTATTGTCTGTTTGAATCTTTTGGCAGGCCTTCAGAAATATGTCATCTACTTCTATCAGCAGCATCTCAGGATGTGGTGACCACCTAAAGGCACACTTGAAGGCTGACAATAAACGTGTGCTACTCCATACACTTCCTGTAACAGGCTTCATGCTGGATTTACCATCATTTTTCAGTCCCTTGGAGAGGAACTATGTCAATTTGGGCAAACACAGCAGAATCCTGTTACATAAATTGAATCAGTTCAGACTGTAGCTCAACTGTGCCTTTCATGATTAGGCAGAAATGTTTTTTTATCTTTACTGAAGATATACAACTACTGCTTATCCTGTTGAATGGCAATGCCATTTTCCATGGAACAGTTAGGGAGAGATAGTTTGGGCACATGCAAGATCAGATACCTGAAGCCATGCCAAACACTGTCTTGCAGAGCCATGTTAGCTATTGCTCCTGGATAATACATGGTGTGCTATTTTCCTAGGGGTTACACACTGCTCTTGTTCTCACTGGACAGCTAGTGGGCACCCCTGTGCCAATTAGAACCAAAGAGATCAATGAAATATTGATCAGTTGGGATAGGAAAATCAATAATGTGGTGGTCAGGGCACTCACCTCAGCTGTGGGAAAGCCAGGCTCAAGACCCTGCTCTAATGAATGCTCAATTATTTATGCAAAGTAGAGAGCTCCAAGAGAACAGATTGAGGAATCCTACCTCAGAACAACTACCCACTTAGGGTCAGAACAGTCATTAGAGATGAAGAAGACTGTTAAACTTGAGCCTCTGGCTGAACCAGAAAGTCTCTCCTGGAACTGAGAGCTTTTTTTATGTGGTAAAGCAGCAAGCTTCCAACACGAGGTTCAGTGGAAGTGAATGGGCAATCCAGCCAGCTCTGTGTGTAAGCCTGTCCTACTGATCCCTGCTGTGCAGTGTGCTGTTGAGCTCTTCATGGAGAAGCTTGGGACAACCCACACTACAGATGCAGCTTGCAAAGGCTGAAAATTCCTCCCCACTCTGCTGTGGCTCCACCAGAGCTCCTGAGTTCTGCTGAGAGATCACACAAAGATTGGGGCAGGGCCCTGGCTGCATTGATGTGCAGCCAGTAACAACCAGACAGTTGGCTAAGGGACTCTGGATTGCAAGACTTATCATAAAATTCAACTGCTATGGACTTTTTAATCACCATTTCTTGTCATTAAATCTTGGTTTCAACTCCCAGCTTGGCTTTTTCCATTGCTTGATAAACATGATTTCACCTAGAATTTACTTATTCACACTCTCTTTCCTCTGGTTCTCTTCCTCATTGAGAGCCTGCACATCTGTTTCATATTTAGCAAAGAGGAACAGGAATACTCTGTTTATGGTCCTTTACATTTATTACAGTTTATATGTTGGAAGGAAAAAGAATAATCAGAGAAGAGAAATAAAAGGGCCTTCAGTTTTGTTTCTCCTTTTTTCAGCCAGAGCATTTCTTTTTATACCCCTGTTTAGCAGTCATGGCACTCTTTGATTCCTCATATCTTACTTAACCTGTAAACTGCTCAGGCTGGGGACTGAGCCATCCCCTGCACATACTCGTGGGACATCATGGGAAGCAGCAGTCTCAGGAGCTTTTAAATGCTTTTGCAGAACTGGGGAAGAAGAGAGATTGGATGTGTTGATAGTTCCCAAAACCTCTAGCCAGAACAGAGTCCTCATTACACTATGATCAAATCTAAAATTACAGGACAAGGCCTAATTTCAAGAACTCTTACAGTATAATTTCTATCAAGTGCTAGTAAAAGTGTGTAAAAACATTTGGAAGAAAGGAGGGCAAGGGGAATGGAGAAGCAAGACAACATAACATCAACTTGCTAAGATTTCAACCCAGCTAATAGTTACAGAGATGATGGTTGCTCTTCTAAAAGATATAGACAGACAAATTAGACAGGGGTTCACAAGTCACCACTAATCATTTACCTGGCCATTATCACTTGTCAATACCTGCAGCCTGCATGTGGAAGCATAGTGCAGGAATCAGGAGAAGGTAGTGGCTTCCTAGGCCAAAATAAGACTGCACATCCAGGAGGACAGATACAGTCATGATAATTGCAGGCTTTCAATGTGGTGCCAGTTCTTCCCTGTTATTTGATGAGCTGAATGTCCAATAACAACTATAGATTGTGGATCTACTTCTACCTGCCTGCTAAATCTATGTCTCAGGTGTATTGCCCCAGTACAAAAGGACACCTGCATGTCATGCCTATATCTTACCAGATTTATGACTTGGCATAGTTTCATTCCACCTGCTGTAGGGATTTAAAGAAGATCCCTAACTGGCGAGTTTCATCACCTTAAAATCCCTGAACATGATGGCTCTTCAGCTGATATAAAATCCAAACTACACACTACAAAACCATCTACCTCAATTAATCTGGAGAGCACTAGGCTGCCCAGTGACTTCTTAGGTAGGTCCTTTGGGGAAGTGTTTAGGATTTTATGAAAAAAGGGATGAAGCTTAGGCAAGATAGAAGGGCTCTTATTCCTTGTAAGCAGAGGTATCAGTAGAGAGAAGGAACTGAACCTGAACTATCAACTCTAAAACATAAATCCTCACCAAAGTGAGTTAACAACCTAACTGTTGAAAGCCAACAGCAATGGAGGCACACTTAGCTAGGCTTTTTTTTCCAAGATACTGCTTCAGTAGGTTTGTCCTCCATCTTCTTGGAAAGACCATACTTTCTTTGCTTCCATATATGTAAGAAAAGAAAGCATTAAGTGTGTGTCATTCAAACACCAGTCTTTGTTGCTTTTTTTCCTACATCACATCTCCAGACTGTAAGAGCATTTCTTCCTGTACTGCTATTTCCACTAAGTGAATATGAATACTGAAAGTAATATGAAATCCAAGCACTGAAGAGTCTCTATACACCTTTTAATTGTTTTTTTTTTTTTTAATTATTATTATTTTTTTAAAAGCTTTAAACTAGGTTGTTTTGTGTGGGGGGGTTGTTTTATTTTTCAATCTGATAAATTAATTCTCAGGTGTGAGCGTAAAATAAGACATCCTTTAGGAGCTGGGAATTAGCCCAAGAGCATCAGGGATACAGTGGCAAAGGGCAATGCTTTAAGAATACCAAAAAAGATTTTGTAACAAATTAAGCCAGGGATGAAGCTGTGCCTGATGTTACAGGCCATTATTATGCACAGTTATGAAACACTGGTATGCATTAATAATAAAGATCAGCGTCGCCTTCTAGGGAAAAATTGAGCATTCTTTTAATTAACTTAAATTTTTCATCAAATTGATTGAAAAGCTCTCATCCTTTTTTACTTTCATGTAGCCCTACATTTTATGCCGTAGGCTGAGAGCAGTTTTATCTCAAATACTTGGTGTTTTTGAAGGGGTCCATGTGTTACAAGTACAAAAAAAAAAAAAATCACAGCAACAACCTAGAAGCAAACTGGGGCATAAAATGAGACAAAATAGATAGCAGCTTTCAAGTAAATCACTTATTAAAATTTTGTGTGTACCTTAGAGGGGAAGAACAAGAAAGTCTTTTCCCTTACTCTGTGGTAGACCCTTGGAGCTGTGCTCAAACACAGAGGCTGACTACAGTGACAGAGGTAAGACCTGAGCCCACAGCATCCAGATGGAACTGGGGGTAGATGTTTATCTCTTGATGACTAATGGCTTCTGCTCACTTTGGTTTCTTCTTTTGGTGAAACTACTGAAAGTTTCTAGCTCTGATCTTATAGCATGAGTACATAAACCCTTCCAGAGTATCTGTATAGTATAGTGCTGGATCTGGTTTAGGGTATTTTTGGAATCATTTGTATAGGATGCCTGGAATGTCACAGCAAATTCCCTGGTGCCATCTCATCTGCTGCAGCAATGCAATGGGAGAACGTAATACAAAGAATTTCGGCTTTCTCTAACTGGAGCCTCATCATGGAAGTTTCCAGTCTTTTTTTTTTTATTATTATTATTATTTGTGGGTGGAAATCTCATCCCCAGGGTAGACATTCTACCAGAGAAATGTGTTTCACATATACCTGCTTCACTCATAGACCCTTCTGCACAGACAAGTCTGAAGGTGATACTGAGCCACTATGCGCAGCTGCTGTTGGGCAAGCAAATCCAACAGATCAAAGGGATCTATACCTACTCATTCAGGAGGCTGAAGCCTCCATTGCACCATCCCAGATGTACTGCAGACACGTGGGGCACGGACATCTACAGACTCTCTTCATGCTCTAGGCTGGATGGGCAGTCGATGTTCAAAGAGTTTGACTCAGAAATCACATAGCTGCAAAAGGATGATGGCACATTACCCTCCAGCAATGGGAAGCAGTGAGGGCACTTGCCCGTAGAGATGCTCTTGGTGGAGTGGGAGACATGGATAGCCACTTTTGCATCTTTTGTTCTTTGTGTGCACTTTAGGAGACACGTCTAAAAGTTGAAGTGAATGGTTCAGAGATTGGTATTTGAATTACACAGCTCATATCTAAACTAAAACAATAGAAGATTTTCGTTAAGATTAGCATTAAACCCTTGTGATACTGAAAGAAGAAATTGGGGGTGTGAGGGAGGAGGAGTGAAGAAAAGGGGAAGAGGAGGTGGATAGAGTGAAATATTTTCCTTCTTCTCCACAAAAATATGTTAAGTTTTACAGCTTCGATTTCCTATGCATCTTTCCTTCCCATTACCTATTAACATTCTACAGTGACCAAAAAGGGACATTTGATATTTTAAAACATGGCCTATGGTCATAAAACCTTACCACGTGAGATCTGACAGGATC
Organism: Tricholaema leucomelas; assembly: GCA_013400475.1. Classification (NCBI taxonomy): domain Eukaryota; kingdom Metazoa; phylum Chordata; class Aves; order Piciformes; family Lybiidae; genus Tricholaema lacrymosa; species Tricholaema leucomelas. The sequence continues at coordinate 1,764,753 of WAAF01018545.1, forward strand.
AGCACAGCATAGGAGCTATCAGCCTGTGTACTTGTATGGGAAATTACTTTTTTACTGGAAACCTCCATGGAACAGCTGTGTGCGTCAGGCTGATTCCGCAGCTGACATTTCTGTCTGGGTTGGAATGAACCAATATCTTGGGCTGGTGGGAAAGGCCACAGGAGGTGCTGGATCCAATTCTCCTCTCACTTTTAAGGGTGTAAAACAGGTGCTTAACAAGATTTCATAGCTATGATGCTGGACTGAGCATCGAGTCAATTCTTCTGGAGGAGATGAAAGAAATCAAGATCCTGCAAACGATTCTGACTGCAGTATTTCATTAAACTTTTCATAAAGGTAGAGGTATGAGAGGAATCCCAACCTCATTTGTAATCCACAGCAATGTTCTCATTGACTCCAATAGGGCCAGGAATTGCACCTATTAAATATATTATTCTCACAAAATTCTAATTGAAGCAATTACATCCTACCATCCTAAATCCCACCTGGATTTTCAGCTGGATATTGTATTCTTCAATTTCTGGCCTCCTACCCTTGTCTAGTGTTTCTGTGCACCATTAAACAACTGCTGCATTTCATATCTGAAGCAGGTGCAATTACGTATCAGTTTTTTACGTCCAAAAAGTACTTCAGGATATTCCAGGGTGAAAGGTACAAAATGACTATGAGATATTGAGACTTTCTCACAGTTAAATTCACTTCATGGCTCTGCAGACTTCTAAAGCGGTATGACTTAGGATTCAACATACACTCCTCAGTGTTAATGAAGTTCTGTAATTGTGAATAGAAATAAATGTGATTAAAATAGTGCCAGGAAACTTTCATTATAAGGCTGTTATTAGCAAATTTTTCAAGCTGCTTTTAAAAAGAATGCTGTTGCTATGTTTGCAGTTGCTAATAAATAGCTTCTGATCTATATTTTTATCCCAGCCCACCCCCTCCTTACCTTGCCATTCTTTTAATGTGAGCAGCACCTTATACAGCAGTATCCAAGATTAAAGTTCCTCTCATTGACATAGAATGAAGGCAAATTATGCCGTTCGCAAGAGAAGAGATAATAAAGGGGGAGTCTATAGAAATACTTTGATGAATTATATAGTGGCAATTTTCTGACATTAGTAATGTAGGGCAGAAGACAGTGTTTCTGATATATAGATGTAAATTTATCATCCAGACTGCATTAAAGAAAACTACATAAGATTCCTTGATTTTTGGACTGCTTACAAGAGCAATCAGTAGAATGTTATAGTCTTCTCCAAGGAAGCTCCCTTAGTGCAAAAGGTGAAGAATTACATAGATGAAATAGCCACCCTTTTGTGCACACCATCATAAAAACAGAGCCAAAGACTTAGAGCAGCCTGCACCTACATGTAAAGAGAAGGACTTTGTGCTGGAAGGTGAACAGCTAACCACAGCTGGAAAATATTGGATTCCTTATTTTATATACACGAGTTTTTATACAGGTATATACAGATATATAAAGAAAGAAAGAGAGAGAGATATCTTTTATATGGGTATATACAAATATACAAAATAAGAGAGTATCCAATACTCTGTTTTTAAAGTAAGACATAAAAGACCAGCTTCTGGATGTGATCCAGATTGCACAAAGTCCTAAGAAGGGGATCATACCAGCAGGTCAGAATTCACCAAACTAGACTCAGTCAGCTGGAAGTTAAGGAATAAAGGTTTACATTCACAGCTTAGCACAATATACAAGCAGATATTTACAATATATCACAAATATTTACAGCTATATACAGAAATATGCAAGTTAAAAGTAATACAGAAACACAATACCCCTCCCAGAAATCAGAGTCCCCAGGAGGGGCTCTCAACCACCCTTCCACCTTCTTTCCACTCCCCACTCCAAGAATCTGCCTAAGGTCAGTTGAGAGGATCGACAAGTGGGATTAGAAGCAGAATGATTAGTTGGGTTACACAGATCCAAGCAGAGCAGCAGAAGCCCAGGGAGAAAACACAGACACTGACAGACTCCAGCAGACAGACTGACTTATGTATGTTTATGTCCTTGTTTTTGTACATCTCAGCAAGCCTGTCAGTGAAGTAGACATCACCAATGTTTCCCTTTCACAGCCTATAATCTATTTTTTCTCATTAAAATATTCCAATTAGCCTCAAACTAGCACAGTGCTCCTTTAAACAGTTTAGTTGCAGAATGGGATGGCGTTGGTTAATTTTCCCCTTGGGCCTTACTTCCACATGCACATAGCACTCATGAGCATAACCATGATTTGGCCTCACCAGCATAGCTTCAATTCAACTTTTCAGACAACAGCAGAAAACAGTTTCTTATAGACCACAGATTTCAATTTGATCTGACCTTTAGGATCCTTCAGTATCCCTATTCTCTGCACACCATGTTTGGGTGCAGTGTAAACATAGGGCTTAGGGTCGCATCCTGATGTCCACGTCCAACTGGGTGCACATGCACTTCTACAGTGCAGACTGCCAAAGTGCACAGGGTTTTATTTTTATGTATTTTATTTCATTTCTTTTTCCTCCTCCCATACTGGTTTTTGGCCATTACAGAAAATATTGGGTTCATGGGTGAATTCAAGATGTCAGACAGAGAGAACAAACACCGCTGTTAGCTTTGTAGTGAGGCAGGGAACAGTATTAAAGCAGCAGAAATCAAGGAGTAGGGCCACAGCAGCGGCAGTAGCTCATCCACAGCAATAACAACACACGAAGGCAAGCCATGGCAACTGAAGGAAGGCTGGAATCTGGCATACCCATGGTCTTGTTCTTATTATTACAACACAGCGTGACTAAAAATATCAAACCAAACAAAAGAAATTCCTGCAGGCAAGGGGTAAGAGAGGAGGCCGACCACTGCTGGAAATGGAACTTATTGTTCACCTAAGTAGTGCAGCGGGGAACAGAAATCACAGAAGCAAAGGCCAAGATCAACAGCAGGAGCAGTGCTGAAAGTAACAACAATGTTCCCGAACAAGGAGCCACAGACTCCAGAAGAGGTGAGTTAGAAGGGGGTTTCCCACCCTCTCAATCCTTCCAACAAATCACCCAGACTGAGTGCAGCCTGGGCAGATTGCTCTGCTCTATGGCAGTGGGATGCTGCACCACCCTGCCATGAGCATAGTGATGGCTCAGGGCTATGGGCTCTTTGGGTATTAGCTCTTAGGTGACTCAAAAGCAGATTGCTTTCAAAGGATGAATCAATCTCCAACATGATCCTACTTAACAAGGTAGCCTGCACTGTCAGGCTCCCAGGTGGATTTAGCTTCAGAATAGGCTGAAAAGCAGCTGGATGCTCTACTGTCAGGAGAACACACAGAGACAGGCTGACAGCAGAGAAGTAGGGAGATTTTGCATCTGAGACATGGGAAGCCTGAGACTTTTAGTCCCCTGAACATACTGCTGGCTTTAATAGCCTGATCCAGGGGTGTGCTACAAGACTATAAGGGACATCAGAATTTTGATTCCTTGCTGGGTGGCTGGTGCCAGTAGAAACCTGCCTAGCTTCTGTGGTCAGAGCACTTCCATAAAAAATTACCTTTTCCCCAGTTGGGCATTTCAGGACAGAAATATTTCCTTGGGATGCTATCTAGCCAGCCCTAGCTCAGAGCTGCTGTGCACAGAGAAAGAATGTTGTGCTCTGGATGTGGAAAGAAATATGTAGGAACTATCTGCAAAGCTAACTTGTAATAAAAGTGGTATTGCTCCACAGAAGTCTGTGGTACCTTCCAGAGAATCCCCAAAACTTTATGCAGATTAATGAACCAAAAAAAGCTTCCCTGCTGTACTGCAAGGCAAGAATTTTTGTGACCTCTTTTTGTCTCCTAAACCCTTCAGCCTTGATCAGTTTTCTTTGGCCAGTCTATTTACCAGCATCAATCTTGCCTATCTTAGAGGAGAGCTGCTCTTTCCATTTCATGCTCCTCTCCATAACTCTGCACAGAGACATGAAGGAAATCTGGCTTGCAGCTGGCTCACGTGATGGCAATTGAGTAGCCAGTCAAAGACTTCGGAGAGGAAACTGTGACCTGCTGTGCTCAGAGTGAGAGTTTTATAAAGTAAAGGGCTTTGGAGGATTGCAGAGACTGAAGGAGAGGCAGCTGTTTGAGGCTGCTGAGAACTGGGAAGAGGTGTAAGGGGACATGATGGCCTGCCGAGTCAGAGTCTCAGCTAGTATAAACCTGCATAGATCTGTTCACCAGTCTGGATAACAGAGTGCTCAAAAATGCATCTTCCTTTCATTTCAAAGGGAACGAACTGTGTTACACCATAGTGGCAGGTCTAGAATTTGATCTTTCCAGAACAAAACTGTTGTCTGTTTTCTACATCTGTATTCTTTTATCTTTCAGAATCTCATTTAGTAATGAATAAATATTTGTTTCCCATGACACAGCTCCTTTTCCATTCCTTCAATTTCTCCTATATGAGGCTATTTATAAAGGATGCTTCTGGGATGGAGAAACCATCTCTCAGAGGTGATCCAGTCTTTAAGCTTCTACTGCTGCTTCATCTGGTCTTTTGTAGCACTGCATGGTATGTCAAATACATAATTTTCTCTCCACACACACGCACATATTTTCTATGCTTGTATATCCCAATCTATAGAAATCCCCCCAACTTGTGCATACATCAGCCACATAGTAAGACAAAGGCTTTTATGTATTCAAACAGATGATAGATGGATTAGAAAGACATAGTTAATGTGACTTGTACTTTGAATGGAGCTTTAACTGACTGAAAACACATAGTTCATATTAAGTCTTTGTTGAAATTCCTATCAGTAATAAGCATATTGAATCATGAGAATAAACATAAAATGTCACAAGCTTGGTTTTTTTCCTTGTGGTGGTTGCAATTTCAATATATTTGTTATAATCAGCAAAAGCAGTGTGCCACACTGGAATAGCTGAGCCTCTGATTCATTTCTGAGGATTGGTGATAGTGCAAGCTACGGTCTAGAAGAACGTTCCTTGCCACCAGGCTGGTATTAATTTCCTGTTCAAAAGGGGCTATATTGTCAATGTGACACTTTAATCAGCTACCAAAGTGACTCTGGGAACGCAGACTTCACAATCAATGTCAATGTATTTCATGTAGTTTCAATACCGCTTAGTCATTTTGCTTCAGAAGTGCGCAAGGAGGGTCAATACATTTCATTAGTTTGTTTCATCTAAAGGACAGTACAACATCAGAACTTTGATTATATTATAAGAATTGCCTTAATGTGACACCAGATTCCCTGATTGTGCAATACCAGACACTGGAGTGCTAGAGGGCAGTCAAATTATCCTTCACCCATGCATACCCAAGAAGCACCAGTGAAGCATGCTACAAAAAAAGAAGATAAGAGGATGCTGATGATTTACATAATACACAGTAGGTTATAGCTCTTCTGTCATGAAACTCAAAAACAAAAAATTCCTTAATTTTCAAGGATATCATTTGCCATAACCCAGCTGTTTGTTACTCAGACTACCAGCCTGAAAAAGTGCTTGGCACACCCAAGCACTGCATCCTTTTCATGTTGTTATTTATAAGTCATTAATATAAAGATAAGCTAAGATGCCTAAAAAAACCCAACAAATCCAACAACCAAAACCAAACCCAAAACTAAAAAAAAAAAAACAACAAAAAACAACCAACCAAAAAAAAAAAACCAAACCACCAACTTCCCCCCCACCCAGAACTTGATCTTTCATGGGACCATCGAAGTGAACTTATTCCAAGGTAAACATGTGCAAGTTTGTGGATTTTCAGTATTTGTACAACTGTTTTATGAGGTGCCTGATTAATAGGATAGGAGACAAATGTGTCTTATTATTTAAGCAACTTAAAGAGAAATGTGAAAAAATAATGGATAAAAACATGACTAGGAGCTTGGCTGAGAGAAATTATAGGAAAATCACTGGAGAAAAGGAAAAGTTCAATATTCAGGGTTTCAATGTACTAGAGAGGATGTGAAAGTGGGCTTTAAAATGAAAAGATAAGCCACAGTGAAGGCACATTATTGATCACAGTTCTTGGCAGATGTAAACATTTCAGGTTTCTAAGGTTTATCTGCTACATTGGATGAGAATAAAGCAGTTTGTATGTTTAGGTGTTTGGTTTTTTCAGATTCCCTACAACAGATGTCATTTCACAATATGCTTAACACTGGCAATCTCAAATATTTTGAATTAAATGAGCTATACTAGTTTATCCCAGCCAAGGATTCATTCCCAGAATGTCACCCTCCCCAGTGTTTAAGACAGCAAGAATTGTTTCCAAATAAATGAGTATCAATCAGATACCTGAGGGACAGCAGCCATTTACAACCCATATGTTTTTCCTAAATTCACTGAAGATCCTGTATCTCTACTCACCACTCAGACTGCTGGATGTCCTTCTGAACTTTGTATGTGTGAAAATTCTATTCAAAATAAGAAAAATGTCTGAGGAAGTGCTTCCAAATCCAGCTCACACAGGATTCAATCAGCATTTTTAATTTCATTTGCTAAAATCAGATGGAAGGATCCTTCCTCTTTAGCCACAAAGTCTCTAAAGAAGAGTTTTCTCACAGTATCAGGTGCCTTTGTAAGGAAAACCAGGCATGTGGTAATAAAAAAACCTCCAACCACCCACCTAACCAAACAAAAGGAAAGCTTGAGAGAGCACCTCTCTTATGCCATCTCTCCCTAATCACAACCATGATGAAAATGAAAGAACAAGAAGTGCATTGCTGATATCACTTATGGAGACAATAAAAATCACTACACAAATCTGATCACAGTTTCACAAAATCTGCTGCTTATTCTAGCTCTTGAAAGATAGAAAAGAAGACAAAACTGCTTAGACATTTTTGTCTTCCATCTGAAATAACTTCAGCTGAAAACAGACCACAAAGGAACTGCAAACCATGGTGATAACTCCAAAACAAAGGATGAGTTAATCTCAGAAGATTCAGATGTCTCAGTTCAGAGAAAGTACGAGGGAGGATTTTTCAAAATAGCTCAATGTTGATCTAAACTTACTTCAACTGAAGTCAACAAACTCCCTGTGGAAGAGTCAGTGACTTTGAAAATGATACTCACAAAGTTGCACAGAAAAATCTTCTAATGTTTTTGGTCATGTAATGGAGATAAGTTTAACAGGATCAAGAGTCTCAAGAATTCTTCTTGGACTTCAATATTGAATCTTAGATTTAATTATTAAGTAATCCTGTATAGCCTAATTTATTAATGATAAAGTTCACATTGCCAAAAGATGTTGCACACAGACTGTTCATGTTTCAGCTCCAAAAGAATAGCAATCACACCCATTCTGTGTGGATCTTAGAGGTCTTTTCCAACCAGGTTAATTCTGTGATTCTGTGACTTCTTCAAATGACCAGATGTGAACATCCAGTTGATAACTGTTGAATATTTAAACACTGAAACTTGAGAGTTGAAAATGTTACAGCTTAAGAAAAAGTTTTCATATTCATAAGAGAAATTAATTGGTGAATTTTGGAAAACTCATGGTATCCATTTTACAAGACTTTAGACCTCAGAGTTCCCATATCTGACATAATCAGTGTACTGGGTTAGAATAGATCCTTCCCCCAGTAAATTCACTGCAACGGAGAATTTGGAAAGTTGGAAAAAATGAAATTGTATTTTTGTACAGTTTAAATATAATAGTATAAGAGGAATGAACTGCTACAGAAATATAATAACCTTGAGGAGGATGGGGATGGGGTCAAGCCTCAGTGAAGCAGCAAAGCAGCAGCCAAAACAGTGGCAGGGGAGGATAGCAGCAGGCCCAGCAGAAGCAGCAAGGGGCAGATACAAGCTGTGCTTCCAGACTTTTGATACTCCAATGAAATTATATTGTTATCCATTGTTACCATTTTATGGCCTATCCCTGGAACGTTCACCTCTCCACTCAGAGCTTCCAATTCTAAGTTTCTCCATTCCCAATTGTTTTTTATGTCTGAGCTAGAAATCTAGCTCAAACATCTACAATCAGGCACAGCTGAAATGGCCAGTTTCCAGAAGGAACCACAAACTGCTTTGGAAATGTTGCTGGCGAGGAGTGCAGTGCGATGGCACTGTGCATAAGCCTAAGAAACTTGTGTCTGAACTTGCACTACAGCTTGTTCTCATCATATTATTCAGACCTGAGAGTTCGCTAATAGCTGTCTTCAAGGGAGTTTTTCAGCCTACAACTAGACCCCACTTTGCATTAAGTGATGCTCCTTGGTACTCAAGACAACAGTTTTCTGTTCAGTTTTGTTACAAAACTTCCATGTGCCTACACTTGTACCATCTATCTGCCAATGTGAGTAGAAAAACTGCTTAGTCTCTCAATGTGTGGTCTCACTATCGGCAATCTTCTGACAAGCTCTGGACAGACTTTTAGATTATCTTCTCATAAAAAAGTTTTACAGAGACAAGAGTAAGACCTCGTTTTTTAAGAAGTGGTGTTGCATGGAAAGGGCAGTTCTGACATACAGAAGTACAGACAGTTTTATTTTATATTTTATTATAGTACTAAAAAGGATTTCTGCAGTGTGCAATATCTGTGCAACACTTCTGATGACTTTAATAAACCCTAGTGCCATAGACGTTCATTTTAGCTGCATAAGAATTTGGCCCATGTGTAGAAATTTATATTTACACTGTAGGATTTTATGTGGAAGGGTTTGGCAGGGAATTCAACAGAAGTTTGTAGAAAAATGAGAATAAGGTTTTGTGTTTATAAAGGATCTTTGCTTTCATTTACTGTTGGGATATTCTTGGACTGCGGAGTGAGTAAAAAGACAGGAAAATGCAAAGGTCTATACTGAAATCAGCATCTTCTGTTATCAGTAATATTAGAGAATTTGAAAGTAGTTAGCACCTTAAAGGATTTAGCTGAATAGAAACAATGAAGACTTCATATTTAACTGCATATTCCCTTTGAAGCACAGAAATTATGGGGAAATTCCACTGGGAATGAGAACAAAAGAAGGAATGTTTAACACACACACAGACTCACACAGGCACTTAATATGTCAAAATAAGAATCAGGATACTAACAAGCAGAACTAAGAGTGTAAGAAACTTTCTTTTTCTTGAAAGCAGGTATAAAATACTAAGGAAGTGAACTTAATATTCAAAACAATCCAAAACAATACACACTAGAAGAGGGGTATAGTGATGGCAGAGGATATTCACAACACGATTGATCAAATCTTTTTCATTACAAAAAGGCATAACCACATGAAGCCAAACAATCATTATGTGGGCTAAATTAGCTTCAGAAATACAACTGGTTTTAACAGCATGATTCGTAAGGAACATCACAAATGGCAGAAAGAAAAGAGTTGCTTTTCCAAGTGGCCACTTTGGACAGGTCGGATTTTATGAGCAGTGAAACACATCCCACTCCGTATAACCATCTGCTCAGGGCAAACAGCTGAGGCAAGACCTTTTCCTAAGCTGCCCTTGCTATAGAGCTCAGAGTCTCTTTTTCTGATGGACTCACAAGTCATAGCTGCAGTGCTCCAACAGCTGTATCTAGCTATTAGCAAATGCAATCAAACAAAGGGCTTCAACCGGCTTTCAGTAGGAAAGGCCCACTTGAAAACAGGATTGCCCAGGAACAGATGCCTGAATTTAATCACCAAAAAGGTCCTAAAACTGGTGGAATAAAACAGTTAGGGCACAAGGCTGACATGTGTTCTCTTCAGGAAAACAGAAAACTGTACTACAGGGATGGGAGGGGAAAATTACTACTAGGATCAAAAGCTGAGTCCTGTGGTATCAGAACTGAAGCCTGCCTTGAAAGAAAGACATGTCTCTGTGCAAACAATGTCCAACTGTATTTTGATGCACTAGATCTTGAAAAGTAAAAGTAATTTTTAAAAGATAGGACTTGTACACAATACTTTTTCAGTTCCAAAATATCAAGAAGCTGTTGATGGTCAAATTTGTTAAATTCAGCTATTCCAAAAAGTGTCATTAGTACAGAATGGAGATATTCCCCCATCTGAAAATGGTCTAAGACATATTAACATAGGAAGGTTACATGTTTAAAATATTTTGAAATTATGTATTAGGTTGTTATCCCCCCCAAGTAATCCCTAACACCAACCCAGTGTGTAGTTTCAAGTGCCATGTTTTCAACTGACTTCAATAACTTACAGATAGTTGAAGTAGATTTGCTTCATTAATAAGAAGGGGGAAAAAAGTGCAGTCAAGACCTTTCTTGCCAAGATCTAACCCAGAGAATATTTTGACAGCTAAATTATAAACTATGAGAACCAAGGGAGTTGTTATGGACCATCAACTACAGTGAAGCCAGGGAATGTTATTCAATTAATCATTTTACTCATTAGAGGTAAGTAAAAGCCAAAATAAAGTTAATCAAAGTCTTTTATACTCTCTGTTTAGAGCAGCTCCCTGTGTCTTGATGGATTCTTCTTGCAACAGCAATGATGTTTCAAAGACAGATCAATAAAGAGAAATTCATGGAGTTTTGAAAATTAACACCTTTCCCTAGTTATAAGTCAATCAAGAAACAACACCAAAAAGAAATGAAGAAGTCAACACAAGTTCAGTGAGACTTTAACATGTGTGTCCCAAATTGCTAGGTTTAAGCCATTGTCTTTTCCCAAGCAGCTAATTTCCTCTTTTTGAAGTACTCACAGAAGGTCAGGACCAGTTTAAACATCAAAGCTCTGTGAATTAAACAGTTTCATGGAAAACAGAGGAACAAAACTTGTCAGAAGTAAGATTCTACAGTGATGCAACATCACTTAACTTCTGTCCAGGACAAACTATGCATTTGGAATCAGCCCTATATCGCATTAGCATGTAGGAGTGGAGCTGAAAGCGTGGCTTACCTTAGACACTCACATTCATACAGAGACACAGCCCCTAGCCCAAGGGTGCTTTGTCCCTGAAAAAACCCTGTTTGCTATTTAATAGCTTGACTCCTTCAGTGCTTTCATCTATTGACCAAATTTTCATAGATTTCTGTTGACATATTCCATAAAGTTTCAAAATACAGTAGGAAAGACAATGTATGAAATATGAATCACAGAAACATTCTGGTTGGGAAAGACTCTCAGGATCACTGAGTCCAACTTACAACCCTACTCTACAAGGTTTATCCTAAACCATATCCCTAAGCACCACATCCAAATGACTTTTAAACACATTCAGGGTCAGTGACTCAGTCACCTCCTTGGGCAGCCCATTCCAATGCCTGACCATTCTTGCTGTGAAAAAAAAATGTTTCCTAATGTCCAGTCTAAACCTACCCAGTCACAGTTTGAGGCCATTCCGTCTTGCTCTATCGCTATTTACCTGTGAGAAGAGACCAGCACCAACATTTCCACAACATTCTTTAAGGTAATTGTCGACAATGATGAGATCTCCCCTCAATTTCCTGTTTCTCAAACTAAATGAACATTAGTTGCTAGAAAATACCCCACAACTATACCCCACAACTCCAGTTCTTATTCTCTTACCAATACAAGAAACTTCATGGAAATAGCTCTGCTTTAGAAGAAAAGCAGAAGATGCATCCCGTGTGCTGGGCTGCATGAAGAGAAGTGTGGGCAGCAGGGCAAGGGAGGTGATTCTCCCCCTTTACTCTGCTCTTGTCAGACCCCACCTGCAGTACTGTGTGCAGTTCTGGAGCCCCCAGCACAAGAAGGACATGGAACTGCTGGAGCGGGTCNTTTAAAGCCAGGCTAGATGAGGCCTTGAGCAACCTGCTCTAGTGGGAGGTGTCCCTGCCTATGGCAGGGTGTTGGAGCTGGATGATCCTTGAGATCCCTTCCAACCTAAACCATTCTATGATCCTATGATTCTATGAATGCAGGACACCTTCTTTTAATCCACTTCTAAGAAATTCTAGTTTTTATAACTATCATTAAAATGTCTTTTCAAAAGTGTTACAGTAATTTCCTTTCTATATGACATCCCTGAGCACAGTATATGCTTTTAGAACAAAATTAGTGAAAAATTAATTCTGAACTTAAGGGTATTTATGATTAATAACCTGTTACTGTGATGAGTAATGGAAGACTCCCATAAGAACTGTGGGTTCTATTCCTTTGGGAATTTTCAGAGAGGGCACTTATCATGACACAGTCAATTCCTCTGTGCTTAAAACTGAGCCAGGAATCCAGCAAAATCAGATTCACTTCTTTAGCCCAATCTAGGAATCTTGTGATAATAATGAAACAAAAATTCTGTTGTCTTCCTCCAGTATCTACAAAATCTTCAGCCAGTGCAGTGGTGGGGAGGAAAACAGAACCTCATTAAAACAAAGAGCTGAAAAGTGGTATCTGTAAATGCATGGCTTACCAGCTCCCCTAGACACTGCTTTAATCTGTTTGCCAAAACCATCGCCTTCCATTTGCTGTTGCATCGAACAATAGAGGAAGCATTATTCAGTAAATCAAAGGTGTGTCTAGCCACTGAAGATAAAACCCCATCCACAAGCCAGTTGATGCCCTTGTCATGCTGAGCTGATATTGAGAAACACTTCCCAGAAGTACTCAGCCAGATTCTCAAAGCAGAATGCCTTGGTGTGGCTCAGCACTGCATGACTTGTGCTGGTGGGACTCCACTAATTTCACTGAATTGCATCAGCAATAAAATCAAAGAAAACAGTGGTAAATCAGTTTTATTCTTTACCTTTTCCTTTTCTGCTGCTGTGCTTTAGTAGCATAAATGAGGGGTGTGTGTGTGGAATGCACAAAGTTAATACCATCAAACATGTGTGGAAGATATGTTTCATTTTCCACAAACATTTGTATTAGGAACTGGGCTGCAGGAGTTACATTCTTCTTACAAAGGAAAAAAAAAGAACAGGAAAGGAATTGTGTGACATATTTGACCATTTCTAACACCACAGAAGTAGTTTCTCAGATCTATGTTACATATCAGAAAGTAAAGAAGATTTGAGAAAATTATGATCTCATCAATAGCTCTAAGTCAAAAAAAGTGTGGAAGATGCTCCACTGAAGCATACACTACACTAATTCACAGATTCTGGAATGGTTTATGTTGGAAGGGACATTGAAGATTACCTTCCACTACACCAGGTCACTCGAGTCCTCATCCAGCCTGGCCTTGAACACCTCCAGGGAGAGAGCATCCATGATCTCCCTCTACAACCTATTCCAGTGTCTCATGAACCTCACTGTCAAGAATTTCTTCCTGATATACAGTCTAAAACTGTACTCCTCAAGCTCAAATCCATTCCACCTCCTCCTCCTACAAGCCCTTGTAAATAGTCCCTTCCTGGCTTTCCTCAAGTGCAGAAAGGCTGCTCTAAGGTCTTAAGGTCTCCCTGGAGATTTCTCCAAGCTGAATAGTCCCAACTATTGCAGTCTGTCCCCATAGGTGAGGTTCTCCAGCCCTCCCAGTGAAACACATCCACTGGTTCTAGCCATATGGTCAGCTTCATCCATGACACCATTTGCACGATCTTTTAAGCAAGTCTGATGCTATTCCACGAAGAAGCAACAGACAGAAAGCAAAGAGATAAAAGTAGCTCAAGTCCTCAATGTATTAACTTATCAATGTACTTTTAAAGCAAATCACTTTTTTTAGAATGCAAATTGCTACTTTGACAACACTTGGACTTCATGTCAGAATATTCTTAGACTGTTCTTTTTGAAAAATTGTGCTTAAAGTCTAAGTCAGACTATATTCAGAGAGTATGTCTCCAGCCAGTTATCACTTCCTAGAAGTAATGGATTTCATGGCTATCTGATGTTCACTCCCCTCTTTCTTTGAATTCTGAATAGCAATGGCTAAAATATTATTTTAAACTGCAAGTGTTGACCTTTCAGAGGTGGGTCTCCATATGGAAGGTGAAGGGCAGGTGTCCTGCTGAGATAATGTCACTCCTCAGCTTGCTGAAAACCATTGTGAAGTGCACTCAGAGTATGACGTTATCTCAGCAGGCTCCACGCATCCTGGAGTGCCCTACTGCTTAAATGACAATGCTGAAAGGTGGTAGGAGGATGGCAACAAAAGAGAAGTTTTACATAGGGATGGTGGCTAGATGTAGTACAGCTGGTTAAAACAATTAATAAATGCAGAACTGACAGAATGACCAAAATTCCAATCCCTATACAAGGACAGCTGCCAGAAAATGCCATGGGTACAATATTTTGTCCAATAGCTGGTCTAATATTCAATCCTTGAATCAGCTGTAGAATCATACACCAGTCAGAGCCATTCTTATGAGAGAGAAATCTGCAAAACTTAATAAAAGTCAAGTGGATGTCAATGGGACTATCGTGAGCTATTATGAGGAATATATTCAAGCTATGATACAATGCCAGTGGACAATTCATGGCTAAATTATTTGCTGTGATTTATTTGTTGCTGTATCTCGGTCTGTGGCAGGCATGAAGAGCTTAAAGCTGGGAGATTTCCCAGGTTCCAAAGTAGTTCTGGAACAAATACAGGCTGCTCAAAAGCTCACATTAGACCCGGAGGGAATATTAATCCAAATCCTTCATCAGACTAGCCCCAAATTTCTTACCTGTTTCCCTTAAAGCCTCGCTCTCATTTATTTCCTAGTGATACTAAAACACAACCTGCCACCACCACCAAGCCCCTCTACCAGACTACAGCTATGTCAGACTGAGAGCTGGAAGGAAGTGAAAGGTATCCCCAGAAGCTTAGGATGGAGTACTACTGACAAAAACAAACAAACCCCAAAAGAACCACCTGTGTCTGTTGGCTTTTAGGAAATACAGACACCCAGTAAAGTCAGTCACTGGTTGCTGTGAGCTGGATTTGCTCTCTTAGGCTTGCAAGGACAGAAAACATTTTTACTGAGAAGCTTGGTTTTTTATTTAGTCCTCCCTTCCTTTTTCAGTTGTGGCACCATGTTTTCAAGGGGGTATTTTGGATGGCATTGAGACCAGATAGCTGAAGCCGAAAGCCCAAACCTTTGGCAGCAGGCACAGACAGGAAAGCACAACCCACTCTTCTTGGAGCCAGGCAAAAGCCGTATGGCTGAAGGTGCTAGCACTTTTCTAAACCGTTTGAGTCCATCTCTAATGGAAATCTAATGGAAATCATAAATTACTGAAAAAGGTCCACAGGTGCTGAAATTTACTACTGTGTTGACTGCTGGCAAGGTCTGAAAGTGAAGAACAATGCAAGATGTGCTAGGAAAATGAAATATTTATGACATTCATATTCTCCCTCAAGCTTAAAAAAAAACCCCAGGAAACCTTTTGCTTAGTGACCAAATAATAAAGCCAAAAAATGAAAAACAAAACAAATGAGGGGAAAAAAAAGAAACAAACCTTGACCCAAGTGGCTGTTTTTAGAACTGTCTTTGCAAAGAGGATACATCTCAGCAGAGGTCATAGTTTTTTATTTTTATAGAGTGCTGCAACATTATCTGAGTGTAAGAAAAAAAAAAATTGGTCTCAATGAAGAGAAGAATGGAATGGCTCATGATGTTAAACTCTGAATAATCAATAGCATTTCTCAATATGCTATTCAGTGTAGTACATTGCTGGATATTATATGCACAGAGAGGAAGTTGAGATAATTTTTCCTACAAGTAAATGCATGCCGTAGTTATTGTAGTTTGCATGAGACAGGAATGACTTGGAGCAAGGACAATAAAAAAGCAGGGGGGAAATTACACTACAGATTTGATCTGGCTTCCACAATCAGTTTGGCAATTGGTTTCATTGGGAACAGCTTCAAGCCTTGCAAGAATTAATGAAAAATAAAGGTTGGCTTTGAGCAGAATCGGCACAAAAGATAATGTGAATGGCATGAAAGGTTTCGATTTTATGCATTAGACATGGGCAGGGGGTGCAGAGCAATCACTTCTAGATTTTCCAAACACAAACTTCAATATTAACTTGGTGGCAGTCCTGTTTTAAACAATTCACACCTAGTCGCACCTTGAAGGCTTAGCAGTCATGCTGATGTCTACCATATGTGCAGCACAACGATTTAAAAAATGGGGTGACAAGACAGCTAGGATCTTGCTCATAAGGTGCAGATATATTTCTATAACATACTTTGGTTTTTAACACTAATTCTTTAAAAGTAAGGCTGTCCTTGAGAGTCAAGGGCAGGTTGGTTTTTACGAAGCACAAAGAAAGTGTGGTGAGAACAGAGATACAGGGAAACAATCCTGCTGTCAAACCCACATGCACAAAGCCCACGGGAGCCTCTGTCCTTCATCGTGAGTGACCGTCCCTTTGACTCCAAAAACATTTTGGATTACGGCTCCTGCCTTTCTCTGCCTGGAATGTACTGTACATAACGGACCAAGCCTGATTTCTAAATGACTCCACAAGAGGTCACCACACGACGAACAAATTATTGTCATGGATTTTGTAATGTCATTACTTAAATTTCACAGACATTGATATCTGTCTGCTGAATTGGATGGGAAGGAGCTCAAGTGAAAAAGCAGCATATGTCATCCTTGTGGTGTCCTGCACTCCAGCAAGGTCAGAAAGGCAATGGCGTTAGAGTCTAATTGTGCAACAAATTATGTGAGAGGTGTTAGCAGTGTGTCACAGGAACAGCCTCGTATTGCTTGTGGAGTTTGGGCTTTGAGGATGCACTTGCACCATGCAGTGGTGTATGCCAGACACTCAAGCTAGTGTGCTTTGAGCTACAGCTGAAACTGTAAGGGATCTGGCTATCTATACAGGCTTATAGGCACAACACCTACACTAATCTGCTGTTAAGAGGCAGAACTAATGAACGTGCTGTTTTTGTAGCCACGCTGAGCTGATGTCTCTGACCATGCTGTGAGGACACGCAGCTCTCTTGGGACTAATCGGGCTGTGTGAAGCATGGTGCTGAGCTCTGCACATGTGCCTCTGGCAGCGACCAAGCTGAGCCTCAGAGAAACATCATGACAGTTGGGTACATCCACAAGCTGTCTCCTCCAGCCCACTGATGAAACCTATCAAATAAAGTGAAGAGCAGGCACTTGGTAAGGGCTCATATTTTAGACAGCTTAATGAGAAACTGTTGGAGGTCAGAGTGACATTAATCCCCGACAACACAGGGACAGACTTAAAAGTGGTTGGAAACTTCCTCCAGCCCCCACTCAGCAAAACATTTATGCATGTACTCACCTAGAAGCATTACAGCTGGCTTCTTGATAGACTTAATAAGGAGTATGAGAGAATCACATGCCTTAAAAAAATAAGTGCTGTCTGGGATCTAAAAAGACAGATAAACCAATATGTTCATTTTTGATTTGCCTGTGACATTCTAAAGGTTCAGGAGCTGTGAAATTCTGAGTCTGGAAACAGTTTCCAAGCGCTGTTTTGTGTGCTGATTTGATTTGTACAAGGATCAGCCTGAGACAGGTCACGGAGAGCAAATCACTTTAGTAAGCTAAACAGTAGTAATAATTTTAAGTGCTATTTTCCCCTTGAGATTAATTTTATTTTCTAATATAACCAGAGGCCAGCCAGAGAAAGAGGAGAAGAGAATGACATTTGCCTGGACCCTAAAAGAAAGCTTAATGATGGAGAGGAGGAGGTTCAAAGATAATGGTAGATGGGGAGAGGCAACTGTAATAACACAGAGAGACTTTGCATTTATGGAGGATGAAATTCACCTTTATGCACAGGGCTAGAACAAGGATCATAAAGTTTAAATGTTTACCCAGCACAGAGGTGAATTTCAGCCCTGGTTATTTGCCTATCCTCCAAGCGTGCATGCACAGAACTAAGCAAAATAAACAGACCCAAACCCCACGATAAGTCTCTCAGAGTAGCAGGCTAGCACAGCAGTATTTCTATTTTATGCACAAAGAAACTGTGTCAAAAAGGTACTAGATAACAAAGATTTCTTTAAGGATTTCAGTAGAGAGGTGTGTGCACAAAGGGAGAAAGCAGAAGTTGGTTTTGAATCAAATAAACCAAGAAAACCAGCAGGAATGTCCTTGCTTCTGCACGATGTAATTAGCTGGATGAACTATGAAGCTCCATACAGTCTTTCCACACTCACCAAAAAGCAGCCTGTTCCAAACAGCCATGATAAAAACTGGCTTCTCTGGTCCAAGATTGATCCCTGGGTCTAAGAGCTGAGTTCTAATCATTCTTCCTGTGCTTTCCCAGCCCTGCAGGATGCATTTTCCTATCTTAGCTCTTCATAATGTCTTACCCATGCCCATCTAGTAATTCCTGTATAAACACAGACACTTCCTTTAAACATTCCTTAAATCCAGTGTTTGCCAGCACTGTCATAAACTCTGCTTAAGGACTGAGTAATAATTTGCAGAAAAATCCTGTGGCAATTGTAAATTGTGTGGTCCTGCAGGCACGGTTATAACCAAAAAGACTTTTGTATGAGGGATTCCTGCATTTCCTGTAGTTAGGTGTCCTAGAATTTGTATGGGACTTAAATCAGCTTCCAACAATTAACAACAAGCTCTTCGTAGCTGCTGTGGGTTGTGGCCTTTTATAAAAAGCAGTAATTTGTTAGCCAAAAGCCTCTGGAAAGTGATGCTGACTTTGGTAAAATGTTGAACAGAGATTATGATTGGTTTTTTAAAAGACAATTCTGTATTTATGTATTTCAATGTCACTTTTGCTTAGCTACTGAAGTTGAAAAGGGCAAGACAGAAAATATGAAATTTTATGAGATGAATTCAAGAGGTTTTTTTTACTTGTAAAAGAAATAAGCCCAAAGAGCAACACGTATCACAAGCTAAGACTTCTTGTTTAGAACGAAATGGATTTGATTTTTATTTTTAAACCTTTTTTTCTTTTTTTTTTTAATAGGCATATTTATATCATCTTGAAACCCAGAAATATAAAATCAGCCTAACTAATGACCCAAGACTTCATTTACAGACTCAGATCCTGAGGTACATCATCTCCCTCTGTGTTGTCCACAGGACTGCACAACCATGGAGGATTGCAACGTTAATAAAATACTATGGTTTTAATCTTACAGGCACTTGCACACATAAACAAACTTCTTATATGTAAGCAGCCCTTCTGAGTTCAAAGCATTTATTCACCTACATAGAGTTATTTACATGCACAAGTGTTTGCAGATTCAAGGCCTATAACCTAAAAAGCAGCAATAATGTTCTCTACAGTCTCTCTTGAGCTACTTCTTGGAAGCAGTTTGCTCTAGAGAGGAAGAGTTTCTAAGTATCAATCATTTTAACTAGTGTTCTTCATCAGGCCTCTCTCTGATTCTTCACAACTCACAAGATTTAAAAATACAGTATTTTCAACTGTTTTCCTGGAGATGCAAAGCATACGGCAAATTTTGAGTAAACTGTGCACCTTTCCCCAGAGAAAATAAAATTTAGAATAAACCCACTGTCGAATCTAAAAAAAAAAAGGCATCACATTTACAACACAACTAAGCCACTGTTGTACAATAGGAAAAATGGAGAGAGTTAGGAGTACAACTTTGCTAAGCAAATGAGAGGGAAGACAGGGAATTTGTACAAAAGAAATCTGAAAATCAAACTGGTATGGTTAGCAGTAACACCTCCCTGCATTAAAGTCTCTTACTGTCATCTTTCAGGAGATTTTGCCTTCTGCATTAGATCCCACTTCATGTTATCCTCCAAACCACCTTTCCTGCATCCGAAATGGACGGTCTGTCTCACTTAGGAGTTGATTCAGCAACTGGATCCACAAGGAAGCACATCTGCATTGTTGTGAAGCCCAGTTCCTTTCCGATATAAAATGCTCTATAGATAGCAATTTTTTCCACCGTTACTAAATATAATGAGTCCTGGAGTGGAACTTGGCAGCTTTTTTAGCACTGTACCGCAATTACCAGGAAGAAGTGAAGAACACCATCATTTCCAAATGAAAGAACAGGGAATTAGATGAGCATAATGCAATTCTCCACAGGCATAAGGATGGGACACTGGAATTCTATAGGATCTTTTTTACATATACAAATGGGCTCTTCTGAATTTCAGAGATGCTTGATGCTGCATAAATAGTCTTTTGTCAACTAAAACCCGGCCAGTCCCTGAGCTCAAGTCAAAGAAGTTTATGCTATCTGAAAAAAATACTCTATCTCTTATCATAAATAACCCATTTGGATTTGGAGAGCACATTTTAAAGAGGGAAATAGAAAAGAGTCATTCCTATCAAATAAATAAAGTAAAATATACTGCACCAGCTATTGAGATTGCCCCCAAAGCAACTCCTTTCTCCTTTTCTCCTGAGCTTGAGCCTACATGAGAAAAGAGTGACCTCTCATTAATACCCTCCTTACAGACTGCTTATTGTTTTTACTTGTTTTATTTCCTTGCACTTGGAAATAGAAGCAATAAATTTCCAGGGAAATGAAACTCACTTATCAGATTTTCCAAGCATCAAGTTTCATATTAGGAAAGTAAAAAAAAAAAAGGCAAAAAAAAAATTATAAAAAAGAATTCTGACTGGACTCAATATAGCTATAAACCAATATATGGAAGCTCTATCAGAGATTAAACCTTGCTAGTAGGCTGGCTGTTATAAACCCCAAGTTTCAGTCAGGGACAACAAACGTACAGAGCAAGTCTTTAGTAATTCACAACCTAGGCCCTTTGAACCAAATCAATGCAACTGACATTTAACAGGATCAAATATTGTCCACGTTTGGAACAAAATGTGGATGGGCAGTAATCGTCCTTCACAGACCTTCCTTACCAGCTAATTGCAGGGTATTCAGGTTTTATTTTCCTTCCAATAAGCAATGTCTTTTTTAAATCTAGCACTCTGATGGGACAATAACAGGAATAAGATAATGGAAACAAGAAATTTCCCCGTTAAAAGAAGTTCTGTTTACTCCTCTAAAACACCACTTTTTTTCCCCCTGTTGTTTACTAGTAGACAGATACTATTTGGCTAATCACTGTCCAATTGTCTCTCTCAGCATCCTTCTGAATGACCTCACTGAGATTTGAGCTCACACAGAGACCAGGACAGGATCAGGCTGACAGACAAAACCTTGGACCAGGTTCTACTGTCATGTATAGCATTATAAATCAAGATTGATGCTCCTAAAAGTGCAATGGGTCTAGAATTATTTTCTTTTCACCTGGAATTTGGTTCACACAGAGAAATTCTCCAACAGGAGTAAATACAGATATTGAGCTGGGGGGTGAAGGACAAGGCTATTTCAAAGCACTGACTAAAGTGAAAGAAATCTCAAAGAATTTTAGAAACCTTACAAATACCTAAGTCTGACGTGAAAATTTCCCATTGCATGCATTTATGTCTGAATCTATGTAGCTGTACTCAACCACAAAAGACAAGAGGCTGTTAAATGTCTGACCCCAGCACAGGCAGCTCAGGAGCGGCTGGGGACAGGGGGAGTGGGCAGAGGCTCAGCTTCTGGGGACAGTCAGGTCACCCCTGCCAGCAGGTCTGCCCCCAGAACTTTATTCTCTGACCCCTGGGACTGACCGAGCTGCTGCTTCTGAGCAGCCGTTCCAGCCTGTCAGACAAGCCTTAAATACTACATCAAAGTTACTGTTAGATTTCAGTGAGGAGACACTTCAGTGTGTCCCAATCATCCCCTAATCTTTAAGCGTGGGTTTTTTTTTTACTCTCTCTCAAGGATCGTGTTTTGGTTGTTTATTCCCCCCCCCCAGGAGCTCTAAATGAACCAAAGCAAGCAGCACTAAGCCATCAAAACAAGCAGAAGCAAAATAACCTCTTTTTTTTTTTTTCTTCTGATGCCACGAGGAGGCACTGCAGCCTGCTTTATGGAAGAATTTTTTTTTTCCTTAATTATTAAAAAAAGGAAAAAGAAAAAAAAAAAAGGCAGGAAAGAAAAGGGGGGG
>WAAF01018545.1:1786552-2027764 GCA_013400475.1 Tricholaema leucomelas
GGGGGGGGGGGGGGGGGGAGAGAACCAACCACCCCGGTGAAGTGTCTATTCGACACCAGCACGGCTCTGGTGTCATTCCCTATTTAATGGCTGTCAGTGAGGGGGAAAGACAACGTGGTGGGTAATTAAAACCAAATTGCAGGCAGGAGATGACTGCAGAAGAATGATATTGTCATTAATACTGATTTAACATGCACCTGGGTAAGGTGAGAGAGTGCAGCTAGGGAAATCGCAAAGGCACCAGGGTTGCCTAATCTAAAGATGTAGGGTTTCCAGCCGAAGCATGTTTAAAACCTGAATAAAACCATCCTATTATGACAGTGGGTATAAAACCGAAACAAATGCACTACACATGCCTGTTAAAAAGAAAAACCTCTCCAACCTTGGGTTCGCTGCAAAGCAAGCGCCTCGTCCTCTCAGAAGTTCAAAAGTAGGGTTTTTTAAAGAAGGGGTTTTTTTGTTGGGCTCTCGGTTTCTAATGTGTTCATTGCTTCCTCTGCTTTTACAAAGCTGGCTGACGAGAAGCGACCTTTGTTAGACAGAGAGGGGAAAAAACACTGAAGAATCCAGTCTGTCTCACAGAGAAAAATTCTGCTCCATTAATATTTCAGCAAGTAAAGATCCCCCACCTAGTATTTAGGGCAGGCAGTAGTGCAATTCATTTATGAAGAAAGGAAACTGTGGGCTAGCTACTGAGACAGGAGATAAAACAAGGAAAGTTTGTTAATGATAACATGCTGCAGGCTGCACAGCTCTGTAATGTTTAAGCCCTGACCAGTTTCACTTCTAAGGTTCAAACTCAGGTTCGGTAGAGCTGGGAAAAGCCTGTTGTCTCATCAGCATACCGCTAAGTGCAAGGTAAAGGTAAATCAGCAGCTCTTAATTATAAATCAAACTACCGCACTTTTCCTTAATGAGGCAACGTGAGCTCAATGCTCTGACAATATGTTTACAAAGTCTAAAGGTGAAAAACTCTGTTTTATTAAACTTATGTTCCTTTTTTTCCCCTTTCTTTCTTATTCCACCCCTGTTTGGTGGTGTGGGGTTGGGGGTGTCTTTTTTGTGGGTGATTATTTGGTTTAGGTTTTTTTCCCTGACAATTCACCCTCTGGACATCACATCAAGTTTAAATAACTGGATGGGGGGGGGGGGGGGGGGGGTATGTGTATTGTGCAGCCTTCTCGGACAACATATTGCTATACAAGAAAATGTTCAAGCTACAGCCGAAATCAGGGCAGTAACTAATAAATCTCCTTTTGGTTTAATGGTAAACGAAATGCATGCATTACAGAAATGACTCTCTCCCTGCCTTACTCCTGAAAAGTGAATCTTTAAAGAAGACATGAAGATATACACACATTCCACAGAGAAAACGTAAAGGCTACACTTCAAAAGCAAAAAAAAAAAGGCAAAATGAAAATAAAAGCAAAGATAAAAGAGCTCAGGTAAAGAAAATAAAGGTGGTAGGTCCTAACCCAAATCCACAGTGAAGTTCCCAGGAAATTCAGTAGATTTGATCATACTCATCGCAATCATTATTATGACAAGACTGCAAATTCTCTCTGTTTCATGTTCCGGTTTTGCATCATTTGCAAGTATCTGAAAGGTACAATTGGACTTTTAATTAAATTGAAAAAAATGTCTGTCATCTTTTTCTGATGGTTTGTACACTTCCTCCTAAGCATGCTACCTGTAAATAAAACATTCCTCTTCGTTGCCCTATACTCAATTCAGCAAATAAAGACTAGCAAGATGTAACTTTCCTTGCGGACTTCTGGTTTGGGGGACAGAATCAAGCTGGCATTATTTACCGGTGGGAGAGAGGTCAGAAAATGCTCTTTTTTTCAGAGGGTGCTCCAAAAAGAGCTCAAGTCTGGGTCAGAACATAGTCAGATACCTTGAAAGGCGGGTGGCAAGTATGCTGAAATGACAAAACCACACAGAAACAGGGTGAAGAATGACAGATGTACAGCTGAAGGAAAAAGATGCCTGCCCGTGGTCTGGGCTTGGTTTCTGGCAATGCCACGCAGCCCAACCCGCAGCACTGAACAAGCCACGGTGTCACCAGGGTCCCAATTCTCTTTTACAAAATGTTGCTGCTAATTCACTGCCATTGCTGTCTGGAAAGCACCGGGATCGTGCGACAGGAGAGGCCGCGGAAGAACCTAGGCAGGCAGGTGCTGTTTGTCTCACTGGCTGGACGCAAAACAAGCAAACTGCTGAGCTTTGCTAGAAAGCACTGACAGACAAATATGAGATCCACCCAAGTCAGTGCAAATTTCAGTGACTTGTACTGGACAGAGCTGGACACCAGTTCCAGGATCAACTATTTTTAAATTAAAACATGCTTAGCTGATCATCAGATCATGCCCTTGCTTGCCTGCTTCACTCAAGGATCTTTTTTCCACTGTTGGAAAAACTGGAATTCCACTGACAGTCACAAACAACATATGTTGGTCAGATGAATGTAACATCAGGTTTTTTTCTTGTGTGTGTGTATGAATATTTTATGGCTCAGTATTTTCCAGATCCAAGATCAGAATTCAGCTATCAATTTTCTGGACCCTGACACTTCATTTTCTTAATTGATAGTAATTTAAAAATCAAGTGACTTATTTGCAGTCTACTTTCTTGTTTAAGAAAAAAGGGAAGCAGACATCTTTATAATAGCTGCCTAGAGAAATGTCACGACAAATTGCAGCATAGATCAGAAATAGTACTTAGCGAAGAGCTTAATACAAGCAGCTTAATACATAAATATGAAAAACTAGGAGCAGGATAAAAAAATAGAATCCTAATCTCTTTTGCTCAACTTTGAAATCTCTAAGGCCCACATCCAAAAAAAAAAAAACCTCAGTGCTTTATTTTAAGATCACAAGCAGTCCTTCTTAAGTAAGTAACACTAATTCAGTATGTGTGGCAATACTCACTGTGATAAGACCTGAAGTACATTTTGTAGTTGGGAATATTGGAGGCATTTTCCCCTACCCGTTCCTTCTCTTCTATCCCTTGTGAAATACATATTATGTTTTTATTGCATCTAAATAGGGGGATTCAGATAAACCACTTCTACCGCTGCATCAAAGCATGATCTAAATGTTCAGATATGAATCAGTTAAAATCTCCTTTTGACTTTGAAGAACATACAGGAGGAAGAGCTTCCTGTGTTAGTTGCCTGAGAGTTAGAGGCATATTTCTCAGTATACAAGGTCCTATAACAAACCTGTCCATGAACACTTAATTTGGAAATACCTTTTTATCTACAAAAGGGATCATTTTGTAATTTGGTTATTTTATCAAATTTTGTAAAGAAACCCTCAAAATACTTTCTTTTCTAACACACAAGGCAGGAGGTAAATAAGATCCTCAAACTTTTTTTGTGTCCTGTCCACTCTGAATTCAGATTAAAAAAATCCAAGCATCACCAAAAGTCAATCTCCAAATCACCATCATCTCTACGCCTACACACAAAGGGGTCTATATTCAATAAGCTCTGTGCTAATAAAGCTTCAGATACCACAAGAAGTGGTGTGTTTCCCAAGTATACCCAAGAAAGGAAGTGATCAGTCTTCAAAGCAATTGATAATTCATTGACGGAAAACAACAATACTCAACCCAATAAAAGCGTCTCTTCTGCAGTGAGGTGCAATCTGACCCCATTCCCAACAGCAGACTGCAATAAAGCACTGAAAATCATGAAGCAACTACCTGACACTTAATACTGGGTTATTATTAGAAAACTATTTTCTCGTGGAAAAAGAAAAAATAAAGGAAAAAAAATCATTTTCTTGTGCTGCTACAAGAAAAAGGCAAATAACATCCCCTCCACCTTTTAAAAATATTAATGCCTCTCTATTGAGTTTATTTGCAGTTGAAGCAAGAAATACAGGGGACAAATCTTCCCTAGGTGCAAGGCAATATTGCTCTGTGGGCTTTACTGTAGCTCTTTTCATTTATTCTAGGTCTGGACCTGGCAGATGAATTTTATTCTTTTTTTTTTTTTCCCCCCAGAAAGCTAACAGCTGCCAGCAGCAAGCCCAGAAACATCCAGTTTCTGTTATATTTTGCTTTCACATGAAATGGAATGTCTTCAGGGAACACACAGGCATGCTAATGAGACAGGTTCAATGGAGATAGACATACTGGGCCAGCACCTTAGCCCCTGGTCTGGCTGCCCTGAGCTGCTAAGGCACTGCGAAGCGGCTGGATAGTTGCTCTGAGGGGGGCATGGGAGGGTTTCCATTGCATAGGGATTCTTGCTTATGAACTTTCATTAACACAGGGTTAATTTCTAAGGACACTAAAGAGTCAAAATGTCTTACAACCATTCCAGGACTGTTACAAAGAGTCATTTGTTGTTAAAAAATAATATATATATATATAAATCTTGTTTAGATTAATGCAAGTGTATTTTGTTTGCAAAAGAGAATATTGAATGTTGGACTTGCTTTAACTCAGCAAATACTGTAATATTAATGTATTCACTGAGTGGATTATGAAATTTATCTTGTAATTTGTTGCTGCTACTAGTTGTCATTTTTGATTCCTGGAAAAATGAAATAAGATTTAACTTCAAAAAGTTCTTCTTTATTATCTAATTAAATAAAGGTGACAGATTAATTGACTAATTGGTGCTCATGTATAGATGGAGACATATGGAAAGGATTTAAGATTAGACATATGGAAAGGATTTCTAAGATCTGTAAGACTGTGAGCAGCATTTTATCAGATGTTTTGTGTACAACACGTGACCAGCACAAAATGCTGCATTCAGCATATAAGCCAGATTCATAAATGGGTGCATCTGAAATTCAGCCTCATGGACACATTCACAATCAGCAAAGATGCAGAATAGCAATTTCATTTTGGACACAGACTCAGCAATAAGGAGGAACCTTAAATACATACTAAATATCATCTTGGATAGTGTGGGGGTTTGGGTTTTTTGTTTTTAAGGGACTCAACCACTCTACTCACATGAGTTTTATACAAACACTTGAAAAATACCCATTCAATAGGGCTTCAGCACAAAAGTGCCAGACTTTGAGTAAGATCTTAGTTGGCTGATTTTAACAGGTATGCAGAGGGATAGAGATAGAAAGTGTGGGGATGTTAAGCCACTCCATTTCAGTACTAATTCACAGGGAGATGGTCTAGACAACGGAACTCGGTGCCGCAATGTACATGCAGACAACGTGCACAGACCTAGCAGATACAACCACGCTCGCAGCAAAAAAAAAGAAGAAAAAGAATGAGTCAGACAAGCCTTGCAAGAGAAAAACAGTTGTGTTCTCTTAGGTTAATGGGTTGCAATATCCCTGCCACATCTGCAATGGTTTTGGAGGATTTATACCTGTAGTGAAGCAAAAGATGACCGCATTGCATTATCTTCTTTCAAATAAATACAATATATTCTTGAAATACTGCTTTGGTCAAGTGCCTAGGATTTTTGTTCAGCTCTCTAGCAAAGATTTTGGCTGCCACTCAGTATTGTAATGCCTACTTGGACATTGTCATGGAGCAGCTAGCTACAGGAAGAAATGTGGATTCTTACACCAACAAAAAATAAAAGCGAAGCTGTGGCTACCCTGAAGGCGACACTTGAACTTGGGATTTCTCTAAATGCGGTGATGAAATCTGGAAACTCTGTAAGCATTTCTCAGCCAGAGAACTGTTCACGTAGGGCCAAATCAGCAAAACTGCTGCACAGAAAAATGACGTTTTTCTCAAGGGCAGGTACAAAGCCAGAAGTCACCCAACAGCTAATGGAGGTACTGGGTGTAGTGTTGGGGACAAGCTGTCCAACTGCACTAAAAGCAATTTATGTTTCATTATACCTGGGATAAAATCAGAATTGTCTCCATCTTGAGCAGTCACAGCTCAGTTCTTGCAAATACTATTGTCTCTTACAACATGCAAATTAAGTTTTGCATATCAGGAAATTTGTTCATCTTCTAACATTAGCAATAGCTGGAAATGAGGAATGATGCATTTTAAAATACTGACTCAGTTTTTTCTCTGGAGTATGGGTACCTTGTTATTCTGACTGTACCTTCTCTTGTTTATTTAGCCCAACTGTAATAGTAACTCTTACTCAAAATACACACAAACACCCATGGCGCCCACAAATAATGAATAATGAATTTGAAGATACTGATACTTTCCCTTGCTCTTCTGGAAATAGCAAAATGCCACAGCTCATCAAAGTTAAAAGCCTTAACTTTCCCTAATCCTGACCATAACCTTAACCCAGACCATGACTCAGAGAGGTCTGGGAACTCAGCACTGCCTGTAAACCAAAAAGAGCAATTCCTTCAAAGACAGTGATATTTTGTTCTAGTTTTATGTCCAGGAATTTGCAAACTCTCACACTCATTTGGTTGCTGTCTCCCTGCCTTTTTCTAACTCACAGCCTAACTCCAGCTTAAAGCAGACAACCCCATAAGTTTCCCCCCTCAGAAACTGGAGCGTTCCACAGCTTGTCACACTTAACACTTTTGCTGACCCTAACCCTAACTCTAACCTAACTAAGCATGGGAACTGGATAAAGACTAACAGATTAGTCACGCTTTTTGTTCACCTGTCTGAAAGTTGCAAAAGACCACAGCCCCTCCTGCACTGCAGACTTTTCCAAAACTGAACCTTATCCCTCCCCTTAGGCAGGCATGGGAAACCTCCAGTAGCCTCCAGCACAAAGTGGGAGAGCAAAGAGCAGACAAGGTACTGGTTTGCAAGACAGTATGCCCAAAGAAGTGCTGATTATGACAACATTTTCTTAAAAGCATCTCAACTGTTATATTTAACTATTTAGTGCTCCTCACTTTAGGAATTCTAAGAAAACAGGTATACAGACTCAAAAAAAGCTAATTCTATAGAGAGAAGAGTACAGAGCAATTTCCTCATGGTTAGTAGGAGTATAAAATACAACATTCTGTGAGGAACTGCAACAGTCAAAATACACACAGAAATACACTCAGAATATTGTCAACAAATTCTGCGCACTACTTGTGGAACTAAAGAAGGAAAGGAGAAATATATGTTGTAAATAAGATTTTTGAAAGCTTCCTGTTCAATTCTATGATAACCCCAGACTTCCTTATCAATCCTGTACTTAAAACAAGAGAGATGTAAAAGGTAGAATCAAGATTCTGTGACTTTGAAGAGGTGTTGCTTATGTTAAAATAAGTAATAATAATGTCCCAGAGGATCTTAAAGCCTGCTGACAGACCCATGTTTCCCCCTATCCTGCTAGGATACTGTCAGCTATATCTGTGTGTGTTGTTTCCAAAGCTGAGCTTTTAACTGTCTGAGGTACCAACTCTTTTTTTTTTTCCCCATTTTCTGGCATGGGCCCTTTTCCTAATGTAGGAATCACAAATTGTTGCAGAGGTGACTCAGTAAAATTATGTCTCAGAGCTGAGTTCATGGAAAAAAAAAAAAAACAAACCAAACAAAAAACCCGAGTAGAATAAC
Organism: Tricholaema leucomelas; assembly: GCA_013400475.1. Lineage (NCBI taxonomy): Eukaryota > Metazoa > Chordata > Aves > Piciformes > Lybiidae > Tricholaema lacrymosa > Tricholaema leucomelas. The sequence continues at coordinate 1,794,026 of WAAF01018545.1, forward strand.
ATTTGAAAAGCAAAACTATCCCTCTTCTAATTGTGGTTTCGGATTTTGCAGTTCTCTGTTTTCCTGCAATCCCACCCAGGTTGCCCATTCCCAATTTACAGGGCCCGCACGCCTCCCCGGGCACCAGCTGCGGCAACTGAAAGTAATTATCACTCCCAACACAATAAGGTGTTAAAGGTAGTGGCGAGCATTCTGTGCAAAAAGAAAAAATTAGGAAGAAGAGAACCTGATGAAAGGAGATTAGTGTCTGTTAGTCTTTTGGAGAGGAATGGGGGAAAGCAAAGAGGGGTACAAAATAATAAATAACCCTGTGCCTTAGGGAATACTTGCATATGTAGTAGACAATGAAATAAAAGTTTTCTTTGAAGAGCAGGTTCCTTTTGTTATGAAGTAAGCTGCACCAAATGAAATCACAGAGTTAGGTTACAGTTGATATATAACTGATCAAGAGAGTGACAGGACAGAGTTATGAGGACAGAAACTGAGAGAAAAACAGAATTAATACAAAACATGCTTCTTCAGAAAACAACCTACAGCACACCGGGAAGCGGAATAGCCATGGCTAGAGAGCTCCCAGAGGCTGTATTTTAGGGGCAGCCAAGCAGACCCTTCAATACCTCTCCTGAACTTCTTTTTTAGGGTGGAAGGCAAAGAGGAGAGGGAGGGAAGATCTTACTGGAAAAGTTGTCAGAGGCAAGGCAGGGAGGGCACGGAAGAATACAAGTTCGCTCCCAGAAACGGCAGAGAGGTCAGATCTGTTCTGACTCTCAGTCTCTTTCCAGGGGATCTAATTTGCAGTGAAGCCCTTGGGACTCCTGTCACCGGCACTAGTAGGAATGAGATCACAGCCCAAGTATTTGCTCTACATTCTCCAAGAAAGTAGATTTTAGTACAGCAAAAGGACTCATACAAGGATCTCTGTGAATAACTAAGGTATGCATACACTGAGAAATGCTACTGTATGAAAGGTGTAGAGGAAAAGAATCTTTTGAGCTCTGTTATATTTCTGCAAGGGGTACAGGTTTATTTGTATAGATAAAAACTACTCATTGTGATCTGGGTTTCACCATTTTCCTCTCTGAATTAATATTTCTGATGATTTACTGCCCACTGAATTGCTAGAGTGAGTATTTCCCAGTCTTTTCAGGAGTGGTCAACTACAAGGCAATGTCCAGCAGCTACAGATGAAACTGGTGATAAGTCCCTTAGCAAGCACAACAGCAACTGAGATACACACTGTAATCACAAATAGTCAGTCTTTGCATTGCGTAAATTCAGTTTCCTCCTTAGTTACTCAAATGAAGCAAAAGCAGAATCAGACACAGAGAAATGTGAAATATATCCAAAGAAACTGTTCCCAGCTCACTTGCTTTGTTAGCAGCCTCCAATTCAACAGTTCTCAAAGCTCAAAAAAAATACATAAATTGCAGTTTATGGAGCATTCAAAGAAAAGACTGTTTTCTACAGCCATAAACTAATGTACGTGTTTTCACATGGATTTTCTGGCTTTGAATAGCTCTGACTTCAAGCTACACAAACCTTTCCACTTCTCTTTTGTACTGGAGATTTCTGAATGCTGTAAAATCCCCAGCTTTGGAAATGTGTGCAGATACAATTTGAAGCGAATAGTTGTGATTTGGTTTGGGTTTTGTGCACAAATCTCTGCAAACCAAATGACACCCTTGTTGGCAGAGCAAAAGAACCTTTCCAGTGCCTCTCACAAAACATCTTCTAGCCTCGGGAAGCCAGAAATTAGCTCAGATGTTCCAGAGTGAAAAGAAACACTAAAGGGCACCTGGAAAGCATCATCATGTACACCATAGCAGGCCTGCAGCATTGACTCTGGATGTACTTTCCTTGACAATTCTTCTCCCTAAGTGGTAGAAGAAAGGTGGTGTTGACAGGTGACTAAGGAAAGGTTTTCTATACACGTATGTATTTGTGTGTGTGTTTACACATACATATACATATATAACCTCTATGTATATGAAAAAAAGTCTAGTGCTTCCTGAACCCACTTTCTTCTGCTGCCCTTTTTCTAGTTAGTTCCTTGATCAAAAATAAGATGATCTATCACCTTAGAAGGAAGTCAGACAGAAGTGAAGCAAGAATGGATGATGATTTTTTGAGGGGGTGGGAATATAGGAATATATTCATGATATTATTTCTTTAGAAGTCTATTTCTTCAGTAAAAATCTCCCTTGTTTTCTCCTCTCACTTTGCAATTTCTGTCCTAAGTACCAGAAATGACCATTACTCGTTGGGGCAACAGATTCTCTCCCCTCTTCAGACATACAGATACTGATCAGTGTTTGTGTGGCTACAGAGCATTAACAGTTAATTGTCATGATATACACTGATGCTAGAAGTTTATGTGATGAATCAGTCAGATATTCTGTATTCCATGGATGTGTGGTTTCAGCTTCTGAAGCTACAAAACAACTTAGGCAGAATTTACTAAAAATAATAAGTATCAGTGTGTGTAGTGATCTGCAGAATGAAATGTAAGTAAAAAATAAATGAGTTATACCTTTTATTCAATGTCAGAAAGAGATACATGGGTTAAAGCAGATAAAAGTCTTGGATGGAGAAAAATGTCTAGCAATTACATCTCCAGAGGAATGCAGAAGCTGCTGATTTTGGTTAAGGCTCTATACCTTTCAAACGCTCGTGTTAGTTTCATATGCACACCACTGATACAACTGGCCTCAAAGACACCTCAGGTGAGCAGGCAAGCATTAAAGTGATACAGTGGTGTGTACTAAAAGAAGTAGCTGCTGTTGGACTCAAAACCGTGTAACACTTGAGAGCTATAAAAGCGTAACACCACACAAGCATTAAACAATACCAGGCTGTTAACAAAAGTCATTACACTGATGCCCTGCAATGCTTCCTTTGTCACTTCTCTCACGTTATGAGGATGTTTTTCTAGGCCTTCACCATTCCCTGAAGCAGAAACTGCCTTTTGGAAAGAATAAGACCAAAAGAATGATATGACATTGTATGTTCATGGCAGAGCCCATTTGTGAAAGGCAACAGCACAATTCAGCTCCTCCTGGCTCCTGGTGGGGCAATTAACAGCAGAGTACAGTCAGCAAATCTCCAGAGCAATTCCTTCCCCAGCCCTTTTGCTAAAGATTCAAACTGGGGAAAAGATTTTCAGAATTATACAGGGAGGAATCCAAAATTCATCTGTTCAACAGCCAGTGATTCAGATATTAAAATGTTTGTGACCCATTGCTTCATCTTTTTCTGAAATTGACTCATGAGGAAATACTACAAAATCAAACTTCAATACTACCATAAGCTCCAAATAAAGCTTTTTTCTCTTTGATTGCCTCTATCTCATCTGTCTGCTTAGATTTGTGTGTCTAGTTAAGTGAATACAGAAGACCATACACTTGAAATGAAAACTACACAGAGTACACTCTTGACTTGTTACCATAATTTACCCTCTAAGTGGAACCTCTTATGAGCCTACTCAATTATATTTAAAATGACTGCACCCTTTTTTTTTTGCCCAACACAGTGTACATGCTGAACTTGTGGGTCTACAATCCTGAGCTGATGTAAAACTGCAGAGCCTCGTCAAATTCATGGGGGATTCCTGATTTACACCGACACATCCAGGGCCTCTAGAACCTATCAAACTGTAACACTTCTCCCATGGGGAACAATATCAGTGTTAAGCAATAAAATGAAGTTGGTTTTATGTCTAACGTTGATTTCTTTTCTAATACAATACTTTAGTTTATGCTTTTTCAAGCAACAACACCTCAAATACGTGGCAGGTTTACACTGAAAAAACACAGTTTAAAAATACTTGTTAAATGCTGAAGGCTTGACAGCTCCTTTAAATAATACTGAGGAAAAATGCACAAGAACATTTTGGTAGCTGAATGAAAAATGCTGCAGTTTACAGCTCTGTATGTCACCAAGAAATTAGTATAGATTTTTTTTCTAGGGACACTGTCAGGGCTGGCAGGCCTAAAATTAGACATACCAGGTATGCACTTCGCTCTGTCCCTCAGGTCTGCCTGTCAGCTCCCTGGGAACACGATTCCTGTATATTTCAATACCCTTCCTGCTCCGCGGATCCCCGAGAACAAAGCCGACGGGCAGAGCGCAGCACTTCATGACACGCATCTCTGCAATCAGGAAGCAACCCATCACCTTGGGGTTTGCTCCTGGCAGGTCACCTATTTAAAAAGCAGTATTACGTTCTGTAGAGAGAAAGAAATATTTCTATGTAATCTGGAACAGTGGAAGCTGAAAGATGGGCGGCTGAGCTATTCTGAAATATTCAGTGCTATTTTGAAGTGATAATCAGATATGAACTGAAAAATAAATCAATGAGTTCTCTCATGATAAACTATCAATATTAACTAAAGGTCAGGAACAGTCAGATTTTGTTTGTCTTAAGCTTTGCTTTTCACAGATGACATTAATTCATTTTAAACCTGTATAAAAAAAAAAACAAACCACCAACCAAAAAACCCAAAACCCCAAAGAACAAACCATAAAAGAACCATAAAAGCAACCCACCAAAACCAACCAAAGCAAGCAAACAAAAACCCCTCAAGAGTAGGGACCCATTCACTACATTTTTTTACCTTTTTTCCAATTACACAAAGGACTGTTGACAGTGGCATGGTTTTGAGTTTAAATATGAGCATTTGCTATTGGGAAAAAGCTAAGATGATCTTCTTTATCCTGCCATCCTACAGCACTGTACAGAATATTAATTCAAATATTTTTAAAGGATGCCTAAAACAATGTTTAGGATTTGTTTTCCTTCTTTTTTTTTTTAATAACAGCTGTTGAAGCATTTTCTTTTCTTCTGCTACGTGTCCTTTTGCTCCTTCTTTTCATCCATTCTAGTATAACCGACTCTGTCTGGATCATGAGTTATCATTGGCTGCCAGTGGAATGCTACAATGCAATTTGTCTTATTGAAACATGGGCTAGCCCCACATGGCTGCAAAGAATCATTCACTTTCTAATAAATCAAACATTTGCTAAAATTCCTTCTTCTCTGACATGAAACTGGGGGACAGACAATGATGATCACTAACTGAGAGGAGAAGGTGATAGAAATGCCTTTTTTTATTCAGCACTACTGAATTATTTGGTGATTAGTGAATTGCAACTACCAAATCCAAGCTCTCATCCTTGTAAATTTGGCTGATATTTGTTTCCTTTCAGACTCAATCACTGCACTGTTTGTCTACTGTAAATAAGATGTTTTTGCACATCACCTAATTATCAACATTGTTTTTCCATTTAACAGAAACCAAATCCTAGCCTCTCTGAAACCACTGCAAATTTTGCTGTGAAAACATGCGACTTCTAAGACTATGTTATTATGTCTCTTACAATCTCTCAGAAATATTTATCCAATAAAGGCCTCAAAAATTGTGGAATACAAAAGGCTTGAAGAACAAATAATTTTGTTTTGGTAATATCACTACAAAGTTCAAAAGTTATCATAAGTGTTACTTCTCTGCAGATGTAGCTTTTCTGCCAAATCTTTAGAAATGCAGTTATTTGTAGAGGACGTGGGATTTCCAGCACTACATTACGATATAGTTTGAACTGCAGAAGTGACATCACTGGTTATCATCTACTCAGGAAGAAATGTGTGCTGCCATGGTTCCTGAAAATATATCAAAGATCAATCCCCACTGACTGAGCAGTTCACAATTGAGCATTAACACTCTTGCATTAAGTTCCTAACACAAGTTCTTAAAGGATGGCTTTATTACTTTTAAAGGTATGCTGTTATAAGAGTCTCTTAAGGCTGCTAATTCCATCTGCTAAGATGCTAAATGTCCCACATCAGGAACGTCATTTACTATAACTTTCATACTTGTCTACCAAGTCAAAGCTGCCTTTTATGTTATGATTTAAGAAGGGGAGGAAACTGTTGCTCCCTTATATCAGTTTATGATCCCAAGATTTAGAATCTGTATGGAATCTGTACCATATGTTTGGCTGCAATCTGTGCAAAACTTTGCTGAGAGCACACTCTTGTAACACAGCCCAAAAAATCAGGCAATGCTGAAAGGTAGCAGGAGGTTGAATTTCCATCAAAGCCTGGTAAAACAACAATGACAACCTTCAAGAAGCACTGGTCCTTTCCACAGTAATGCAAAACCAGACCTGCCCATGAAGTCACAGCTCAGCCTCAGATATCAGAACACCACAGAGTTTACCTGAGATCTTTCTGTCTATTTTGAAGATCAGTTCAACTTGTGCCCTAAGGCTAGTGTAGGAGAAGAGATACATGACACTGCTAAAACAGTTTAGCAGAAGACCAGCTGGACAATTGCTGGCTGAGAGCTCCTGCATTGGCTACCAACATGTTAACAAGCAGAGCATCTATTTGCTTTGGATTTTTTTGAGGGTATGATCTGTTGTTTCCACAGCTCTACCAAAGAGCTCAGGAAAATGAGACAGAGTGCAGGAACTAGCTGGTGCTTACCAAACTCACAGCCCTCTGCTTTCTTAAGCAACTTCTCTTAAGAATGAATTTTTACAGAAGCATTTAGTGCTGAGTCCCATGCTGAGATCAGACAACAGGGAATTCTGCTGAAAATTCTCTTCCAAATCTGGTTTGTCACCATAAGATCATAAAATTTTTTTCTGGCTTCCACAAGCCGGAATCAGACCCAAAGTACAAGAACGTTGTCTATCATAAAAAACCCTTAAGAATGCAAATGTGTGATTAAATATTTATCACAACAGAGCCTAGCACTTGGGTTTTCACACAGGAAAAAAATGAAAGAAACAAAACAAAAGGCAGAAAGGGATTTTGCAATATGAACTGCTTTTGCATGGCATTGACTATGGTCAAGGTCAATTTAGGCTGAGTCTCTACAGTATATGGCCTTTACAATTTCCTCCCCCCGCTCCAACTGCAATAGCAATAATTGTGAACGTGGTAGGAACAAGATCTAATTGCAATGAGTTTGCTTTGATTTAGCCTGTTTATGTTTAAATCATGCATCAGTCTGGTTCTAATTTAAGCTATTTACTGGCACCTACATAGGAAACTCCATTTATTTCCAGCCATTCGTTCGATGTAAACAAAATCTTTGTCCTGCAGCTATATCTTAACTATGTTAGGAGGCACAATAGCCATGTGATGGTATCATACACGCTTCGGTCACTTACATACATTATTTTTGCCAACTTGTAAGTAAATTAGCACTAGTAGCAGTCCACATATAGTGGCTCAATCATAGACAACTTCTAGGGTTCCTCTCCCAGTAGTGTTACTTATAGTCAGATCCCAGGGCACTAAGGAACCTCACTGACCCCTTTGCCTCATCTGTAAAGCAGGGATAACAATATGGGGTGGAGGGAGGATGTATTTGTAATATTTGTAAAGAGCTTTGAAGATGCTGAGAGTGCCAAGTGTTATCATGGTTTCTAAGCTCTGAAATGTTTGATATGATTATGTGCACACATAATTTTTAATGGTAATTCAGAGTGCAAATTAGAGATGATATTTACATTTCTTCCAGGCAAGCTTAATTTCCAGTTATCAAGGAAAATATCTATTGCACAAATAGGGTATTGGCTATTCAAAAGTTCCCTTAGGGCCTACCAGCTCTATAGCATGCCATTTTTTTAAGCTGTCTGAGAGATGACAGACTGCAGCAGTTCCCTTGGAGGTATTATGGATTACTGATGAAACAATAACCAGAAGTAATATTTTCCCATCAAAATTGGAGCCTAGGGTTTTTGTTGTTGTTGTTATTTTTCTCCTAACAACACATGCTTTCAAAAAGACCTTGCCTTCATTTACACATAATTTGCAAACCTACAGACACAACCCCTGCAAATATAATTAAATTCACAACAGACTTTTTCTAAGAAAAAGACTGTATTTCTCTTCTGCTAGAAGGACAGAACTGTTAGTCTTTGCAGTTGGAAAATTTGGCATTTCTATTTGCTAAAGAAAACCATCTGAGGCTGAATGTGTTTGTTAGTCAGCTGCTTGTGCAGCTTCCGAATTGCAGCAGTCCTAGACTGAGACACGATGTTGCAGACAGTATCTTTAAACATCTGGTCTGTGAGCAGTGGCCAGAAGTTTAGTGACACAACCTGGAAATAGTCTGTGCTGAGAAACAACCAAGCAGTGGGAATTCCGTTTAGCCAATCTGCTTACCAACGACCTGAGAAGAGATGGCACAGCCCACAGAGCTCTAGTCAAAATGCCCTGTGTAACCTTAAGCAAGTTATCAGTACACAAGCCCACTAAGACACAGTAGTGCTGAAACCAGGAAAAATTGGTCACCTAAATGCTTCTGTGGCATTATGTCTTTCCCACCAACAAAACAGCTATGGTACTCCTTATAACCCCATTGTTAGGCTTTCAGTGGCAACAGGGAGCAGCAGCACTCCAGATGGCACCAGCTTCTGAGTTTCTTTTCATATGTTCATTTATCCATTCATCTGCAAAACTGTGTAATATAATGGGATCACAGAAGGCCAAAATCACTGAAGCTGGGGAGAGGCATCTCTGGCATTGCCCAGTCCAACTCAAGCAGAGCAAGTTGCTCAGGGTTATGTCTAGTTGGGTTTTGAGCCTCCCCAAGAATGGAGGCTCCACAGCTTTTCTGAGCAACATGTTCCAGCATTTGTCCTATGTCAGATGAAATAGTGTTTAAATGGAACAGCAGTTTGGTATGACAGCCATAACCCCCAACCACCTTTGTAAACACTTCACCACACCAAATGAAAACCAAAACAATAACCTGAAACATCTTGTATCAAGCTGCGTGCATCTTAAACTGCAGATCCCCAGATCTGTAAACAGTTTGGCACAAATGATCTAGTGTGTTCACAACACTAATGGGACCAGGTTAGAATCTTCATATTAATCAGCTTACATCTTCTTTCAAGAGCATAAAATATCCAATCTTAGAGGAAATCTTTATGATCCTTGGGTAGAGTTTGCAGGTTGAACCTGAGGCATTGCTTAGTGATGATATCCTGTGAAAGGCATCCAAACAGACTACTCTTGTCAAAGCTGGCAGCTCATGGCTTGGACAGATTCACTCTGATATGGGTCCAGAACTGGCTGGAAGGCCAGGCCCAGAGAGTGGTTGTGAATGCTGCCACATCCAGTTGGCAGCTGTCACTAGTGGTGTGCCCCAAGGATCAGTGCTGGGCCCAATCCTGTTCAATATCTTTATTGGTAATCTGGATGAGGGGACCGAGTTCAGCATCAGTAAGTTTGCAGGTGGCACCAAACTAGGAGCAGTTGTTGATCTGTTGGAAGGTAGGAGAGCCCTGCAGAGGGACCTAGACAGGCTAGATGGGTGAGCAGAGGCTAATGGCATGAGATTTAACAAGGCCAAGTGCAGGGTTCTACACTTGGGCCACAACAACCCCAAGCAGCACTACAGGCTGAGGACAGAGTGGCTGGAAAGCAGCCAGGAAGAAGGGACCTAGACGTGCTGGTGGATAGCAACTGAACATGAGCCAGCAGTGTGCCCAGGTGGCCAAGAGAGCCAGTAGCATCCTGGCCTGTGTCAGGAACAGTGTGGCCAGTAGGACAAGGGAGATTATTCTTCCCCTGTACTCAACACTGGTCAGGCCACACCTTGAGTACTGTGTCCAGTTCTGGGCTCCTCAATTCAAGAGAGATGTTGAGGTACTGGAACGTGTCCAGAGAAGGGTGACAAAGCTGGTGAGAGACCTGGAACACAAAGCCTATGAGGAGAGGCTGAGGGAGCTGGGGTTGTTTAGCCTGGAGAAGAGAGGGCTCAGGGCAGACCTCATTGCTGTCTACAACTACCTGAAGGGAGGTTGTAGCCAGGTGAGGTTGGTCTCTTCTCCCAGGCAACCAGCAACAGAACAAGGGGACACAGTCTCAAGTTGTGCCGGGGGAAGTCTAGGCTGGATGTTAGGAGGAAGTTCTTCACACAGAGAGTGATTGGCATTGGAACGGGCTGCCCAGGGAGGTGGTGGAGTCGCTGTCCCTGGGGATGTTAAAGAAAAGCCTGAATGAGGCACTTGAATGCCATGGTGTAGTTGATTGCTAGGGCTGAGCGAGAGGTTGGACCGGATTATCTTAGAGGTCTCTTCCAACCTGGTTGATTCTATGATTCTATACTCAAGTGTCACTTGTCTATGTCAACCCAAAGCATAGGTACAGCATGGACTAGTGTGTGGCCACATCCTCAGGATGTAATTCCCATCATATATGATGCCATACTGGAGCTGACACTGGGGTCAACACACTTTTCATCACAATACTTTCCAAATTATGGGAGGAGTTTGGAAAAATGTTATGCTAATTTTAATGAATTACAATTGCTATTCCATGTCTCAGTTAAAATCCTGACAGCTGTTTTAATTCTTGCCTAGATGCTCTGAAACTTTCTCAGATTTTATCCACATCCAGCTTACCTCAAAAATGCCTGGACTTCCTTAAAGTCGCAAAATATACACATTTCAAAATGGGAAGGCAGAGATACAATGCAGTGAGACCATCAAACGCAGGAATCTCTACTAAAACATGTTCAAAATAAATAACTTGTCAGGATGTGTACACTACATCTGCATTGGTGAGATTTATCAAAGAGAAGTTCAACACTTTTCTGGCTGGAGGGATGAGGTTGGCTGAAGATCCCAGTGCTGCCTTGTGCCCCCAGCTCTGCGTGTTTATGGGCACAAACCTTCCTTTGGGCTGCACTTGGTAATGATGCAGCACTGTTAAATGCTGTGAAGAATTTCAGGGTGAATACTGATTCTATTTGGGTTTAGTGTTCCTGTCCTTCACAGCCCAGAAAAGCTTTCGGTTTTCCAGTTCTTTTATTTGTGTCTGCTTGTTTCATTGTGAGAAGTGGAGATCTCAGTCGTCCCCTTTTCCCTGTAACCTTTGCCTCTTTCTGTCTCCATTCTGACAGTAACAAGGCTGCACATTGAACAGACCCGCCCTGTGTCACTATAAGGTGGGGGAGGAAGAAAATGGGGAAAAAAAGATTGCCTTAAACTCTCAGACCATTAATGTTTTGTTTCCCTAATAGCTAACACTTCAAAAGATACCTGAATTAAAGACTTCTCTATTCAAACAATGCATGTATCAAACAACTGATCCCCATTTGAGACTTTGGGAGTTGTTGGCCAATTGCTAAGAGTTTGCACTCCCCTCACTCAAGGGAGGTCTGAAATGTCAAGATCTTCTGTCACTCCACTTGTCATATCACATCCCACAAAGGAACATGGAAGCCATCATCCGCTCTGCTGTTTATTGTCGTGAAACCCCATAAATACTCACTCTCCATAAACAGTAACAGCCCAATTAAAGCACTCTTTACCAAGTGTGATCATTTTCAGACACAAAGTATTGATTTATCCACCTATGGGCACTGCATAGAAACATCTCTTAATGAGAATGATAGTGACCTCCGAACTCTGCTCTTTCACCCCGTAATATACTCTCTCAATTTTCTGTTAAGTGGTCTAGTGGCACATCAGCAGAGATGGAAAGACACTCTGATTCTTTAATGTCGACACTGGAAGACTCGCAAGGAATGCTCAAATCTTCATTGTAATGGGAGGTGAACAGAAAGGTCACTTATATGCGGGGCTTTCAGCTTGTTTGACAAGGCTTCTTTAATAAGGGAAACGTTGTTGGGGTACACTTGTCCGTCAGCTGCCTTTGCCACTCAGCATTGACACAGACAAACACAAACAGTTGCTATCTCAACTCCTGCTTCTGGAGTCATTTCACCTGCCCAGGAGTCCTGTGCAAAATGTATAGGTTGGTTGGTTGGAGTTTTTTTTCTAGTACTCATGAGGAAGAAGCAGAAGAGTCTCTTGATTTTATTCTGCTCGGCAGCTTAAATTCGTGAGCTTGCTGCATGTGTAATTGACAGCAGACATGGTGTACTAAACCAGCACACCCGTTACTTTGATTAATCCTCCTTTGGAGTGTGATATTGTTTGATACACAGCACAGGGCTGACACAGGTTACTGTAATGCCACTTTACCAAACAGATTACAAAATTGTGCAGGGAGTATACAGCATCTGAGCAGATAAATGCACACAAGAGGAAATTCTAACAGCTTTTAATTTCCATGCTTTTCAGTTTTATTGTTGTAAATGCAACTCTTTATAGGACTAATGACACAGGCTGGCTCGCCTGAGTCAATTACACCAGTAGGCACTTGGATCAGATATTTTGCCTGCTTCCCATTTGCACTGTCTATGCTTCTCATATTTGACTAAATTACATTGCACCGTGGTGCATTGGCACTTGCCATATGTTATATCTCAAAGCATTTTAAAGGACAATCACAAAAAATAATAACATACAACATGCAGTTCAAAGTAGGGATGCAGGCAAGAGTGTCAATCATTATGAGCTACATTCAGCAAATAGCCCAGAGTGTTGCATTACTGTGTCCTCTAATCTGTGGTGGTGTTAAATGAGTAGGAAAGTTGGTAAGGATGCCAGGGACACTGACTGCTCTCAACTGTGTGGGACTACTTGTGCATGTCTGTGAGTGTGCATGTTTGTTTGTTTTGGGGCAAGAGGGATATTTGGTGAATTTTAGTACTCATGAAAGTTAGACACTAATAGCACCATCTGGTCTACCACACAGATCTCCACAAACTTCCTCCACACAGATCTGCCAATGCACTTCAGCTCTGACCTCCAACACCCCTTCAATTCCAGTAATGAGTCTACAGCATCTCTTGAGAAGAAACTGTCAATTGTTCTGATTTCTGCTAAATTGTGTTATGCTTAACATTGTGGGCAACTGCCCACTAGTGACTAGCCTGAGGCCACTAAACTCCAATTTGAACCTTGCCTTCTGGAGGTGAAAAGCTTGCTTAATATACCCAGGCACCATTTTGCAAGCCCTATCTCCTTTGCAATTTGCTCATTCATCAAAAGCATACAGAAGAAATCTGCATTTAAAGTCAATTTAAAACACAAGATGAAAAGGTTTTGTGATCTTTATCTGGCTCTGAGAATTTAGGGGTTTAAACACTAGTGCACCCCACTCAAAGAAGACCTTTGTGTGCATATACCTTTCAAAATTGAGTTCCAGGATGCGGTGGCAAGATCTACCATGTTTTTCTCTGAGAAAACTATGCAATAGTGACAAAAGTAGATTTCACCGAATCACAGAAACATTCTGATTGGAAAAGACCCTCAGGACCACCAAGTCTAACAGGTAACTCTACAAAGTTCACCCTAAACCATATTCCTAAGCATGACAACACTTTACTTTGAGTAAAGATTCACTTTCAGCACTTTGTTACAATCATTTGACTTGATGTTCACACAAATATATGACAGCACTTAACAGTAATCAGTAAGGAATAAAGACATTCTTGAAAATATTCATGTTCTGCTTGGACCTTCTTTTCCTATGCTTCAAGTACAGTTTAGATCTGTTTGGGTTGTTTTTTTTTTCCTCATTATTTTTAAATCACAACTTTCTTCCACTGGTATTTGGATTGTGCAGTAGTGCTGCTGAATGGTATCACACTTGATCAGAAGGTAAATTATACTGCAGTAATGACCTAAGAATTTGTCAGACTTCATACGGTTCATAGTTGCCAGAAATTATGATCTTTTCAAATGCTTAGTTTGAGATGTTTCAAAAGAAGATGTGAGAAATTATGATGTTCTGGAGTAATCTCATCACCTCCAAAACGTGATTGTACTTTTTAGTCTGCTGGCTGAAGTGTGAGTCTTTGCGTTCCCTTCCAAATGGGTTAGGTCTAATTTTCTAATAATGGCTACTCTTATTATCTGTAAGGATGTTTAAATTCCATAAATCTCATCTCAGGTCTAGGAGAGATCTGCAGCTCTGGGTGAACATTTGGCTATAGCAGTTTTCACCAAATTAAATGAATGAATGATATTAACAAGCAATCTAATTAAGTGCATATTACTATGTTTGTGTATATTCTACAGTCCATGCCACCTACCATAAAAGTATTAGAGCTCATCAGTGCAAAGAATATTGCCTTCAACTCCAGGAAAAGGAATAATTTCCCTGCAGGGCAGTAACACTCTTCAACGTGGCGAATAGCCACAGGCTGCAGGGTTGTGACTTTATGGTAAATAGCTACCTTTTTCATCAACAGAGCAATGAATTGGAAGAGCCCCTGGTGAAATGTATGAGGGTAATTTGATTTCTTCAGGTATAAACATGCAACCCACTCGTTTTCAGGCACTGCTAATTAGGCTGGGTTATCCAGATGCCTTGGGGTAATTATTTTGGCTGTACTTACTGATAGCTAGGAGGGTTGCAAGTGTCAGCCGTGTTCTTTCCCACCTTTGGCCACAGTCCCAGTGATTCATACTGCAGTGATCCTTAGCAAGCATCCTTTCTGAGGGGCATAATTTTGCTCTCTCAATAAACATGTCTAATCCTCCATTTCCATTAGGGCTACTTTGAGTGTTCTGACTGATGGTCAAACACACAGGAGAAGTGACATCTCCACTTCCCTGTGTGCCTTTATGTGAAAAAAAAAATAAAAAAATCAGAGGTAAAGCTTGTTTTGCTTTCTTTTCAGTGTAACTATTTTTCAGCAATTCAGTGCAGTGAAAAAAATTACAGTAAATTACACCCCTACACTGCTAATTAAAACAAAATAGAGGAAGACAATTTGGCAATAAAAGCAGGTACATTCCTACTGATAAAGAAGCAGCTCTTCATGAAGGAAAGCACAGTAAAACAACCATTGAGTACAACATTAAGCAGCAAGGCAAAGGTGCACTTTTGGATACCTACACTGTGTGATCAAATGCCGCATGAAATGCAGCCTACGGCATGCCAAGGAGTTAAGCAGGAACATGACCAACAAGGACTTGATCTTAAAAGATATTCCTGCTAGTCCCAGAAAGACTGTACCAGAGTTCATAAGGGATCACTTCTGCATCACACCATCTATCTTTTCCCTACACTACCAATATTTTCCTCTTTCCATTTTTTCTGCAGAGTCCCTTTGCTCTCACTCCTTCCTCTTTCTCTTTAGAGTTTTTAATTTTGGAGAAGTTCTTCCTGTAAAGGAGAGTTGGAAGCTAACAGAGAATTCTGGAAAGAGGAGAGGAATAATGGAAGCTACTCTGCATTGTCATGAAAGTGCAAAGTTATTTCTTTCCACTTTACAATGCGGAACTTTCTAGGGATAACAGGCAAGTTGAAAATGTCACGTTGTACCACCAGAGTACAAGTCTGAAGATGCTCTCATTGTAAAGAACTTATGTCCAACTACTCTACCCTGCTCCAGTTTCAAACTATTACCCCTTGTCTTATCCCTACAAGACCCTGTAAGCAGTCTTTCCCCAGCCTTCCTGTAGGCCTGCTTTAGATATTGAAATGCAGCTATAAGGTCTCCACAGAACCTTCTCTTCTCCAGGCTGAACAGCCCCAATTCTTTCAGTCTGTCTTCAGACTTCACTTTCAGAGGTGCTCCAGTCCTTTGATCATCCTTGTGGCCCTTCTCTGGACCTGCTCCAAGAGGTCAATGTCTCTGTTGTGTTGGGTGCCCCAGAGCTGGGAAAAAATTCTACCAAATTTAGCCAAAATTAATTATTCAAAATACCTATATACACATAGCTATATCTATTTGTGTCTACTTAATGCATTGGAAGAATAAGTGCTTAGATATGTATGTAAACCTTTAATCAAATAAAACTTGAACGTGGAAATAGATGTTCTATTTCACTTTTTATTGCTGTTTATATATGCACAGAGACTTGCTTTATATACATAAATGCTCAATTTTGTGGTTTTTTTTTTCCTATTCAAAACAATTTGGTGGACTTTAGTAATCATAAACACTTTTTACTCTACTATTCAGAAAAAAAAAATTATATACATTTAAAAGCGTTTTTAAGGATGTAGAGATGCACAGCCAAGATCTGCACAGTGCAGGAAGATGACAAGAGGAAAACTAAAGACAAGAGAAAAACTGCTCTCCCAAGACAGAGGTTCCCAAAGGCAGATAACTGAAAATGGATGTGTAGGTCCAATAGCCATGGCTAGTTTCTGTAGCTCACAGCTTTGCTTACTGCAACACATACAAATCAGCAAGGGTGCCAGAAAGCCCCACTGCCTCCTGCTTGTGCTAAAACCTGAGCAGCAGCGACAATACAACTCCACAGCCAGAAGGATATTCATGCCTCAAATAAACCGGTAGCACAGATCTGAGCTGATTCAGAGCAAAACCTTTCACCTGAGCACCGAGAAACTAGTAAGGCATACAGTAACATTTTGGGGAGACAGCACTGTACTTTTGGACAATCTCTTGCTCCTCTATTTGCACATTGTAGCCATATCCTATAGTGGTTTTGGTGTTTTAGGCAATTCCTCCATCCCACTGCACACAGAAGGATATTTCTATCTTCACAGAAGCACATTAAAGAGAAGAACATTGACCTGGACCTCCAAGCCCATGCACACACAAGCAGCTCTCCTTCTGACAAGTTATGCTATTGACACTGGTCCTATATAGCAATTTTCTCCAATTGAACCATTTAGGTGACAAAGGGCTCCTCATGTTTGCAAAGGGCACTCATCTGAGCAACAGTTTGCCAGTCTCAAGTGCTGATTTCTCTGCTAATAATACAAGGGGGAGAAAACACTGTTAATATTCAAACCTCTGAGATTTATTAGCTTTTTGTGCAATGCACATTTGTAAATGTAAATGATGCAGAAAATTCATGTACATGATAATCAATTAAGAACAGTATTTTACATGAAAACTAAGACTCCACACACTGTGTAAATGACATACTTTACTCTAAATTGACCTAATGCATTTCCAGGAATGTGTCAATTAAAATTTTAGCCTTTTGGAAGAGTGGGAGAAAGACTATGAAATCAAGGCTATTAAATACTGGGAATAAAATCAGAATATTGGGTTCCAGCTGGCACAGTAAGAGAGGTTAAGGTTTTAAAGACTTTTTTAAAAAAATAAAATTAAAAATCAAACCAACCCCTTCCAGACCTACAGAATTAGAGTCTAACTTGTTGCTGCCCCACTTTCAGACATTTCACACTCTGGTTTAGGACATTTTCAGTTTTTGGATGGTTTAACCCTCATCTCTTTTAACAAAGGGAGATTATAGGAGGTGAAACAGTGTGGCCACCTCTTTAAGATATCTATAATCTCTGATTTAGGGCCAACTTCTGACAACAGAGACGCAAAATAAATCGGGGGGGGGGGAAGGGGGGGAATCTCTTTTGAAAATGGCACAAACACTTTCTGTGTATAACAGTATGCTCCTAAACTGCAGAAAAGGTCTTTCTACACTTCAAATTATTTCTATTTAACAAAATTAATTCTAATCAATGTGTCCCTCTTGTGTATTTTCTTTTTTTCCTGTGCTTTACTCAGCTCAGAATTCATTACACTCTCAAGCAAGTTTCTCTTCCAAGGTTTTTGTATCCAATGCTTAAAGAGTATTTGCATCAAAAATTAAAACTAAAAAAAACCTCTTGAAGCTCTTGATATTTGACAGGAATTGTCAAAAAAGCACAGGGAAGTTCCAGCCAGGATAACCTTCCCCACAACACAAGAACAGGTGCATGGGGACAGGGTAACATTTGATCAGAGTCTTTGAATGATTACAGAAAAAATCAACTATATTTAAGAATCAGGCTCAAGAACTCAGTAAGAATTTTACCATTAACCTCAGTGAACCCAGAAGGTTTTTATGTCAAGTGTTTGTTCACATGGACAGAAAGATCAGAAACACCAGCTTACTTCTACTAGGAACAAAACATTATGATTAAATATGTCTGTCTCTTTTTAACTGTATTTCCAGTATATCCAGTGGGGACATTTTGGAAATTAATTAAGCCTCACTCTCAATATTGGATATTTGATATTTTTTTTTTCCCCTCCCACACTCTGACTGCTGGATGTTAGCTCCTGCCCACCTCTTGCATCTTAAACCTCTGAACTCTTACAAACATAATAAATAGTCCATTCACAAGTTGTACATTATATTTTTTTTGTAGCCTACTTCATTCGTAATTAAAATGCCAAAGGCAGGAACAGAGCTGACATTCCAAGCTAGCCTCTGCGAGCGCGACGTTTCGGCTGGAGCCAAAGCACAACAAACGCAGCCGACAAACCAAAGAGGTGCAGCAGCATTTTTGCTTCGTGCTTTTTGAAAAGCATCTGAACCCCTATCCAGTGAGGAGGGAAAATCCATTCAGCCCTTTTCATCAGTAATTGTCTTCCCCAAAATAGCCGCCATTATCAACATTTTTGGGGTAGGGGAGGGACTTACATATACCATATGCACAGGCATTGCTGCAAAAGAAAACCAAAGGGAACAAAGCCGGCGATCACATTGCCAATTTTCATTGAATCCGTAGGGACAGCTAATAGTGGTTTCTCTAAAGTGCCAATCATAAATTCCAAACTAGAGCTAAATTCCACCATCGACATCTATAGCTCTACATTCCTGCATCTATAAATGGAGCAGTAGGAATTCATGTATGTGTGGGTTGGTGTGTATGTGGGTTTGGGATGGACTGGGGGGGGTTCTTTGTCAGGGTGGGGTTCCCCCCCCCCTTTTTTTCTTCTTTTTTTTTTTTTTTTGGCATGTATTTGTTATGTCTTTTTGTCTGGTGGCAGCTGTTTCTTCTGACCTCTCCCATCTAAAACTGCTGGGGTGTGCAGTTCCAGCATACCTCAGGGGGCTTCTGCAGAAACTGTTGTTTACCATCTCATAGAAGTCCTGGTTTTTGTCAATAGATCACACGTAATAATGACAGTGACTGTGTTCTGAGCTCATATGGACTGATCTTCATGGTACAGGCTCAAGAGGCACCAGAAGCTATTTCTATTTTTATTGATGATTGTGGAATAAGATAATTTCTATTCGTGTCTTAGCTACCTATGTGGAGCTCCACTTCCTCACTCACTCCTGCCTTCATAAATGTGGCTTTTCTAGTGCTGAGGAAGTTTTCTTTTCATACTCAAGTCTGTTCGTATTTACTACTAGACCTGAACGTAGTAGCTGCCCTTTCTTTTTTGGAAAAGGAGTCCATTAAAATCTTTGAGAAGAGTTTTTCCCAGCAAAGCAAGTGACACTTGTTCATCCCAGCAAGGTGCTGGGTCTACCAAAGGTTGCAAGAGGGATCAAAACTCCTTACAGCCAATGAAGACTCCCAGCACCTGGGCTGGGGATCAGGCTCTGAACGACACATTGATAGCATGTATATTTTATCTTTCTCAGCTGCAAAATCAAGCAACAAACCTGTGTCTTCTACAAATAAATTTTGTTTTTCTAATGATTGCTTTCTCAGTCACTTTGCCAGCTGTACCTGGGAGGACCTGCTGAGTATAAACTCTCTGTGCTTTTTAACATTGATTTGCATTGTGTGAGATTCACTTTAATGTATATTTCTTAAGTGGAAAAACAATAATAGCAGCTAATTTTGTAAGGACTTGTTAAGTTGCACTTAAATGCTGACCACCTTCCACTGCCACTAGCATCATAAACAAGAAGAGGGCTTTCACTCCTTCTAGTATTGGTGCAAGAAGGAATACTTCCCAAATCTATTTCATTCCTTATCCTCAGACCACTCCTGGAGCTAGATTATGTGCTGCCAGAAATCAGCATCGCTTCAGTGCAGAAACAATGCCAAAACGCTGCTGCAGGGTCTAACCAAAAGTCCACACAACATTATACCAAGCCACTATAAAGCTCCCAAAGAAAGAACACGAATGCAAGAAGGAAGCAGGCTGCAACAGCCACATGGAGTACATATTCCACACACACACACGACTTAAAATTACTTCCCAAGCAATGGTTTTATTTCTCTCATTCTTTTTTTTATATTACCCTTTTATGCCCAAAACTTTAAACACTCAATTGTTTGTTTTATGATGCCTTTTATAGTTTTGGCAGCTACTTCAGTGTCATGTACAGAATTTTAAGATTCCTCATTTGCTAACAATGTAATTTTAAACTCTTCCCAGATGAGCCAAATTAACAATATTAATTACTTTGCCAAGTGACGTTGGGATTTTAAGTTGTTTATATGTAGTAAACGGTTTTGAATTATCAGGATTTACAGCTAAAATTCTCCTTTAAGTTCAGTACTGCAACATACATAGCAATCCAGTAACAAAAAAAAAAAAAACCAAAACAAAGTGAAACTTCTTTTTTTTCTCCAGAATGAATGTTCAATCTTTTTACCTCTTTTTTAAAGCTAGTTGGGAGATTTGTTCCTTCACCAAAAGAATGTCTCAGTGCAATTTAATTCCTTCTAGCAGAAGGAGAATAAGATATATTGTGTGGTTTATTTTGCAGGAGAAATATATTTAGTTTTAGTGAGACTCATAGGCTAATAAACTACCTAGAGGGGAGAAAGGGAAAAAAAAAAAATCCAGCCATAAATCTTTGCTTTCTACTTTTTAATTGTAAAACTCTATTAGTGTCGCTCAAAGGGTTAATGATTCTCTTGGCTGGAGGACAATTCATTCTACAGCTAAACGCAATGACAAATAACCATTATTCTTTCCAACTGCACTGATAATCGGGACAGCTTAAACATTTTCGCCAGTATAAGTGAAACCATTAATCCTCTTGGATTTCACGATAAGCGGTGACTGCGAAATAATGACTGTGTCATTGCAGGCAAGAAAAAATGTTAACAATTAAAACAAGTTAGCCATTATCTTACAGAGTACTGAATCGCTTTCACATTTCATTAGCAATATTGTAAGTGATATGTACCTTATTAAAAAGCTCTTATTATCCAAGAAGCCTAATTAGTCAAAATCTCTCAGCCACTGGTTTAATTTTCTAATAATATAAATGCTGCATTGGGTAATGCAATGTGAGGAGAGGCAGACGTTTGTCCAAAAAAGAAGTTTCAACAAGAAATTTAAAAATGCCATTTAGGAGGAAAAGTACAGTGCAAGGAAATGTAGTTTTCTTATTACTGTATCAGGTGAATTAAGGCTTTTTTTGAATCCACTGTCTGGACACATAACTGTAGAAAAATTATTTCCTCCTGTCTGCATTTAAGCAAATTGCTCAGTGCTGTACTGAATGAAAGATCCAAGAAAAAGGCAGAGTAACTTTTCATCAAGCTGCAAGAGAGATTTTCATTCTCCTCACACTCAACCCTGAAGCTTCCTATAAATGAAGCTGATGAACCAACACCTGAGACACATCTACACCTGGAAACACAGAGGAAAGAGGCCTCTGCACTTCTTGAAGGCAGTGTCAGAGATCACAGTTTCAAATCCTAAAGGCTTTAGCCTCTAAACCAGTAAGAAACGACCACAAGTAACACCGCTGTTACTCCTGCTACTTAAAAAAAGCCACACAGTAAGCACTAAAAATACCTTTTGTTTTTCCAGACAGTACCATTGGTTTTTTTTTGGTCAGCAGGGTGAGACCAGGGGGAAAATGTGTTTTAACACAATACTGTACCAAAGTGCTCCTGCAAGTTCTCCCACAGACAGAGCATCCTGCCTAGAGCATTCCAAGGGGTGTGCATCTGCGTGACATGGTCTGTTCTTACAGCTTTCAGACATATGAAATATTAGACTGTAACTGATACAACATAGCTGCAAGCCAAAGGTTCTCTCACAAAAACTGACTACAAGAAGCTGTTGAAGTTAGAATAATCTTTTATGCCAAAGAAAGCATGTTTGGATTGACCAAAAGACACACAAAATCCCATTGAGTTAGTCAGATGCTTTCAGTCTAAAAGCTAGACAGAGAACAGGGGTCTGTCACATGGATTTTTAATTTCACAGTGATATCTCATTTACATTTTACCTGAATTATGTCATTTATTAATGTTTAAGTTATAAAGAAGCCCTAAAATTTAATGAACTGTTTAATTTCAAGCCATGAAATACATAGGATTTTATTAAAAAGTGTGATTATTTTTGTATTGCTTATAACTTCTGCTTCATCAGGCAAAGCTAAAGATGTTTTGACAGTGACCTAATTCCTTCCTTCCTCCCCCACTTCTCCTCACCTCTGCTTTCCTGCATGCAAAGCTTTGATTCGCACAGAGAATTGAATAAGCAATTATTTAGAGTAAAAATCTTTCACTAATACTCCATCCTCAAACACATAATTAGGTACCCCTCAGCTTTTCCCTTATTTTGCTTTTGCAATGCCCTATGGAGTCTCAGATCTGATTAAGGACACTGGACTGGACTGTTTGCAATATTCTTACTGTACTCGAGCACTAGATCCACCCAATATTTTCAGTTTTAAACTTACAAACTATCATCTTTAATTCTGATGTCCCATGATTAAAATACTTTCTCCCTTTCCCCCACAGTTTTCCAAAGCTCCTTGTAACTGCAGCTGCAATTGAACCATAAAATCAGGGTTTGGATTTCAGTGAACAAATGTTTGACTTGGGATTCTGGCTCATATTTAGTAATTATGAACGTGCATTTTAGTTGACAAGATAATGTGACTTCCATATCTCTCACAGCAGGAGTTTTGATCCCACGTTAGTGTTTAACATATGTTTTTTTATATGTTACATTGATGTGACTTGTAATGGAACATAATATAGAGTCAAAACACATTTTATGAAGCTAGCTCCTTTCTTTCAGAAGGTTTTTCTAAAACAAAAAAGTGTTTTATTTTTTGTAGTAAGAAAAGCTTGTGGGTAAATCTTGCAGAAGAGCAAGACCACTGGCTATTTTCATTTGCTGCTCCATGAGAAATACTGGCCTTACAGCAAATGATTGAACTAAACATTACCAAACATACATTTCATGAAAAACTAGTTCTCTTCATAAGGGAAAAGCTGCCAAGGAGCAAACTGTACATGACATCTCTCACCCTCTTTACCTAATGCACCAAGGTGCTGAGACACTACAGAGATGAGGAGATGATAGAAGATCACATTAACACTTTTCAGAACAGGCTCATTGTAGAAGATGCTTTCGTCTGCTATTACTTCAGCTTCCCTGAACACACTCCTCCTACAAAGCAACTCAAGTTTTGTGCTACTTTTCTTCCTTTGCCTGCTGCTTTTGAGTTTTATACCAGTTTAAGTTCAGTATTTTAGAATTTTCTTACCTCTCTACTAATAAATATACTGAAGTGGAAGCCAAGGCTATCAACAATGGTTTCTGCCTATTATGCACACATTGGGTCAGCATGTACTCAACAAAACCAGGTACCTAGTACATGAGGAACCTGATGTACTGTGAGGTACAGAATAATATTTGCAGCAGCATAGATATTGGATTACTTACTATGAGATATTTCAAAGTGGAAGTGGGAGCTGAACTCTTAGCCAAGAGAATTTCCCTACTGGTTGTTAAAATTCATAAATTGTTTTTGTCTGCTTTTCCTTACTGTTTTTACCACTGCTGTTATTTCACCACCAAGGCCAAGCCTGTCAAACCTCAAATGACAAATACGGAGAGGGTTTAGATTTGTTTCCATCCTGCTAAGACAGTGTTATTTTTTTCCTGAGACAAATAAGAAATTAAATACTAACAAACAACTGGCATAGACTTTCTCAGCATTTATAGAAAGTACTTACATAAAAGCATAAGTATCAGGGGGGAAAGGTTTTCAGTTAATAAACTCTAATCACAGGGAACAAGGCATAAAATCTTTAACGACACGAGCTGGTTGCAGCCGTGTGCTTAGATTCCAAGTTCAACCCTTGTTGAAGTTGTCTCTCGTGCCACAGGAAAGATTCTAGGTTTATTTTCCCTTAAACATGAAACTTATTAAATTCAATTTAGTCTGGCCTTTCCTAGCCTCTGGGAGAGAATGATGTATTTTTCCTCTTCAGGCTGGGCTGCGCTTAAACACAACCAGAGACTCGTGCAAAACCATTCAAGACTAAGGAGAGTGCTTCAGGGAGAGGGAAAAAAAAATAAGTATAGCTGTTCCTGCAGTAAATTGTCAACTGATGTGTTGCTCCAGGATGGGTCAAATCAGCTGAAAGTCAGATCCTGGCTTTGCCAATGGGTCACAACTTTATCAGGTCCTGCCTCTGGTTATTACTGCCAATGTGACCATCCTGTAACTAAGGAAATGCTAGTGCAAAGCTCGGCCTGTCGTGTTCTATATAATCTCTGGGCCTCAGCCTGTGTCTGCAGGTGTTTCTCTGTATTGAATCTCCCTGGGGAATCTTCGGCTTCACAGCAAAAGCCGGCTGAAGTGAAAGTGATTTGATTTGGATCCTATTACAGGCACTTTACCTCTTCTATTTCCGTGATAATAGCAGATTGGAGTCGATTATTGTACCGGGAGGGAAGTTAATGTGTTGTCGAGAAACATTGGTAAAAGTGGCACAGGAAAAGGCACATAAATAAAAGTTTAGAGTGAAGCAAAAATGTGGGAAGCAAACCTGTATAAGTGTCTTTCTCAGCTCCTACCAGTCTCTGAATGGCTCTGGATCCTTTTCTGTCTTTATTCCAATTTTTTTAAGGAAGGATTTCTTCTTGCTTTAATTTTGTCGCTCCTGTACATCTGTAAGAGTGACTGCTCTCCTCCCCCCAGCCCACTCCCTGTCGTGAAACTCAGCCACCCAAACAGAGTTGCTGCAAGGACTGAGTTTGCACTGATTATCTCGCTTTGTATTCCCTGGAGTCTAAAAGTTTGCCAGCCTCAACTAATGCACCTCGGAGAATCACAGAAGCAGGAATGAAACCCTAGCTGGGTTTGAAAGAGGCACTTTATGTCCGTTCACAAAAGAAAAGAAAAACATTGAAAAATTTCCAAGAACTCCTGCTAGGTGACAAAGTAGCATTTGTAAGATGCCCTTCAGTGCTCCTTCAACTTCAATACTGAAACCTTTGTGTTCTCTGTGGTGCGGCTTCGGATGGAAGTGATACCGGGTTAGAAAAACATGCTACATCAAACAAGACGTGGCTAATAAGATGGAACAATCAGGTTTTTCCTCTGATTTCAAATGTTCCCTGAAAAATTTTGTGTAGCTCACCCATGTGCTTGATCGTATTTTAAGTGGCAAGCTGAAAATATAGTAATTGGAGTTATGACTTTCATCCAAAGACTTTTCCAAGCCAGAGACATAAAGCAGTATTGAAATATAACTGCTGTTAAGGACAATAAACTGGTACACAGCAGTGCAGCCTGAGTCGGGGTGAGCTTCAGGAAGCAGGGCATGGGAAGGGGATCAAAGGAATTGGGGGAGTATGCCGGTGCAAAAGTGCTTTTTGCAGCACATTTCCACCTGAGCTCTGTCATCCTCTCTTCAGCCCTTTTACTACAATGAGCAACTCACCTCTTATACCTCTCTGCATGCTGTTTCTACCTTTTTGCTGTATGCTTGCAATTAACTGCCAATACTACCAGTACTTCCTCCCCCCCTCTTATTCAAATACCTTTGCTGCTGCTTCGAACTAGCACTTTTTTAGCTCAAGCGTAGCCTGAAAAAGTCTGATCAACAAATAATGTGGGGAAAAAAATTACCCACAACAATTTTATATGAAAAGCTATTTTTTTAAAAACTCTTTTTAGGTTTCTCAGTTCTTAAGACACACGTTACATGTGTAAACTTAACCATATTTAGGGCACTATTTTCACAAGACTGAGCCACACACAGCTATGAACTGGATTCAGCAGACAGTTGCTTGGCCAAGGCTGAATGGATCAATCCACAGAGCATGATCTGGTCACACAGTAGGATAGTACAGAAATGCTAGCATCCCTGTTTGCACTGCTTCACGGTCTGGGCATTTCATACTCTTCAGAAGTGACGGCTTCTGTGTTTGGATGCCATCATTTACAAGAGGGAAGCACAGCATCCAGGCACAGTAGCAGAGTCTGAAATTTGGCACATCTGTTCACATCTGTGCAAAGCAACCATCATGGGAGAAGTGTGCCCTGCCAATCCCAGCTGGAAGATCCACATCCACCTTTACTCATATAACGCCAAGAAGAGAGCAGGACTCAGTGCCCACACTGTTGAAAGGCAGCATGTTCCCTTCTTTGAAAACAGCAGCTCTAGTGGAAGAGGAAATAGAACCGCTCCACGGGAAGAAAAAGGGCTGAACTTGTCTTTCCAAGGAGAAGGCACAAAAAGCAGGGCTATAATTTCACAGACCCTATATAATATATGGTGACTACAGGAAGATGATGGGACATATGCATTCCTTTCATGATCTAACAGATCTAGAAGCTGATTATATTGTGCTGTCTACACAATGAGCTCTCGCATCCCTTCTCCATTACCACTAAATTGTGAAAAGAGACATGGGCCATTCAGTTAAAAAAAAACAAACCCAAACATATTACTTACAATTTTATGGGCATTTAATTTCCAATTGCTGAATTGCTTTTGTCTGGAGAACCTTGAAAATGTACATAAACTTTAAGTTCCTCTTACAACCATCACACAGAGTTAGCTGGATTTTAGTTTTTGATGTTGTTTAAACATTAAAAAAGAGAGGGAAGTTTTAGATGAAAATATTTTGACATCCAAGAACCCCACCTACACAATCGATTCAATGAAACAGAGACCTACCTGCAAAACGTTTTGGCATCACCAGGTCTACATGTTGGCTGACAAACACTTCTTCAGATTAAAGGCATTGCTCAAATGTTCCCTGTGCATCAATGGAAAATTCTTCACTAACTGTCACTGATCTGGAGGGGCTTTGCAGAGGTATCTGAGCCTGCACCTCTTCTTAGCTACCACTGTTTTTTATTTATTGTCTTCTCTTGACGTTTTTTCCCAAATATTTAAACAGCACTTGGCTTCCCATGCCCTCCTTGCTTCTCTCTTCCTTCTCACATTCATTACTCTCCAGCATAACATATCAGCAACATTAAAAGGACACCAGATTCCTCAATATAAGCTAATCTGCTCCTTTAAGGATCCACATTTGTGTGTCTGATTTATTATAGAAAATGGAAACTTGTTGTTGGAAGCCAGGAATAGAAGTTGTAAAGTCATTCCAGTTCCATAGAGAGGCCCAAAATGCAATCTAGGAGCAATAGGAAAGGCAGTGTCTGCACAGAAGCCAAGCTGAACATATGATGACTTTGTCTTCTCACTCTTGTCTTATGCATCTTGTTTATGGTTCTGAACTACTAGTCTGGAGAGCCAAAAGACTGACAGGTCTACAAAGTTGACTTGTTACCCTGAGCTAAGTACATAGTGCATCACTAAAGTCCGTAGAAACAAGCTCCTTTCAAGGCCTAGTATAAAGAACGTGCTTCATAATAAAAGTAGATTTTCTGTGAAATACTTATGATGGACATCAAAGCAATGAGTCATACAAAGAGTGGGTGGAAGTGCCTTCAACCAAAGCCTTGGCTGGCTTACACAGCCACAGCTGAAACACTTCTCTTTATGGTTAGTGTGAAGTTTACTAACCTCTCTCCAGTGCCCTACTCCAAAATGTTTCCTGAGACAAACTTGATGTGATTTTTTTTTTTTATTCTTCATGATACTAATCTGCCCAAGCTATTCTTATTTTACATAAAGTAAGGGCTTGTGACAGAATTTGTACTGAATAGTGCCAATCAATCAGGCAAATGTTATCATCTTCAGTATGAGAAAGACAATGCAGGATTTCTTTGATGAATCTCAAAAAGAAAAATCTACATCCTGCACACAAAATACTTTATAAAATCAACATTAATATGAGCAATGTGGAGAAAGACAGGGACAAGAGGTCCTAAGAAAACATGGCAGGAGAAAAGGTAATGAGAAGCTTTTATCCCAGGGTTACTAAAGAAGAGTATCTTTAGCAGTGAATAATTTTGGCTGTGGTACAGAATCTAAAATGAAAAAAAACAGAAGGGCTCTATCACTTCTTTATAATCCTTCTTTAGAAACTGGTATTTTTTTTCCCATTTGTCTGCTGGGTTAAACAATCACCTTAAATGCATATATGAGCTTTGAGTGTTGTTTTAGCTTCCTGGAGGATAGTGCAAGAAATGATACTGTGCTAGGAAGGAACTAAATCAGTCCCTATACACAATCCAACACAGTTGAAGTAGAACTGCCTCTGTGTATCAAAGTGCAGGGATGCTCCACAGTTGTGATGCATTACTGAGAGCTCTCCCTAACCAAACAAAGCTTTGCATCTGACTAGTTGTCACAGGCAACTGATTCACATAATTACTTTGGATTTTCCCCCTCAAAAACACACAACATATGAATCATTGTACTCTGTCTTCAAGTCATTATTAGCCAATTAGAACTCCAGGATTTGCATAATCAGTCTTCAGTTATTTCTTGATAATCGTACTGTGACGTGCGATTTCCAGAGCCAGACTGGCGATTGCACAGTGGATTATAAACTCAGGTTTATTGAGGAGCTTTTCAGCAACAAGGGAACTACCTCAGCTGCTCAATTCCTTTTCGAACTGGCACGAAGTGGAAAATAAAATAAGCAAAAGATGAGAAAAATTGGTCTTCTAAAGTGAAGGAAACAAAAGATAGTTTTAATATTTATCCACTCACAAAGGTGAAGGAGAGGAGCTTTGGATCTCAGGTCTGATACCAATCCATGTGTAAAAGTTCTATTCATTACAGACATATGTCTTACAAACTTTCTGGATAACAATACTACAACAGTAGACAGCATCATATAAAATCAAGAAATAACATAAAAGTCCAGTGGATTCTGCATTATATCCTTTTTACAAAGCTCTGCACTGGTTCAGAGTATGTCAAAAGCTGCCATGGCTGCAGAGAAAGAATGGCTGCATAATGGCCCCTGTCTTTCGTGGGTGATAATGGAGAAGAGCAGGGTCAGTAAGAGTTAAACATGTAGACAAAACTTACTGAGCAGGGCCTCAGGGCCTTTTTCTTGGGATATCTCCTTGTAATATGCTCCAGATACTGTCACACCAATCTGATCAGGAGCAAAAAACTACCCATGTGGATGATGAATCGTGTGACTAAGTAATAGCCTAAGTCAAGTGTGGATGTGACCGCTCACTGGAAGATGGCAATGTAATGAATCTGCTCCAGGGTTTAGGGGGTTAAGTGGCTTGCCGGAAGACAAGTTAATGATGTACCGCTGCATTCAATGAAGATTGATTGAGAATGGTATAAATGGGCAATGGGCAAGGACAAAGAGGCTTGTTTTGAGAATGAGGCAGAATGGTGGGGAAGAGACAGATTACAGCTGAAGGTGGCTGGTGTGTTGAGTTGAAAGAATAGTCTCAAAAACCATAGGGAGAGACATTTCAGAGAAGATGATTTCACTCACATCTCATACTGTGAAGCAAACAGTGAGAACAGTCATGACGAGTATCTACCAATAACATTCACATTACCTACGGCCACTGGACTGATATCATTAAAGACAAATGTAGCCGAATAGGACATCACATCCTTGAGATCTTCCCCACATTTTGAGGGAGAGCACTGATTGGCTTGTATTAAAAATGCAATTTAAATCCAGAAGGAGGAAATATGCAAGAATGCAACCAGAGGGGAAGAACGGGGCAGTAGGACAATGCAATTATACAGGACTGCAGTCCTCTAGCCTTGCAGCAAGCACAGAGCATTAATATTTCAGAGAACAGGGACATGGTGACCATGGTGGAGTTTCAACACAAGGCTGCCATCAGAGGGAGAGACTGTATTTAGAACAAAGCAGCTAAGCAGAGGTCACAAAATCAAGTTCAACAGGTAGCTGACACAAAGACATAAGAAATGCTATCATTATGGTGTAGGCTGTGTGGAAAAGTTTCAGAGATTATAAATTAATAGTCTCAAAATGCTTTTAATGCAAACCAATACTGCACAGAATTGCTCTGTCCATGACAAGCACAAAAGCTGTGCTCAGTAAATACCTGAGACTCCAGTTACAAAATACAAATAGGAACAATATAGGTCTGATAACGAGACAACTAAAACCAAAAATCACACACAGAGGCATGCAGTGGGAGGAAATTCTGTGGCCTGAATACCATGCAGACCTACAGAGCAGGCAACTCTAATCTCTACTCCTGATAGTTTCATCTATTAAGTAAACCTGGTGGTACAATAGAGCTGCAACTTCCCTCAATGAACCTCATTGTAGCACTCATTTCTTGTAATGGAAAAGGCCTCTATTCACAGTAACTCATAGCAGATAATTTTAACCCACCCTACCCTTCTGTATCCCTCCTTCTCCCTTTCTATAAACAAGGGAATCCAAAACAGCCCACTTAAGCTAGCATCCCTAGGTGTATTAATTCTGCAGTAAACATCTAGTAGATTCTCATCATTGCCTTGGTTGATGGGTCTCTTTTATTGGTAATAGCTTCAGGATTAGGCTAATTCTCAGATAGGTCATTTGGGTCTGTTCTGATTTAGTTAGTTTCTTAGGTTCCAGAATAAGGTGAGGATTTAGCCCCAGGGAAATGGAGTCACCATCCCTGGAGATGTTCCTAAAACATGTAGACATGGCACGTTGGGTCTTGGTTACGGTGATAAGTTGACAGCTGCATGTAAAGACCTAAAAGGTCTTCACAGACTTAATAATTCAATGATTATGTGGTTGTAAGTCATAGTTACTACAGGCCTACGCTGAGGATCTCCACACCTCAAATCTCTTGAGAGAAATGCCAATTAAAATTTTCAATTAAAATAAATATTTTCTTCCACCATGACTGAAAGCCTTGCACAACTTCCCAGTGTCATCTTCCTGCAGAAAGTCTGAAACAGTATTTGCCAGAGTTATCAGTATTGTTCTTCCCAAGACAGTGTTACCACCTAAATATACAGCCCTAGCTTCTACCCAAACTGGGTTTCTCCTACAATCTGTAAAATGAAGCGGTGGTTTAAGCACAATTAATTAAAATGGACACATAGTAACTAGTGTGAATCACATAATAGGCAGTCTTCTTTCCCAACACTGTTTTTCTGCATGGGAAATATCCACCTTATGGTTTGGACTAGCAAATAACCATAAGGCTTCATCATGGGAATGAGGGAAGGACCACACCAATAAAAAGCAGACATTGTGATGTGATTAAGGGAAGCTGGATTATTCTAAAACAGCCTTCAGCATGGTGAAGCTGATGTCTTCTCTAAAAATGAAGCAAAAAATGTTATGTTGCTCTATGAACTTATGGCTAGGCTGTGTCTCCTGCACAGCATTGTGACTGGACAGGAGGGGACAGGTGTCTGACTAGGGAACAGAATGGAGCTAAGTGAATGAGCACTTCTGAGATGTTCTGATGTCACTTTTCAATCAAAATATTTTCTGCTGAAATATTTTTTTCTGTCAAGACATTATATCTACCTGAGCAGGGGACAGTTTCTTCTAAGGGCTGTGCTGCTTCTACCAAGCTCACCTGGTCCCTGCCAGAGGTGCTATAGAGGGACCTATCAATGTACCTGATCAAGATCTCTGATCTTCATAGATATATACTTGGGTATATCTTATAAGCGAATCACATTTCTGAACTGAAATCTTTCACCTTTGGGTATATCTAATCTTATAGTAGGAGGAAAAAAAATAGAAAACCCAGTAATAGGCTGTTTTCTTGTTTTAAAAACATTTCAACTGTACTAAACTGCTAATTCAGTTTACTCAGTTCAAACCATTCTAGCAGGACACTCAGCCTGTGCCTAGAGACTGCTCTGCTGCATGTCCCTTATTAGCTAATTCTCTCACATCAAGCTCATTTAAATCTATTTGTCCCAGACCACCCTCTTTAAAGAGAGGAAGGAGGAGGATGGGATCTCTTGCTACTCAGGCTCCCATCCTATTTATGACTGAATGTTTAAGGACGCTTTACAAAACTTTCTCAGTCTCCTCTTGTAATTCAAATCAATCGTAGCCATAAAACAAAAATTCTGGAATTTATATTCCCGCTCCACCCCCCCCCCCCACCAAGAAAAAAAAGGTTTAATTTGATAATTGAAGAAATACAAGGTTCTTTTCAAACCTGACATTAAAAATCTCTAATAAAAACGGGGAAAATGAAGGTCTAGGATGACAGTCTTTATCAAAGTGTATATAGAGACATTATATGTTCCAGTAATTGTTTAGGCCGGTGAATTAATGAATCCCTGGCTGTAAGTCTCCATTTGAAATTATTTCAGTGGTGTCTGCTGCTCTGCTGCTTTGGAAAAGCCTGTTGTCTGAAGCTCTGGAGAAGGGCCTTGAACCCTGCCATTCAATCCCTTTCAGCCCATCAGCTGAGTCTAATTGCCAGAAAGCACACGAGACCCCTAAGCCTGATTGTTCCCCGACCTCCTTTGAGGTTCTGAGGCATGAAAAGCAAAAGCGAAAAAAAAAGCTCTCTTTTGATCTTCTGTTTCTTTCTCTCTCCCTCTCTCCCTTTTTTTCCTGCCTACTCCTACTCTAAGAATGACACATTTCTTTATATGGCTTCTCCTCCTTATAAAGACAATAATTAATAAGGCCTTTATAAAATGAGGCTTGAATTGGTGTCACCTTCAAGGGTGGTCTGGGGCTCTGAAGTGAAACCCCCGGTGGGCTTAGGCATTGCATGGCCTTTGCACAGGTCAGGTTTAAATACCCTGACCTCAATTTTCACTCTCCTCCACTAATGAGCCGATTCACACATGGATACAAAATTATACGAGGGAAAAGACAAAAGGAGCAAGGTGTAGTTGACACCACATTGGCCAAATTTTATTATCATCTTTGTGCCTATGACATCACAGCTGCAGACATTGTCAAAGTGATGAAATTGCTCGCATTCTCCCCCCATCCCACTTCTTTTTGTCCCCTGCCATCAGCTTTATATAATTACTTTCACAAACTCACACTCTCCCTATTATTTGCTCAGATGTCATGAAGCTGCAACATTAGGTGGGACTGGGGACCAGGCTGGGTTCTTGTGTGGTTACACATGCAGAACTGGGTCACTTTTCTTGAGGTTCTGCTTCACTGCCTCACTGTCAATTGTGAGGATAAAGCAGCATTATGTGTATCTATTCTATTTCACAGGCTTATCAATTTGACACCAACAGTTGTTTTGTTTGGTTTTTCTTTTTTAAAAAGAATCATCACACCAGGGATGTTACATACCCATTAAATGAAAATTGTTGATGGTTGACATTGAATGAGTTGTCAAAGACAGCAAGACATGCATTGCATAAGTTTCTCTATTAATGCAAAATGGTTAACAGGTTTATTAGAGAAGAAGCTAGAGACGGGGGGGATGATGCCCTGACAGCCACACCCGTGGGTTGTAAACCTGTCAAATCCCGTTGGAGGAGCAAGGTCGGTGTTGGGATTGAAGACAGAATCAGCAGGAGGCACTCTTCCTCTGAGCCAGGGGATCCCACACCCAGGCGCTTGCAGAGCTCTATATAGGACAGTGCCTCAGGGCTAATTCACAAGCTCATGTGTCGGCATGACACAGCCACAACATGTTGTTGATAAGCTAAGAAACAAGTATTTCTAGGAATTAAAAAGGGAAAAAAAAGTCACTTTTTAATCCCTACAGGAAAGCTGTAAGACTCTAATGTTTATTCATGCAATTAGGTTCCACCACCTTTAGCTACTAATATGATGTCAAACGATTGTTTTCTTCGCTTCTCATCCTGGGATGTTGTCCAATGTTGTGGTTAAACACTGAGATCCTAAGAGATGGGCTGGACATTGCTCGAGCCTGGATTCACTCCTATGCCTAAATCTAGCTTTTCAGGGGTGGTGTAAAGCTGTTGAATAAATACATGCAACATGCTGGAAAGTCTTCGTGCTGAAAAAAAAAGTATGCTCTCATCTTTGGACAATTTTGGAGGTCTCATCTCTCAGACAAAGCTCAGAAGGAACTAACACTGTTCTTATTAAGCACAAATTGGACTTTGAAAACATTTGTTCGTTAAACTCCATAATACCACTCTACAGCTAAAAATCCTGGCATCCTCCTGCAAAGGGCAGACCACTGTGGACTGTTAAACAGGTATTTAACAAATTACCATAAGACACCACAAGCACCTTCCCTTAGCAAGGAGTTACTAAAGCGGAGATGTTATTAATTACAACTATTTTTTCATGCAGGAGATTTTAAGTAAAATTGATTGGCTAAATTTTTACTTTCCTTTCACTCAAAACATTTGTGATCTCCACCTCCCCTTTGTCATTTTTTAGACAAATTAGTTATGCAGACATAATGTTGAAGAGGAAATATCCTAGAGGATGCACATTGTGCATATGTATACACAATATTTCAAAAGGCAATCACTTCAAAACATAAAATACTCAATACAGTATGCTTAAAAGTGAAGAAAAAGGAATTTTGTCAGATTCTTTTCAACCTAAAGTATTAAAAAACCCTCCAAACACTACAGACAAAAAAAGGGCAGAAAAAAAATACATGCACACAAATTCTCTGCCTTACATATGTGATGTGTGATTGCTGGTAGAGAAAGAAAAGAATCTAACATGAAAACACCATAGCCAGATTTACAAACTATATGAACTCCTCAGTGGCATGTGCAGACATTCTTCACTTCAGCAGGATAGGGCAAATCCATGGTTTTGGTTGTTAATTTTCCCCTTCAAATCACGTACGTTAAGGACATTTGCTGGCAGACACTTCCCATATTGCATCGGGACTGCCAATGAACAATCAAAATGAGCTAATAACTCTCTTTGGGCAAATGCTGATGGAAGGAAGCAAACTGGGATAACCTGATTTGGCCTCACCAATAGCTTTTTTGTATGACAGCTAATCAAGGCTATAAGTAAAGAATGGATTAATTATCTTCTCAATTTTTGTTAGCAATTTCTATTTAGCTTCCAAAGTGCCAGCGTATTTATGACTACTCTCTAGGAAATTAATATCACATCTTCAACACACATTTCTCTCAAAATAAATAAAAGGGGGGGGAAAGGGGTTTGTTTTAGTTTGTTTTTTGCCCCCCCCCCCCCCCCCCCCCCCCGNTTTTCAAGGCAAGCAAAATAATGTAAAATTACATAATTATGATTGCTGGGACCAGAAATTCTGTGGAGCTGACTTCCAGTTAATATAGCTATGTAAAGGTGCACTAAAAGATGCATCTACCCACTGAGGATCTGGATGTCTGATTCATAAAAGCAATACATGATGTTAGAACGAGTTTGTAGCACAATCTGTTTCCCAGTCACTGATGGGACTGAAGGAATATCACCTTGTCTGACTTCCAGCAAAGTACTACCGAGCAATGCTACAAAGTGCAGAGCAAGACTAAACTAAAAAAGACATTAATTGAATGTTTGCTAACAAAGTCCAAGTTCTTTAAGTTGCATTTAAAAGCCAACAAATACAGAAGTTATGATTTATAGGATGATGACAACTCCCCAGTCCAGAATATGCAAAATTAATTAGATTCTTCCTTTTTTTCTGCACCTCCAGCCCATCTTTGCAGATGGATTAAATTTCTAAGCTGTTCCTTGTATAGAGTAGCAAAATTAAGTCTTCTTTATAAGTAGAGGGTAGAAGCAAATAACAGTCTGAAAAGCCTATCTTTAGTATGCTTGATTTGAATTGGGCATTGAAACATTCTGGGAAAGAGTGTATCTCCTAGCCATAATTATCCCAATATAGAAAACACAAAATATCAGGATCATGCTACACAGAATAAATTATTATACTAATTCTGTTCCTTTTCACACAGCTACATACAGAGATGAGGGGGAAAGGTAAGCATATGCCATATTCTAAAATGCATGTGAAATACTTAACACCAGAAGAGTCTGAAGTTTCTATTTTCTCACTCTTCTCTGTTTTATAGCACTAGAAATCAAATGGGCTTAGAAAGTACTACTGTAATGGCAGTAAAGCTTGGCCATGTGAAAACGTAAATAGCAGCCCAGTGAAAAAGACTTAGATATATTCAAATACATCATGGGTAGTGCTTCTCTGCATAAAAGTAAGTAAAATGTGGTAAAATTTGTAAATTTCACTGTGCTAACTTTGTAAATGCCATTCTGTTCCAGGATGAAATTTATAAAGCAGGCTGAGTGATGCCCATTTGAGGGCAATGTTTCATTTTTATACTTCAGTTACTCATCTTTACACACACACAAAAGGAAAAGAGCATTGGGGGACATGTCTGCCTCCTGAGACCACCCACAACCAGCAAAGAGCACATGGACTTCTTCATGGATTCTCTGTGAAGCTGCTAATACCAAACAACCAGCATACCCTCCGGGGAAGTCACTTAGACATGAAACTAATAAAGACATCTGCATGTCTCCCTGCAGACACAGCTCCAAAAGGGATGCCTCCTCACCAGCACTCCCTTTGACAACAGCACATTCTAATGGGTACCTCATGAATGCTGTACTACTGAAATCAGATGAGTGCTGTCTGTGGATATATTTCTCCTAACATGATTCCACCCACCACCAGCCCCAATACCCAACACACAGCTATCTTTGCACTCTTAAACCTGTCACAACATCACTAATTGTAGGAGCTCAAGAGCACTCTAAATCTTAACTTCCTCATCATTCTACTCAGCTACTGTGTCAATTACACTACCTGCAGGTACTGCTGGCACAAAGTGTTTGACTAGAAGGTGAATGGGAAGAACTAAACTAAGAAAAGCTGATCTCTTTGTCACTATCGCTAAAGACTATCTCATCAGCTCTAGTACAGACATAGTCCAAACCAAGTCCTAAACTTGGTCGAATTCTATACCTGTGTTGAATGTCTGAACTAAACATTGAGACATTTTAGGTTTGTCATTAAGAAAATTTGGATAGAAAAAAAAATCCTTTAAAAAAATTAATTCAGTCAGAGAGGGGCAAATGGAAACACCAAATGGCAAATACCTCTTTCCCTCCCCCCCCATCCCCCCCAACAATTACAGCATTATTTTATGTGAAATCTGTTCTGTTACAATGAGAGAAAATTAATGTGTGTTCTATTCAAAAGATACTGCAGGATGGATTAACATTTATGATCCAAAGTTCAGTGACTTAGATGTTTCCATTCTTTTAATTTTTTTTTTTTTTAATATTAATTGGAATTTCCAGTATACACTGAAGTGGTAAAAAGCACTTAAGCAATATGCCCTGGGACTAAATTAGCAAAGTATTCATTTTGTTGTGCAAAGTTATATTCTGTCTTGCACACTTTTAATCACAGTATTCTCATTTATTTCTCATTTGTGAATCTTATGATCCCGTTGCATATGAGGCAAAGAGAACAGTCGGAGCAAGCCTCCTGAGTCCAAACACATAGAGGAGGAGAATTTTCAAAGGAGTGAGCTTACTGGCTTCTTATCCCAACCTAAACAGTGTGACATGAAATTGTTACATAGCCACACTGTCTGCCAGTTAGCAAGAGCTGCAGTAGCTCGCCCAGCATTGTGTCTTAAATGTGGAAGGCAGTAGTTTGAGGAAAGCTGACATGAAATGCTTCGCCAGTCACAGGTGTAGCCCACATCCTTCAAGGGTCGTGTGGCAAAGGATCAAGAGACTGGAAAGCAGCCCTGATGGGCATTGGCAGAATGGTCTGGTGCTTGTACAGCTGAAAGACGCAAAGGACAAAGACTATTTCACAGAATAACAGAATTAACCAGGTTGGAAAAGACCTTTGGGATCGAGTCCAACCTGTCACCTAATACATTCTGATTAACTAAACCGTGTCACTAAGTACCTCATCTAGTCTCTTTTCAAACACCTCCAGGGACGGCAACTCCATCACATCCCCAGGCAGCCCATTCCAATGCCAGTCACTCTTTCCATGAAGAGCTTCTTCCTAACATCCAGCCTAAACCTGCCCTGGTGTAGCTTGAGATTGTGTCCTCTTGTTCTGTCACAGATTGCCTGGAAGAAGAGACTTCTTCCCCCAACTACAAACTCTCTTCAGGTAGTTGTAGACAGCAATGAGGTCTCCCCTGAGCCTCCCCTTCCCCAGGCAGAACAACTCCAGCTTCCTCTGCCTCTCCTCACAGGGCTTGTGCTCCAGACCCCTCACTGCTCCACAAAGGGAGAAAACTTCCATTAAATAGCAAAAGAGTGAGAAAAAGGCCAAAGAAGCTGACAGATATTCCTGTCCCTGAGAAGGGGGGCAAGTGGTGTATGCTCTGAGGCAGAATGTCAGAGTGCTTATGAGCCTGTGGCTGGGGACAAGGAGTAAGAACAGCCACCAGTCCCCTGCAAACTGCATCAGTGCTTTTGTAATAAGACATAAACATCACCAGTACAAAGTCTCCATGCTGAACAACTTTTAACCAGTTTAGAAAATTTATACTTGATCATTGTTTTCTGTGCAAGGCCACAGCATTTTTGGCCCAATTCCAGGAGTCCAAAGCTCGGTTTACCTATATAGTCTGATTCATTTTGGAGCTGAGAAGCATGGCTCTGGATCACATGCACGAGGCAGGAAAGACAGATCTCTCCAATTTAGCTTTTAGTTTGTATTGGATTAAGCTCTGGAAATCACTATGCATTCCTGAACGGGATTCTGCATGTGGCAGGGGAAACTGAGGCAGCTGGTGGGCTTTCAAACCAAGCTTACATCAATGGGACAAATTTAGTATCAAAGTAGCATCTTGCTTTCTTCTAGGACATATTTCCTCTCCTCCCTTCTCTCCCCTGGAGAGGGGGAGACCTTTAGACCACAGTTTTCTGTCACCTCAGCTCAAAATACAGGAAGTGACATTTACAGTGTAAGGCCACCAAGGGAAAGGCTCTTCTCAAGATTCATTTTTAATCTGATGCTTTTCAAAGGGAAGCACAGGTTAAAATAAATAAATAAAGGAGGTTGCTTTGGCAACCGCCTAGGGCTGGCACTGCCATCCTGTTCCCAGGCATGAGTGGAAGCATTAAGGTACAGTGCCTGCAGCACTTCTCAGAGGGTGGTTCTCCCCAGCATCACCTTCTAACCACAGGCTATACCTGAAAGGTACACGGAGGTCTTAACTTTAACGGGTCGGGATGGAAAGTAATGTTTTGCTGAGTAGCAGAGAAGCAGTGTTAACCCTCTAAAATGGTGTGAATGGCTCAGATGTTCAAGGGCAGTCTATCAGGCACCAGACGGCGTTATCAGAATCACCTGTCTGTCAGCTGCATTACCTGCTTTCCCCTGATTCATTTGTTTTAAAGTAGTCATTGGGTTTACTTCAGACAAACCCAGCAACCAAACAAAGCTAAAGCAGCTCCTCACTAAGGCCTTAAGAGGAAAGCAGAAGACTAACATATTTAAACATAAAGTTGAACGGAAAGGTTTAAAATTTGCAACTGATGCTGTGCAACAAGAAGATAAGAGCCTTCCAGACAAGCTAAAATGCACAGATATGCCAATCAACTCCAGATACATTCAAAGGGTGGCGAACACAGATTACTCACATTACACCAGGCTACCTCAAGTTACTCAAATGACATAAAGGGATACAATAATCACACACTTGTCTCATTGTGTCAACTTTTCAACAGGGGAAAAGCCATTGTCCACTTCAAGAGGAAACAGCAAAGCAAACCAGATCAGATTATTCTCAAGTGAATTGTCAGGTTGAGGGGGTTTTCTACTTATCTGATACTAGTACAGACACCGATAGCAAACAGCTCACCTGACTGCACACAAGAACCCAGTCTCAAAGGCAAAAAGCAATCTGTCTCAGTTATTAAAAACAAATTAGATGATCAAACTGGAAATTTGCCTTCTTTCTTAAGAGGACCACCATGTGAGGGGAGTTCTTGTGATGTAGCTAGAGCATCAGCTGCCCAGTGAAAGCAGACAGTGGAAAAATATCAGACCAGTGTTGCCTGGGATACAACCCTGGGGACCTTAGGCAGACTAAATACTTATTTAGAATGGGGTGAACACTGGGGAAAAACTATTATGGGACACCTGGGAAAATATTTTTTTTTCTTCTTGCTCTCCAAGCGGTTTTTCCTCACAGCACTTGTGGCATAGACACTGAAACTAGCTGCTGAGCAGTATAAAGCTCTTTAGGGTGATGATAATACAAAGACTTAAGGTCATTCCTAAAACTGAGAAAGTATTAGCTGTAAGCAGGAAAGGACTCTGTTCTCTCCCAGACCTCTAAGTTTCCAAACACAATGCCTGCTCAGCTGGCCTTTGCATTTAAGGGGATTGCACTCTAAGACAACTAAATAATTTCTTCCATGTGGATTTTAGCCCAACACATATCCACAGCTTCAGTACAGGAATGACGTGATGCAGTGTCAGCTCATATCAAGTGGAAACTTTGAAT
The DNA here is from genome assembly GCA_013400475.1 of Tricholaema leucomelas. Classification (NCBI taxonomy): domain Eukaryota; kingdom Metazoa; phylum Chordata; class Aves; order Piciformes; family Lybiidae; genus Tricholaema lacrymosa; species Tricholaema leucomelas. The sequence goes on from WAAF01018545.1 coordinate 1,834,155, forward strand.
TAGCTTTAGAGGGCATTGGATCTGCTCTTTTCTGTCTGTAAGAGGCACATGATACTATTTTCTTTAACCAAGTCTCCAAGGATGCTGATGCAGTCTAGAGAAGAGCTGACCTTCTAAGCCAGTAAGACGGCCACTGATGAACTAACCTTTCTTTTTAAAGGTCTCTCATGGCTTTTGTTACAGTCCATGCCCTCCTACACAGTGGGTACCCAACTGACCAGCAGAACACAGCAAGAAAATCTTGGATTTAAGAGGCACTCAAGGAGTTTCACACCACATCTCGCACTGGGCCATCCTTAGTGTGTCTGTACACAGAAGACAATGAATCAGCTGGGGTTTTGTCAAAGAAAAATTCCTTTTGGAGGATTAAAAATGATAAAGCTAAGAGGCTTTTCCTGGTAAGAAGTGATAGTCAGCTACAGATCAAAGGACTAGATCCTGTTTTCACTTGTAGTCCCTATCATCTGGTCCCTTAAAGGATCACACCTGACCAGATCACAGTATAAAATTTTCTGCACAGAAGTACAATCATTTTTTTCCTTATGAAAGAGAAATTCCTATCAGGATCCAAACAACTTGTTACAACTACAAATTAGTGCCAAGAGAAAATTACCATTTCTAAGACTACACTAAGTTCATTGTCAATACTAAATGTTTTGGGCACTTATGGATATCTTTCCCCTAAACATGATACACCCCCCAAACCCAAACAAGCTGTTGTGAGGTTATGGAATCTTTTTGCTCTGAATACAAGAGCCAATGGAGCAGCCATACTAGACTTAAGAAAATGTACTAGACCTTATACCATGCTCTGTTCAGTTTTCACCAACAACCTTACTTTGTAAGATGCAGCCACCTTGTTCAATCTTTCTCCATGAGACCTCTACTACCAGGACTGCTCCTTGATGTAAAAGTGTGGTAGCTTCATGTACCCTGTAAATCTTAAGGCTAGATCTGTTCTGAGTCCTATGAAAATTGTACTACAGAACTTCACTGAACTGGGGGCTAAGTGACTTTTGCCTGTTGCTGCTTCCAACTCTGAGTATTCTAGTGCATATTTTGGTTGAGTGAATGAACCAGAATAACAGCAGCATTGTATTTGGATTTGACTTTTTTTTTCCCCAAGGCTTGTGGTGATTCACAGCCACACATCTTAGATCAGAGTCCTAAATGTGGAGTCAAACAATGTGAATATGAAGATAATTAGTAACTGGAACTTCTGATTTCTCTGAACCCTCATGTTCCCAGAAAAAACACCAAAAAACACCGAAGACCACCAAAAAAACCAACAAACAACCAAATCCCAACATTACCAGAGCATTAAAGCAGAAAACGTAAAAAGGCTTTTTCTTGGCATCACCAAACTGTCTACATGCTATTCTGAACAGCTTTTCAGCTTTAATTTTCTCCCTGCACCCCTGTAAAACAGGAAACATTTTCTATGGTTTCAGTTCACATGGTGTACAGAAGTTTTGTGACTGCCTCCAGGCTCCTGTGTGTTACCACTTCAAAGGCACTGATGTCTTTTTAAACGTCCCTTTTGACAGCTCAAATCTCTAAACTGGAAGTCAAAATTGGCTAAACTGAGATCTGATCATCGGCAGTTTTACTTCCAGTAGCATCCTGTGCTTGCAGTAATAAAAGCAGCGATTATCTTTGATATGGCTGATGATGTTAGGAGGACAGTAGGCAGTCCAGCTGCTTAATTTCATTTCAAATCCCAGAGACAGAATCTAATAGCTCTGGTTTAGCTAGTGCTACAGATTTCATTTGCAGTGACCATTGATACTGTCAGGTAGCTTTATGTTCTCACCAGACTGCAGAGTCCCAGCAGCAGATCATTCATCAGGTAACTACACTGTTTTGAAACAGCAGTCTGGATCACTGAAGTTAAAACCTTGCTACAGATTAAATGAAAATAAAGGCTGACCACCAAAACTTACTGTCAATAAAATTAGTGATATGGATAATGAAATTCAAAATACAGAAGGTCAGAGACCTTTGTGCCTGAGACCTATGAAATATTGAATTACCCTGTTGAAGGTATGACAACTGCACATATTCACAAAATTTAGAGCCTTGCTTTGTACTTCTAAGAAAATGGAGAACTATGCATTAGGATGCATTAGAAATACACTACCAGTGTGTATCTGCAAATGGATGTTAGAAGAACCACACATTTAGGCCACAGTCTGCCCATTTCCTCTTTATTTCATTTATTATGCTGGCTTTCATCTGCAAAATTTATCCTCATCACCAGAAGCAGTTCTGCTTTTCCTTATCTATATGCTGCAATTTAACTTAGTCCATCAGAACTGTCTTAATCTCCCCAGGGATGTCAGGATATAGCACTGGACAAAGAAAAAAAGGTTTTTAAAATAACAGGTAGAGAACTCACCTGTGCCTTTCAGTGATGGGATGGAGAAAAAGAGGAGGACATAGCAGAGGGAGGAAGTGTTCAATCAACCACTTTTTTTTTTTGTGTGTGTGTGGTTCCAAGTCTCTAATTGATGTTAAGTGCAGCACTGTATTACCCAAACGAATTGTGAACACCTGAACTAGCCTAGCCCCACTTCTGCCAGCTGGGCAGACAGAGGACAGAAGTTCTGGGATTTGGTCTTCCAAGAGAAAAGATGACCTTCATTTTTGGATTTTATTTTCAATCCACTTTCTTGTTCAGGGCAGACATAAGCATTCCCACTGTCCTATTTCCATACCTATCTCCTGTAATTCTCCTGCCATGCATTGCATTCCTTACCTCTAAAGAGCTCCAGCAGCCATGAGAAATGAGGCACTAATTGAGACATCCTGATTTTCAAGATCTCGAAATACAAGGAATTTGTTCAGATATCTCTCTTTCAGGAGGCCTTGTTCAGCATTACAATGGTCAGGCACATTTCTGAATCACTCTGGAAAACTGGATTAGAATCAAAGCCTAAGATCTCAAAATGACCACAAAAGTATTTGTCTCATCGTTTGTGGACACTTCTAGTACAAAATAATTCAGTTGCCAGATCAAGTCTGAGCCTCCCCAGAAGATTAACATAGGGAAACTCACATGATGTCTATCTTTTGTCTGTAGCAGTAGTCCCCAGGACTCACAAGTACCAGGATATTTCTAAGAATACATTTTCTTCCTTACTGTTGAATGCTTGCTTTGTCTCTCTGCTTGTATTCTCAGAATTAGTTAATATGCTCTAGTTTCACGGAGAGAGGTCTGAATTTTTGAAGGGTATCTACTGTTAGAAGAGTCCTAACAGGACACATACTCCAAACCCACAAAAATCCCAAAGGATGGTAGGTTCACACTATGATTTTTGTTGGGTGTGCTACAACAGAGAGACACAGGGGCCTAAAAAGACTGTGGTTATGACCATCCTGAAGTAAGGCATCCAGACTGTTCTCTGTCTGATCAAGGGCAGGACTGCCACCAGGAAAGGTGATCACCAAAAATTGACTGTACTATTTGTACCATCAGCAACCTAGATTCCCACACGGACTTTTCCAGAGTGATACAAAAGTTTGCAGGAATTGCTTGTGTGGTAAGAGCTCAGTGTTCCTCTAAGTTACCTGGTCAATCACAGCACTGAAGTAGGTTCCTTTCTGGGTTAATGCAGGAGCAGTAAACAAAAGGAAAGAAGGAAAGACAGTCCAAACTCTGAATAATCAAAAAAAAAAAAAAAGGGGGGGGGGGAAGAAATGGATGGCTATAAACAACCTGCCAGCCCTGATTTCATCATTTAGTGAAGATGGAGTGGATACACATAATTAAGAGATGAAATAGACGCAATATGGTTGTGTGACACTGCTCTGGGCATATTGTCCTCTCACTGCATCCCACAGCACTGCATGTAGACACCTGGGAATCACAGTTGCCATTAGATGATAAACATAAATGAAGATACGGACAAAAAAGAAACGGAACAGAAAATGAGTGAATCTTGGACTGCAAAACAAACACAAAGACCTCCTAGAACAGTATCACATCTCTTTCTCCAGTACTGTGCCACTCTTAAACAAGCCAGAGAGTGCAGCATATGTAACGAGATAGAAAAAGCAGAAGCAAGAGATGTTTGTCTTAGCAAGCTGTCAATCACCCTGAAAATGAAACAAAAAAAATTGCTTCCATTCCCTGTACAGGACTATGGTTCAGCAAGTTCAATTTGATAAAATCTGCTTTGAGTCCAAATGGGAACCAAGAATTGCAGGGCGTTGAGAGAGACCAGGGGAAGATGGACCGAAACTTCTGAAAATGGAGAGGAAGATCATCTGTAGAAACTTCCTTATGGAAAATCAGTAGGGTTTTTTTGTCCTTATTTCCTTCCACCTATTAAATATACTTCATTCTACTTGTTTTATTAACCTCTTCTGAACTGAAGCCTGCTGATTTGTTGAAATAAAGATGCTGCTGGTAGCTCTCACAGAAAATGCTGCTCAAATCATTAGCAGTTTCCGTAAGTACAGACCATGCCAGGGAGTGACAAATTCCTTGTAAAATGGGCTTTGAAATTAAAATACCTCTTTAAAAATGTGTCCATATCTCTATACACTAAAGCAGAGAAAAATTCTCTGCTGGAAATTTTCTTGACTGGATAAGGCTAACATAGGACATAGGTGAACAATGAGAAAAGGAAGAAATCTTATTTACAGAGGGAACAAAGTCAGTAAAGAAAATACTTCAGTTCCCTAATCCTTGGCCTAAATCTGTCTCACTTGCATGCTCACCCAGACCTTTGCACGCACCGATCTGTGCTAACTCCTCAGCCCTTGTTGTGTGAGCGCTGAGACATGTGCAGTGCTCTCACCACTCCAGCATGGGAGCTGGCTGCTCTGCTGACCTTGGCAGCTGAAGGACCCAGATGCCCAGCTCCAGGATGAATCTCTGCAGCGGTGTCATGGGGTGTCAGCTCGTCTTCCCTAGCCTCCTCCTTGGCGTCGCTGACAGACCTGCCTGTGGGGTCTGGTGTGGGGTCAGCTGCTGCTGTGCTGCTCTGTCCTCCTTGAAGTCACTTTCCTTTGATTTCTGAGGATGAGGTGCATCCTCTTGACAAGATGCATCTGCAGTGTTTGATTAGGGTAAAAGAAGCATGTGGGGGGAGTATTTTCTACACTTTCCCATGTAACACTGCTCTCTGCCTGTGGCCCAACTGGTTTTCAAATGACAGATGAAACTCAGAGCCTTCTAGGAAGCAAAGAGGCAAAATTAGAGAATAACTGTACATAGATCTTTATTTTGCTGAGGGTAAAATAATCAGCTTTCCATGTTTCATCGTTTAATCTATTTACTGTAAATAGCATTATAGAGATGTTACTTAAAATCTAGCAGGCTAATGAAAGCCAGACATGATAGAGGTGTAACATGCATATTTATTATTAAAAGTACCATTACTAAAATGTAGCTTATTTTTATACTTTCATTTGAAATAGTGACTTTAATAGTAGTAAAAAAAAGATATAAAATTGCTTCATGAAGCCTTCTTTGTATCTGCAGAGTCTATGAATATAAAAGCATATCAGGGCCAAATCCAGTAGGTCTTACTCAGGCAAAACTGATTTTAGTGGAAATAAAGCCTGATGGACTAAAGGATTTGGTCAGTAATTTATGGGACCCTTATCTCTGATCCACCTTCTAGGAATGCTAGCTTGTGGTACAGAGCGATGTAATATGCTTAAATATCTATGATTAATTTGAGTAATCTGGTTTATAGAGCCCGCTTATGTAAATGAAAAGGATTTACCTTTATGTCTGAGATGAAAAAATATACATCAGATATAGTGAACCACATATTACAGAAAATGGCCTGGCTGAATTGTATTAATGTCTCAAAAATGTTGAGAAATGCTGTATCTTCTCCTTAAGCCAGTAATCATAGTACCTACAAATTGCATATCTTATCCTGCTTTACACATAGGCAGAAGTGGGCAGCAGCTGTTTTGAAGGCAATATATCTCTAATTTGTACTCCTTACAACACGCTTTTCAAAGCATAAGAGAGAACTGCAGCTAAATGAGGAGAGGACTGCGAGGGATTAATGCTTTACCTGGCAAATGGAGCGGAAGTCAACTATCAAAGAAAACCAGCAACATTCCCGTGGGTCCAGCCTTAAGGACTGGAGATTTTCACGTGATGAAGTGGTAATTCAGTTCAAAGTATCAGAGAGACTTTGGACTGAGAACTCCCTTTGTATATCTGTCCAAGAGCCACAAATTTAGAGATAATAGAGGGTGCACTGGTGTGGTCATCTTGTCTAACCCTCTCCAGAGCAGAGAGCACAGGAGTTCTCAGAGCTACCTCCTGCTTATGAAACAGAAGGTCTTCTTAGTTTAAAAACCTTTTTCCACCTCCACTGGTATCACCATGATACCATGCTTTAAACAGAGCATCTGTGAAGACACAGATCCTTGACAAAGGAGTCCCACTGGATTGACAAGGGATTCTCTGAACAACCCTTTCCTTTTCATTTCCAGCATCTGCAACAGCCACATTCCCTGTTAGCAGCAAATCACCAAGAAGCCTTCAAGACATGTGCAATTTAGCACATCCTTCAGACTGCTTAATTTTGTGCTTTGGGCAGCCCTCCGTTTTCCTTGCTGCCGCAGCAAGTGCCTTAATGTTCTGCTGTAAGTACATACAGAGTTGCAAGCAGTTATGTACACATGAAAGGCCACTGAACATCAACCTTTTCCAAACAATTCTGTAGCCACAGACTCTTCCCAGCTCCAGAAGAAAAAAAAGCCTGGTAATTAACAATAGGTAGTACTGGTTAACGCTATATAGTAAACAATGTTCTCTCCAAAAGAGAAAGATGTAGCTATGAAACAAAACTCCAAGTTCTGCAGCAATCAGGAAAAAGATAGGAGGGGCAGGAGTTCTAGATCCAGCTCAGACAAAACACAAGGTGTGTCATTTCACCTAGCATCAGTTGAAAGGCAAGTGTCCTGAAGTGCTTCTGAGACAAACAAGATGAGATAGTTGAATGAGGTTAAACTAAAATAGATTTCAGCAACACGAAGTTTAAGCAAATATTCTTTACTCAGCACAGATTATTGTACTTACAGCACCTTGCAATACAAGTGCTTTTCGTAATCCCCAAAGCAAAAATCAGTTTAGTAAAATGATGTAAATAAGACATACAAAAAAAAGCTCTGATTTTGTATTAAAGTGAAATAAAACAAAGTGAAATCAACACCTTCAACCAATAGAGATGTTCACGAAGAGATAAAACACCTCAAAGCAAAGCATCTGTATTTGTGCTGCTATTTCATGTCAAGGCAATTACAGTGATGTTATTAGGAAAGATCAGGGAGGGAGCAGTGTTGTCATACAGAAAGAAGAGAAAACAAACCTTTAAGCAATCATGTAGAGCATGCAGAACATCTTAAAGCTGGTGAAGGAACAAAGCTTAGCACTGTCAGAGTATTGATCTGCTCCAGAAGGTGCAGAGATCTACACCACTGTGATTGCCTTCCCTGCTGGGTTTAGAGAGGTCTGAAAGAATACAGTATTGATCTGGCCCAGTTCCTGAGAAGTAACTTAGTGATAAACACCGACTCCAGTCCAGGGGCGCTGAAAGCAAACTGTTGCAAAATAGCCCAGCTCTGCTGCACACACAGCTTCTGTTATGCAGATAACAATGCATTCTCACACCACTGCCCACTACATTCCTAGCAGAAAACTATCAAGCATATAACAGCCGAAGACTTAGCTTCTGCTCCCATATTTTTTCATTCAAGCATCATTAAGGTTTCTTGGGAATGTTGAGTGGTTTATTATTTACATTGCATTCTGGAAATAAGGACACTTTGTCTTAGGTGGAGCCTAGAAGAAAATAAGTCTGGAATTCTGCATTTAACAAAACAGTTTTCTGTTTCTTACCATTCACTGTAATGCCATGGGAAGACTGAAGAGCATTTCTACATTTCTGTTTACAGATGGTAAAACATTATTCTCATTTATTTGCATGCCTATCAGTTAAGTCTTGTGGATAGGTAACATCTAAGCTTTCAAAAGAAAACACTTCCACTCTTATATCTCAAGAACAATGATTTTACTTATGCAGAACATCATGTCAGTAACTGCACACAGAGAAAAGACCAGCGTGTACCTGCATTTCAAAAGTCTTGGGGAAGAAAGAAATCTCTCCCACAGAGTCCTCAGTGGTTGGCTCCTGTCCTTTCTTAGAACTACCTCAAAATCTAAATTGGTAAACATGAACTGAACCACATTGTGTACTATTCTGTTGGCTTGTTGTGACTTTTGTTTTTAATGTGGTCATCCTGCAGGCTACTGGGGATTCCTTGAACTTAAACTGCCTTAAGCCTGAATCTCTTCATGGATGATTCTGATCATCAGCTTGACCCCAAGAACACTACCAGCCACAGGATTTCCCTGTGTGTTGAAGCTGGACCTTGCCCCTGGGAGCCCAAGCTTCCATCTTCATATTTTCACGCACAGCTGAGAACCACAGTCACTGGGTCACTATTTCCCAAATCATGAATGCACTGAGTTTCCAGAAGGATTACTACTGGGCTGCATGGGCCTGATCCCAGAAGGCCCTTGAGAGAAGGACTGCCTGTTTTCTTTCTCCACTGCACAGGTGCATAACCTCACCTGCATGCCCCATCTCTTCACTGTAAAAGAATTTAGCTTCCAGGCTCTGCTAGGTCTGCTGAAAGATGCCCCATATTTCTGCTAAGCAGATGTCAATCTTTTATCATTTCTTCAAGCAGTGCACATGCATTTCTTCATTTTACGGTAGATTTTTTCTTCTTTTTTTTTTTTTCCCCTTTCTTTTTTGTTTTGCTTTTTTGATGGAGAAGGGTTTGCAACTCTCATCACTAAGAGCAAAAGAAAACTGTTTACCAGACACAGGCACCTGGCTTGGGTTTTGTTTTCCTCTTTTACTCTCTGAATTCAACTCTTTATTAAAAAAAAAAAAAAAAAAAAAAAGAAGAAGAAGAAGCAGAAGCAGCAGCAGACCTCCTGGGTCAACCAGGTCAGCTTTCTCTATCGAGCAGGATTTTCCCATACACTCTGACCTCCTCAAGGATTTTATCTAGCCTGTTTTTTGAACACCTCTAATGACGGTGACTCAGCTACCTCACTAGGCAGCTTATTCATCTGTCTAGCCTAATTGCTCTTAGCTTCAGTTTGTTTTCCTTTGTATGCAACAGGAAATTTTCCTTTTCTATTTTTACACCATTTCTCTGTCGAGGGAGGGAGAAAGCAACAAAACAGTGCCTCAAAAAAAAATAAAATCACCATTCCTTCCAATGTGCAAGTATCTGTAAAGGATGGTAGAACTATTGTCATGTCTTCCTCATTTGTTAGCCCAAGTGTAAGGTGTACATGGTTTGGTCAGTGACAGGATCAATGTAAGTAACCGTTTCAGATGTCCTGGCACTTATTTTCCTGCAAGAGTAGGGATGGTATCACAGAGACGATTTCACAAAGACAGGAAGGTCTCCACATCTTGATAAACAAGGCTGAGGAAGAATAGGAAGGTCTCCACATCTTGATAAACAAGACTGAGGAAGAATCAAGCATCAGGGCAAACAGACACTACTTTGGTAATGATGGACTCTTCCTCAAGAAAACACACATTTTCTTTAGTTCTTGGACCCAGGGAGCTGCGTCAGCAGAGTACTTGGTAAAGTAAGGAGACGTTGGCACACTGGAGCAGCCATGAAAGGTTGAGTCCCTTGTTCATGAGTATAGGAGTCATTCACCCTCAGCAACACAGCCTAAAGGTTGTTAAAGAACCGACTGCACAACAAGAGCTCCTCATCAGCATTTGAGGTATCTGTCAGACAAAGAATTGCAAACTAATATCCCAAAATAGCAACACAGATTGTTACTGGCTGGCACTCTTTCAGCAAGAGTCAAGAGTCTGCAGCCTGCTGGTGGCATAAAGTGACATAAGGCAGAGGTAGCTCTGGCTGGCACCTGCAGCATATTGAGGGACACATTTGCAAGAGATTCTCAGCTCTCTCCTACTTTCAAGTTCAGGAAGACCTGGGGCAATCTTGCCTCATACAGATATACAACCCATATCCAGTGACCTCCTACCAGTGAGCTTAATCCCTAGTTTTGAAATAAAACTGCAGTTTGTCCTGTGATCTTTAGAAGCATACATTGCCCTGGCAGTGTGCAGAAAGCTGCAGAAAAGTCAACTACTGAGAGGAACTGATAACTATTTTCATTTTGGTTATCATTTTTTTTTTTCAGATCATTTTGGTTTAACCCTATTTTTTATACCAAATGCTTAAAATTAGACTTGGGTAAACATTTTTTTTTTTTTTTAATAAATGGAAAAGAGAAGGGAGAAGATAAAAAGAATTGTCATGGACTTGAAAACTTGGACTCATGTAAATATGGTTGTATTCTGTCATATTTATCATATTCAAGAGAATCCCTGCAGGATAAATAGAGAAGAAAGAATTGCTCAAAAGAGAGCAGGGAGAAAGCAGAAAAGGTGAAAATGAAGCCAAGTGTCAAAAGAAAATAGATGGTGGCTGCAGACAGAGGAAAATTCCTTGGGTCAAGAAAGAAGTGTCCTACTGCACAGCCACTTACACATCAGGTGTTTCTTGTAACTCAACCATGAGTAGCAGCTGAGCAACTTATTTTAAGTACTTGCTTAAAGATATCAGTCCTGCTAAAGTCAATTAGCTAGGCTCACACTTAAGTGCCTTACTGAACCAAAGCCACAAAGCAGGGTCTTTCCCCCAGCTAAGAGACCATTTTGAAAATCCCCTTGATAAAAAATGTGCAGAGTAGGAGAGGTAAGTGCTATTGAAGTGGAACGCTCCTGGGGAAAAGCATGCTCTGCTGTCCCCTCTGCTCCCTCCAAAAACCAGTTTCTGAGAGGTTTGTGAAAGCTATAGGACAAGGACTAGAATACCCTTTGTCCTTAATTTCTTTAATGCTAAAGAGGTGGCAGATCAAGAGATAGCTGTACATAAATGAAGAGGATGCTCTACTCTCTCTGTCATCCCTATAAGAACGCATGTACAAACAATGTTTTATGCAGTAAGAGAACACTAAAATGGGTGTGAGGTTTTTTTCCTCTTGTTCTTATGAGCTTATTTTCCTAGCATTGGCGTTCTGAGAAAAAAAATCAAGGACTGTATTTAAAGCCCCTAAAGAAAAAAAGATATTAAGGGGAGAAAAAGACTTTTCCATGACAACTGAATGAGAGACGGGCAGAGTTGCAGCAGAGTTACTGAAGTGAACAACCTCGATTTAACCAAAAGTAGTCATTTAATTTTAGGTACTCCCCAAAGGTTTTATTCCTCTTGGCTGCCAGGCCAGGAATGTCAGGCGTGTTGAGATGGGGCACCCTGGAAAGTGCCGAGCCTGAAAGCCAGCAAACAGGTTCCGCATGACTGCTGTTAGGTCTGGGAGCCTCCATGGAGAGCTGAACTCTTTGACCAGATAGGTGTGAAACAAAGAGGGGACTGGGTCATTTCTTTTCAAAGTTTTCTTTGTAAAACAAAGACTTGAAGAATTTTTTTTTTTTTTAATTTCAAGAAGCTCTAAACATTCAGTTTTAAAGAAAGAAAATTAAAACAAAAAAAAAATAGAAGCACTTTCTTTTTACAAATAAATGACACAACAGGGAGACACCCAGCAGGCAAATTAAAGCTCTTCTTTCTGACTGATCCAGCAGCATTTTTCTAGGCATTAGCCAGACTTAAAACAATAATGAAGTTTGTCACCATGTATGTCATAGAGCACATATCTCTAAACCTCAAGGTTTATAAACTGTAATATCTGTGGGGAAAGAATCGCCTTCTGCTATGGATATACATAGCACTAAGTACAACAAGGTCTAGCTTTTGACAAAGGTCTCCAGCTGATGTTGGAATACAAATAACTAATGGGAACAAGATGGAAATTGTGCTCTAATCCTCCCAGTGGCTATTGTATAACAAAATGAATAGGGATCTAGAGAGAAAAGGAACAGAATCATATCCTCTAAGCACACAGCTGCAGATTCAGTGTCTGGGTACTGCCAATCCAGGTTCAGCCCTGTTAATAAAATGGTACAAGAATGCTTGAATTATCTTAACCAGCCTGAGTAATCCATGGCCAATTCTTTCTGGAGATGCACAGATTATGAATCTGAACAAATGCATATCTGGGACCCATATCTGTCCCAACACAGGACTCTTCGAAGTCTACTGCTGTCTACAATCCTCTGTGCAGCTGTTCACCACTAGAGTCTTCCAGGGCCAGGAGCTTCCTCATGAAGTGAGGACTTCCCCTAATCTCAAGGCCAAGTGAGTGAATTGCACCAAAACTGGGCGCATGAACAAGATAAACTCTCAATAATAGCAATTTCAGTGTCTTCCTAAAATTACATAGGAAAGAGATCAATCCAGCATATAAAACGTTATTCCACTATGGCTGAAATTGGAAAGTGCTACAACTAGCTGATAGCCATGTGAAACTACAAATAATGATTACACACACACACTTTTGATTTTAACTTCACCTAAAGCTCCAACTTCTCCTCATGCATGTATGGACCTTCTATTGTGTTTTTGCTTTACGAGCATCTGCTTGTTTCTACATCTGTGACCTCACCTAAAATCTCCAAGACATACATTTCCTGACACACATACCAAAATTTCCAAATGGCCAAGTGCCACAAGGCCTGTGCCATGGCATTCTGAGTGAAAGGCAGCTTTGGGAACATCTTAGAAGCGAGAAGTAACAGCAACGGCCATGAGTGTTGCCATTCCTTGGTGGATAGGCTACATGGGACACTGCAATGGGTACGATGATGAGTTGACACTGCCAGAAAATGTACAGGCTAAGAGCCAATGGTGTTGATTAGATAGGAGCCCAAACATTGTTTTGCTAGCAAATGCGAGAGCCCAAGTACTGGAAAGGCATTTTAATCATTCATGGATATACTTGAATGGTATCTTATTATGGTAACCCCGAGTAGAAATCTTCCATTTGTTTTTTTGTGTTGGTTTTTTTTTGTTTGTTTGTTTGGTTGGTTTTTGTTTTGTTTTTGTTGTTGTTTGTTTTGTTATCTTTTGGGGGGGGGGCATTTGATGATATAATTTTGCAGAATTTGGCAATATTTTTTGCATGTTTTCAGCACCTTGGTTTATTTCTATTACAATAATATTATCCCCATATTTCTGAATGCCTACATGAAATACAAAAAAATCTAGCACAGCAGCTATCTAAACCAAAGAGTACCAAAATTCTGAGTTCAGCCTTGAATGTGCAGTTAAATTCTTCCAGAGAAACTCTTGCCTAGCTATAAATACTTGCATGAATGTCTCCCGTCTTGAAATGCTAGAATTTACCCTTTGATCTTTGTTTTTAAATGACTTGTTTGTGCAAGATGCAGAGTTACGAGCTGCTGCTGATTTGTATGAAAATGGGAAGCATTTATCCTTTGCAGAAATACCAGGGTTTTAGCAGACAGGATGACTTGAGTGCATCGAAGAACTTTCAAGTGTTCTTGTTAATCCCTTGTGATAGAAATACTGTAAAAAGTCAGTTTTGAAGGGAATAGCAATTCATCACAGCACTGAAAAAGCAGTGATCGAAGGTCAATTGCCAGTTTTGCCACAAACTTTGTATATAACCTTCAACAAGTCACCTAATTTCCCCATGCCTTAACTTCCTGCTTATGAAGCCAGCGTTTACGGTTTTCCTCTATCCTTTGCTAATAGAGACTGCAAGTATTTTAAGGCAGACCTTCCTGGGACTCCCATGAACTACACCACAACAGCTGTCTCAACCCTCAGAAGGTACTGAGTGCAGTATTGCAAGAGACCTGTAGGGGATGCCTCCAGCCCAGTTCCTAGCGCTTAACTCCTGGAAAAAAAAACGCTGGAGTGGGAGGGATGGAAGGAAAGATTCCAATTATCAGGTAGTCAGTCAGGTAGCAGAGTCAATCAGGAGAAGCCATTCTCTCTCCCTTCCCCAAAACAATGTAGATATTAGAGTTTCGAGTCTTCAGTTTGCATCACATGACACAAAGCCACAGTTCAGCTTTCTACATTACTAATAAAAGGTTAAGGTTTCAAGCTATTTTTTTAATTTAGATCTGTTGTTTGGTAATTGGAATAAACATTCAAATTTGAGCATCAAATTTCTCATTAGTTTCACATCAATACCTGTGCTGAAACTATGGATCAGTGAACTGAGTTTCTCACTGCCCAAGTGAATTCATTAATCATTCTCTCCTAAGATGGGCACATAAGCAGACAGCTGTTCTAAGCAGCTGTCTGCTGATAAAACTCCTAACATGCATACTGCTTAAAAAAAAAAAACCACAACCATACACACACCAGCAAATAAACAAACCAAACACCAAACCACACATAGGCATTAAAATCTACTTTTTCAACAGTCTGTTTCTGTCTAAACTAAAAGATCTACCTGTACCAACATGTCTGGCAGAGAAAGGAACTGGATCCCCACTCAACAATGCATTCCAATTTGTAAATGGTCACTTTATGGTTACAGACAGAAAGTTTTAAAACCATTAAGACTTAGTTACCACTTCTTATCTGGGGTATCATGAGGAAGAGGAAATACAAAACCAGACACTGATGAATGTATTCAATGAACACGTTTAATCTTAAACCAGATGCAGTTAAACTTGTTTTTTTTTCCTCCCTTGTCTGTAGTTGCATAGACTCTATTCCTTCTTCATCATTCCCATTCTCCTAATAATAGATATTTAGATCTATTTTCATATATATCTATGGGCTGGGATGAGATAGACTTTATGGTCCACATTAGTCTCCTATTTTCCATTACAGCCAAAACAAGTGCTTCGGTAACTGGAGCTTATCCTATTTAAATATATGCAATCAGGAAATTTGAGATTGCCTTGATGGACCATATAATATTTCCTTTAGAAGCTCCCTGATATGCCATCGTCTACAAGTTCATCCATACAGCAAATGGTCTGACTGGGTAACCTTTCCCTAGCTACGTCACACACTGAAGTAAGGTGAGACCACTGAAAAACGTATAAACAAGGACTTTTGAACTGACCTTGTCCAGACTAAGAAAGAGACAGGAAAAGAATTGTATAAACACACCCTGTAATGCCTTGAAACATTACTAAATATTTGCCCTGTGTTAAAAAGGATATTTAGTATATTTGTGAAGTTTAATGCAAATGGGTTTCATTTTATAAATTGCCTGAGTTCTATTTGACAAAATTGTATATTTGATAAATACTGCATTAACAGAAGTATTTAATATATACCTGGAGAAGAAAATAGAATCTTTTTATTGGGAAATGAGCTTTCTGTCTGCATAAAGTGCCATTAACTGTTACCAAAACCAAACAAAACCAAAATCCTGAAAAGTAAACTAAAGAATCCATGCAAACACCTAAGCTTGTTCTAACTTAATTGGAAATTTGGAGCAAAGTTTTACTGCTAGCTCGTTTGGAAACCACTGACAACTGTGTCAGGTTTGGGAGATGTTGCATGACCCTTCGTGTTTTGCTGGGAACCTCCAAAATAGGGTGACAGTCAGAGGTAAATACTGGAGGAGCTGAGCTGATACAGCAGCCTAGCATTGCTCCTAAACCACTTGGCCGTCAATTACTTCTTGCTACTGAGAATTTGATAAAAAGCATAATGTTTAAGAAGGCAGTAGGTATACAACGACAAAAGGGTATTTTGGTGTCTTCTGCATAAGTTAGATAATAGGATAAAATTTGTAGGAAGCAACAGAATCTTTCATATCTCTTCTTGAAAACCCTGTCTGGATCATATCTTCAGATGGACACAGCTTTAATAACTTTATTAGTAAGTTACAATGAGCTACTGAGTCTGGAGAAACCATGGCTGTCTATCTATGTCAGGTATGAGGACACTGTTGAGAAATTTGCTTCTGGTTCTTCATTGTTTAACTCAGAGGACTGGTTGAGTTGCCTTAAATGAGGAGAGAGTTAGTAATGACTTGCTTCCTTGGGGCAGTTTACCTGACTAAAATCAGTATAATACAGATCACTTCTAATTTAAATGATAAAATAAGTTTAGTTAGTGCCTTGCACTGAAATGTTACAGCTTTGCAGAGGTTGCCAAAAAAAGTATGCAAATAATTGCTTTGTCCATCTACCTTTCCAGAACATCAGCATTTTACCTTCTACCTGCACATTGCTTGAGTTTCTGTAGCTAGAAGACTTTACATTTCATTTTGACTGGGCCAATTCCCAATTAATTTCTGAATCAGAGCTTTGTCTGAGTGTACATAGAAAGACTGAAAACACAATATTATGTTTCATATGCCCTGAAATAATCAAACCTCATGCTCTTAAGTGTAAAGGAAATTTGGATCTTGAGACCTCCTTAACTATATTTTCCCTTTCCCAACTCATAATTGCTGTAGAAGGGTCATTATGATCTAAAAAAATAAAGGAGAGGTGGAAATTTGCCATTTTCATTTTTAATTATTACTCTTTTTTTTCAACTTATTGCATGAAGTATGCATTAGAAAATTAATTCTAAGAGTAAATAGTACAAAAAGTATTAACACCAGTTCCTGTGGTGAAACACAAGATCCAGGAAGAATTATTTTGCACCTTTTGTTAAAAATCCTGTTGTGTCTCTACAGGACCTAACAATTGTGTGTTATGGTTGCTTCAAACCTACAAAGCTCAAGTGTGATTTTCAGAAGATGATTAAAGAACAATTTCTCATCTCCAATGAAGTCTATAGCAAAGCTCACATTAACTTCAAAAGGCCAAATTCTGATGGCTTTATTCACCATGAATCATTCTTTATTTTATGTGTAGTTCTTCTGACATCAGTAGAAGTATGGATGAAGTAACAGCTAGTGAACCAGAATAAAAATATCAGAATTTGACACAAAGCAATTAAGATAGGATATATGTATCACTTTATGACTTAATTCCCAGGCACAACTAGGGGGAGATAAAGTGAATTTTGTTCCATTTTCTTAGTTACAACATTATTTTAATTTAAGCATTTAACACTTTTGCTTCCTAAAAGGAAATTCAGTCCTCCTTAAATGCTGGTACTCAGAAAATTATCCCTTGACAAATCACCTGGAGATTTTTTTCTGAAGAAACAATAATTCACTTGTCATTTAGTTCCCATTAAAGTAATAATTTGTAAGAATGAAAATTACTTTGATAGCTTGACCAAAGCTTGTATCATTGGTTAACTATGTACAGCAGCTTCTTGCATGAGGCAATTGATCAAAATATTTTTCAAGAGCTTTAACTTGAAAGAAAAAAATGCCAATATCAAAGGATTAAATGAAATCATACACAGCAGTTCAAAAAAACCTCAGCCTTGTTGAGGAGGTAAGTCTGCTGCAGTTGGGCTGTTTAGCCCCTTACCTGGAGATCACCCTAAGCATTAAAGCACAAGGCACAAGAACAAAGAATACTCTAGTCTGACTTCTTCCTAGCCCACAAAGTCTATGAATTTTAGCCATTTTACATGGCAAACAACTTCCAGCTCCCACCTTCATCTGTGTCTTTTTCTCTCACCTCTTTTACAGAATGTATTACACTTCGAAGTAATTGTATTAACACAATGGTACAAAACTCCCAACCAGGGTCTATGCCCATTGTGCTAGGGACAGTATAAATAGGAAGATCCTGTCCAGGAGATTTCTATCTAAATAATAAAAACAGACAAGCAGTGACAGAAAGGAAGATTTCCATTTTAGAGACAGATATCTAAGGCTTGGACAGTTTGAACACCCCAAGAACACAGAAGACACTAGCGACAGCAGCAGAAAGTAAGTGAAACTTTCTTCACTCAAGGTCTCTTATTAAGAATCTGCCTCCAAACAAGATTTTGCAGAGGGTCCCAAGCAGGTGACATAGCTCTAAAGTGAATTTAAACAAATAGTTTTTCTCTTGGGGCAAGGTGAATACAACAGTCAAACAGTACATGTTTAGGCTCCCAAAAATAAAGGATCCTGAGACAGAAAAGAGGGACAGAAAAGAGTTTCCTTGCCTTTCCTTTTTTATTGTTCACACTAATGGAGTTTGCAACTTAGCAAATAAAAACACGCACAGCACATGAACCCCTATTTTGAAAAAGGATACAAAGTGTATCATAGCAATATACTAATCCTATAATTCCTTAGAGAAGCAAATAACCTTTTCTCTTGATATAGGCATCAGGCATTGATCTGTCACACTGTTTGTTCTAGCAGAGCTCCCAGAGGTGCATTCAGTTTGAAACGTTAAGGCTAGTTCATTAGCCCTCCCTAGCTCGTTTCTCTGAGAGAATCAAGATAATACTGTGGTTAGTTAATGGCTTTCTCTTGTTTCCCCCAGAGCCTGCCTGTCTGAAGACTGCAGGCCCAAGAAGCTTTCTTTCCCTCTTCACTTCACTATTAGTCACAGCTGGTAAGGCTTGCAGAAGCCTGGGTTGTTCAAAAACAGCCGGATTGCACAAATGGTTGAATCTCTCTGCTGCAAACCACCACCTCAGCCCCGGCTGCCATAGAGGAGATCTGCGCACACAGTAGTGGGCAGATGAGGGATGGAGGGCAAAGGAACTCCTGATGATCACATTACAGATAGCTCTCACTCAGAAATAAACCAAAATTAAAAACCAGCCAAACAAAAAACCCCAACCACCAAAAAAACAACAACAAAAAAGCAAACCAAAATGAAACAAAGAAACTCCATCAGAAACAAAACAACAAAAACCCCTCACACAAACAGCCACAAACACACACCCAAACACCCAAAACCAAACAAAACAAAGAATTCCTATCTCAATGAGATGCTGAGACACTCTGACTTTCACAGGCAGCTACTATCTCCAGAATCAGGCAAGCAATGTCACCTGCTATGCTTTCAGGATGTGTTGTTTATCATCACAGTTTAAATTTTGGATAGTCATAGACAAGAATATCTTCCAGGAATCATCCCACTATCAGTTCCTAATGGATGGGCATCCTTCCCTGTACTTTTGCTTTCTGCTTAACACATTCTGCCCCTCATCATTCTCACATAATTACTGGAGCAAACAACCCACCTGCAGAGGTTCCACCTAAGCACTGCTGCAAGACTGAATGCAGCACTTTAGAATACACTTCTCCCTCTTGTTTTTAGCTTGTATTTAGGCTTTCTAAAATTAATATCTGATTCCCAGGAAACCAAGATTATAACAATGTTGTTGAGTGTCAGGTATCCCCAGGCAGGTGTGGTCCAAGTTCCCTTTACAGGGAGTAATTCTATCAACACACTCCTGTGCTGAGCTGCAGTAGCCCCGGCTATTCTAGTGCCTTACTCTTTTATCTGGACATTCAGCACTCATTGCTGTGTTACCAGACACTGCCAGTCACAAAAGACTGCATGATGATTTTATCTGCCTTCTAGTATATTACCCACTGGGGAACAAACTTTGACTTGTAAATGTTTTCTCCGATCAGTGCTTTAATTCAGGCATTTAGAGATGTTTTTGCTCAGCAAGCAAATAGTACCAAGCTATTTACAGAAATCCTGCTGAAGTTAGCGAGAGACAAGGTGATGACCATCAGTGAAAATCTAGTCTAAAAGACTACTGCTCCATACTGATGTGGAAATTTTCTTGGTAATAATAAGTGCACCCTATCCTGACAAAGAAACTGCTCCTTTGCATACTAGTTTGTGATACTAAGTAAGCCAAATTGTGGACTGTTACCAAAAGAAATGAAGTTTCCCTGTCGCTCCCCTTCTCTTCACAGGTGGTGGTGGTTGGTTTTGAACTTTATTATGGATGGAGTCTAGCAGAAAATTATTTGTTGCTTTATCTGGGAGATGGTTTTGTCCATGTAGCTTCTTGGGCCAGCACCACAAAGCACACGAAGACCTATGCTGACCCAAGGGAAGCAGCAGCTTGCTGTCAGATTGGCTCAGCCACAGACAAAACTGATAAAACATGTGTCTCACGTAGGAATGTAACATTCTCCCCTGGAATTCCATGCAGCATGACCATAGAAAGACAGACTAAGAGCAGTATCTGACTCACCACAACATCAAGGCCTCTTTTTAGCAATTCATAGACGAAAATCTATGGGAAAGCCAAATGCTAAGAAATTGAAAGACATGTAAATGTTTCCGGGAGAAATCTTTGAGGCCTACAAAATTAGAAGGAGGTTTCTGTACCTGAGTTACAGGCAGGGAGATCCAATCTAACAAAGAAAAGCTTTCAAATCTCATCTGTTTGATACTTGATCAGAATTAGAAAAATAAAGTTTGAAATAATGAACATGGTGGGTTCTTTTCCCAGCTCCCTTTCTCCTGCTGGGTCCATAATGTGGTGCTGAAATACTTTTATTATGTCCAGAAATGACACTGCACAGCAAAGGCACAAAAAGCAAGATAAAAATGCCTCCGCTTCCCAAAACAAACAGCAGCAGTGAAGCCAACAAAACAAGAACGATGTAAAAAGCAGGTATTCTTTGTGGATAAGGTTCATGCTTTTCAGAAACACACCACACTGGGTTTTCATAAAGAGTGATATTGTTCTACAGCAAAATATGGGTTAGCTTTGTTAAACTTCTCCTTTTTGTAAATCTGCCATAAAACGTGCAAGGCACAAGCTGGTAGGACAAGTGTGTAACTCAGTGATTTGTCCCTTACACCTACATTCTCGATTTCACGATCGCTTCAAGTGACAAATGCCAGGATCTACATCAGCTCAGGACCTCACAACTGACTTCCCAAGGAATAATTTCTTTCTTCCCACATCCCATTCAAGGCACTCTCCCACAAATCCAACATTTTATCAGCAATTAAGTCTCCCATGCCATGTCAATCAGGCAATAAAGAAACCAGCCAGCCTACAAGTTCCTATACCACTGAGAGTATTCTCCAGCAATTCAACAGCCCTTAGATCCACTATGAAAAAATACTTGGATCCCTCAAAATCTTATGTTAACTTCAGCTTCACTTTTACAAGTAAATTAGTCACTAACTTTACAATGTATTTGTTCCTGTGTTGTTCCTTCTTTTCAGTGTAAAGGACCACGACTTTTTCTCAAATGTTTACAGAAATTAAACAGAGTTGTCAAAACCCAAGATCTCAGAACAACATAGAAGAAGTCTCATGGAACTAGGCTGTTATTTTCAAGGTGTGCTGAAGTTGTCATATATTTTATCAAATCATTATTAAGAAGAAGAGATGTTTTAAGGAAATGGATAATCATAGAACGGTTTAGGTTGGAAGGGACCTCAAGGATCATCCAGCTCCAACCCCCTGCCATAGGCAAGGACACCTCCCACTAGAGCAGGCTGCTCAAGGCCTCATCCAGCCTGGCCTTAAACACCTCCAGGGATGAAGCATCCACAACCTCCCTGGGCAAACCGTTCCAGTGCCTTACCACCCTCACTGTAAAGAACTGTTTAGTCACCTGTACTAAGAGGTTACATGCTCCTGAATGATCAACTATTATTGTTTTTATATCCTGCTTTATGACATCATGTCTTGCTTTAAGGAGACTACTACTCTGAGCATTTACTACAAAGAATTATCATTCTTAAGTGAAAGAAAATTACTATTTTCAAGAGAATACTTTTAGCAAAAGTGATTTATGATCACTGTACCAATAGCCTTCTTCATTTGTCATGAAGATGCAGAACTCCCCTAATACAAAAATAGACAAATTATTATCTGAAAGGTAAACTAATAGGGACTAAATTATTGGAAAAACACTGTTTAATATAATAGTACACAATTGCTCCCCTCACTTAAACCACTGACTATTTAACATTCATTTACAACTTTTATTGAGGTACAAGTTGGTGTATCATGTCTGTGTGTACTGAAACTGATGCAAAAAAAAAAGGAAAGAAAATGTCAGAAATCCAGCACCTTTTAGAAGAAAACCAGAACCTACTCTCATTTGCTCTGGGGATGCACAACATAACAAGGGATTTTTCCTACAGAGTCTGTGATCAAGGCAGTTTCAAAAGGTCTGAATTTGTGACAAAATTAGGAGAGAGAAAAGTTCAGAACATCTGAGTCATTTGGCAATTCATTTTCAGACCTGATGTCTTTTTGTGTTTTAACAAGTGTTGAAATTTAGCTGAAGTTACTAGAAAGGACACAAGCTGACACTTCTTTGGTAGAAGGCCTTCTAGCAGAATACAAGCTTGTGACTTCTTGCCATGAAGTCTAAATTGGTTAAGACAGAGGGTTGTTTGATTTTGGTTTGGTTTTGGTTTTGTTTTTTTTTTTTTCCCCAAAGCAAAACACATTTCCCTGAGTGCTCTAAGAACAGCCACTTAAAAAAGAAATAAAATCAACATGTAAAACTGTAACATTTCTAACACTCTTACATGACCAAAAGGATGCAATTTTAGAACTGTGATTTGGAACCTACAAACATTTTAAACATTTGTCTTGTGGTTTATTTGTAAACTAATGAGTCTTGATGCTGCTCCCTATGCTCATACTGCAATCTGTTGCTGGCCTTTTAGCAGCTTTAAGATCTACACTTGGGAGAATCACAGGGGGTGTTGGAAAAATAAGCCAACAGAAGCAGCATGATCAGATTTCACTTTTAACTTTTGAGGAACTAAGATGAAGTAGCATGTGTTTTGTTGCACGTAAACATCCTCAAAACTGTGGCACTGCAAGATGGATTAAGATTGGCATCTCCTTTTCCTCAAGACCTTCTTGGATAAAATAGCCTGGGCTTTTGTGGGGGGTTGTTTTTTTTTCTTAAATGGCACATTGCCAGTAGCTAATTTAACATAACAATGGAATTATCACCCTCACCAATTTCAGAATCTGTAATGCTCTATCTATGGCAACTGTTTTAAAGTGCATTACTAATTATTTTAACTTACTGAAAGCAGAAACCAATCAGGTTCTTATGCACATGTGTAACCTGGGATGCTTAGGCACTTGAAGCACTGGTGTGTTAAGATCACAAAACTTCAAAGGGTTACATGAAGGAGGCTAATTGAAGAGCTATTTCATAATCTTGTTCAGTGTATTTACTTTTGCTTTTTGGGATGTAGATGTTGCAGCACTGTATGCAAACTTGTAAAATAAAACTTGTAGTGTCTGTAAGAACTTCATTTCACATATGACCTTTTACAGTAATTGGATCTGAATTATAATCAGTCACCTGAGTCCTGAAATAGATAAAATAGTTTTTTAATGTTAAAAAGTTTTAGCCCTTCGTTGATTATCTATCAGTGCTTACAGTCCTGTGAAAATAAGATAAATGAGAAATTTGGTCTCTAATTAGACTTCACTAGATTTACAGCTTTTAATTTATACGCCAATGCAACTCAGGCCGGCACTAACACAGATAGAGATGGAGCCACAGTTTTCAATTGATTTAACAATTTAATTGCAGCATTAACATCCATTAACATTTAACTAACCTTTTAAACTAACCTCAGGCACAACCTTAAAGACTAAATGAAGTAAAATTGCATATAAAAAGGTACTAACATACAGCTGTAAGAAGCCAGAGTGAATCTTTAGGGAGATTTAGCATTGCTTCCCCACATCAGCAGGAGGGAGTCTGTTTTCCTTCTTGCAAAATTCAGTAGGAAAGCATGCTCTAATTTATAGGAAAAGGAAATAGACACATTTGATGGTTATTAACTCTCATTTATATCTTCTTGTCTATATGTGATGTCTAAAAGACACAATAATCCTTACTCTGGTCATGGACTATAGAACAATTTTATTACTCAGAAAAACAATATCCCTGGATTACCTGTGATAGAATGTGATGTAGGGGAATATAAAATAAGATAGTGAAGTTTGATATGAAAGGGAAACACCATATTTCAGAAACAACGGGCAAATGTGACTCCTGTTTATGTGGGTATAAATCTAAAGCAACTATGCTGAAGCTGTTTGAATTACTTCAGGTTTACCTCTGTGATACCACAAGAGAAAGGCACAGAAAATAAGAACAGTAAGTGCCTGATTTATATGTGTGTTGAGCACCCCAAAACTCTACTTCATAGCAGCAGTAGCTGCAGATGCTCAGGGCTCCAACAAGGAAGTCCTTAGAGCCAGATCTGCTGTTGTGAATCTTAGCTTCTTCAGTTCTGTAGCAGTTAAGGTTCGCTGAGGAGCCAGCTCCAGCATTGGGAGAGAACTGTGCACAGAGGTCATAAATTCTCCATTCAGTATCTACCATCACATGCAGTCATAGACTACCACTAGGGCTAGGTCAAGATTTAGAGCTCTTTTATTGCTGACATGGATGACAAACAGGAGGTTCGGGGACTATTTAAAACATCATCTAGGCATTCTCCACCTGTATTGTGTCAGATCTGGTAGAATCCTCAGCATCAGAGTAATCCACAGATACAGTAACTTCACCATGTATGGGTGCACGGTAGCACAGCTCACTCTATGGTGACTTGTGTAAATGCTCAGCAGCATGCTATGCTTGTGGTTCACAGTCAAGCTCTCAGCTAACTGTTGTGTGCTGTCACCATTTCTCCACATCTAAACGGTACTTATAATGAGTCAAGTAATAGCAAACCATTAGGATGATGACTTGAAAAGTAGCACAACCTGGTGTCTTTTGACTACAGTGACAAGCATCACACATGGTTAGGGTGTGTATTGGTATGCAACACTGTTACATCAGTGTAAAATTAATGGCTGGAGAATGAAGAGTCTCCCAGCAGTACACTCTGACACTGTTATGTTGTAATGACTCTGATGGAATTATTAGTCATTCTAATCAGCACTCTGCACTACTGTTTTACTATGTACATCATAAATGGATAAGGTCAACAGCATTGATACAACACAGCATGGCACTTGGATGGGTGTTTCAGGCACCTTCTTTCAATTCATGTTGTTGCACTTGAGAAATATATCACATGTGTGTCAAGCCCCTAAAGCAGCTCTTTTCAGCTCCTTCTCAGGCTCTAGTAAGTAGACTGCAGGTGGGTAACTAAGAATCAGGATTTCTAGTGACATTTGATCTTTCAATTAATGCACAGTTATGGCTACTGCCGTATTTCATAGTGCCACTATGAGGTCAAGCTTAAGTATTTCTAATAATCTGAATGGTGAATCCTCACAAATTACTGTTGTGAGCTGAGTTGAATGTGCTGCTGATAATTGATACCATGCTGCTGTCATGCCAGCTTCGAGATGGAAGCACTGGCTAGAGTGAAGCATCATGGGGCTTGAAGTTCAGATTGCAACATGAGAGGCTTCTTGTTCTGGTTTTTAGGGTGTTGGGTTTGCTGCTGAATGGGCTGCGAGCTGCAGGGTGAGGGGGGTCACTGGCTTTTA
This sequence comes from Tricholaema leucomelas, assembly GCA_013400475.1. NCBI lineage: Eukaryota > Metazoa > Chordata > Aves > Piciformes > Lybiidae > Tricholaema lacrymosa > Tricholaema leucomelas. The sequence goes on from WAAF01018545.1 coordinate 1,859,421, forward strand.
CTGCTGCATTTTGCTATGCTTTTCTGCAAATAGGCTAAGGTAATTTTGTGGAAATGATCCAATACACAACCTCAACCCAGAGGGTTTTTGAGTTGCTTTCCCTCCCATCTCCATGGGAAGAGAAAGAATGCTTGTGAGAGGGGCTGTGTCAACCCAGGACAGTTACATAATGCCAACACATATGTGTGGTGGTACTATCTTTCTTTGCTCCATAAATAAGATGAAATCACAAGAGAACTAAAACTATTTTTTCAACATAAACATCAAGAGTAGTATGAATACTTTAGAGAAAGCCTAAATCACCACAGGACATGCTCATCTTCTACCAAGTGTTTTTCTAGAAGTAGTAAGAGTTGAAAGTTCATTTGCTGTATATCCTTATGAATACTTGTTAAACTCTACCAAATAGACCATATCCAGTTTCTCATTTTCCTGAAAAAGCAACCTTTTCAGCCTCAACACGTGGATCCATTGATTAGGTTTTGTATAGCCAAAACGATCCCTTCAAGCATCAATACAACTTTTTTTAAGCTGCCACTTTTCTTGCTATACATCCACAGGAGGTCAAATTGCCAGGATAGGTATATAATTCTAAGCAATAAGGTATTCATCTTCTGATCAATATTTTGCCTTTCAAATTCAGGGTTAAGATCATTCTGTTTATTGTACAATCCCAAAATCACAATTTCACAGCTTATGAACTAATGGGCTTGAACTTCGTCGTACCTCTAACAAAGTGTATAAGCATTCATCTGGCATGACAGTCAGCAGTTCTAACTTCTGAGCAATAATGAACACCGGAAAAAAGTTGCTTGCATTTATTATAAAACACAAACATCTGGCTTTCCTTGGTCTCCTATCATCTGCTCTGCCCATCTGCCCCTAGTTTCTTCAACTCAACACTTAGGTACTGCAGCTTCTGCCTTCTAAACCAGAATTGCCATGTCTTTCTGCCTCCACTTCTCCACATCTCAGTTTTGGATGGGAATTCCACCCATGCACATTCTCTCCCCGTGTTTGTTAACAAGTCATAATATTTTTACAATTGAATGTTTGAGTCCATTATTTGCTTCACATAAAACCAAGAAACTTTTGCTTTTAACTTCCAGAAACATCAACCAATATTCAAATATCCCAGAATGGATGTAACTGAAGCCCATACACCAAAAGATGTATGGAAATCAGTGAAATTAGATGCTTTGTATGATTAGATGGCACATCAGCATACCAAAAAAACCCAGAGAATAGCACCGATATAAAGACCTGTAAGGCAAGGTGCATCATGTATGTGTTAACAGGAATATCAATACGAACTTAAAGCTTTTAAAAGTGAAAGTAACCTACAGGAACAAGCTGATTTTTCAGATTTCCTTCTTTAGAAGATCATTATATATTATTTATTTCAAATCCTCCCCTACATTAAAAACATTTTAATATCCTTTCAATATCCTGCTATGCAGGGTCTCTTTGATGGAAAACTGCTATGTGCCTCCTATTTTCTCTGTAGCTGGTTCAAGGGATATAATCAAAAGGATGCAATCAAGGGATGAGGTCAGAGCTACCCTGTGTTCTGCAAACTGAAAATTATCAGCTGATATAATAACATTCATCCTGAACACAATCCTCAGCCCTGCCAGCAGTTCCTAGGAGGCTGCCCCCTGTGTGGGAAGTATAGAAATGGCAATCAGCCTTCTTTTCAGTCATCAGGGTAATGTAGCCTATAGTTTGATTCAGTTGCCAACCTATACTCAGAAAATTCTATTTTGAGATACTCTGGGTGTCAAACCTGGCCTTCACATGTGACTTCAGAACAATGTAAAACTCCCAGAGGTCCCACCTTGTATTTTCCAGCCCCATGATGGTCTTGAGTACTCAATGATACTTTTACAAGTTCCCCTTTCTTCGGCAGTTGAATTGAAGGCTTAAGAGCAAATATGAGTTTTCTTCTGGCTTCTCAGGATTTTACCACAGAATTGTAACAGCTAAAGATAAACGAGATAAACGAGGTGTAGACAGCAAGCGTGCCTTTAACCATCCTCCAGATTTTAAAGAGCACTTGGAAGTAGGATGTGTGATACCAGGATAAAAACCCTGTATAAATGGCAAAAGGTATCCTCCATATGTACATAAGCATGCATAGAGAGAGAGATAGATACACACACATATAAAGCAAACTAGCGACCAATTAACAAAATACTACAGAATGAGTCACTGATTCAAACAGATGACATCAGAGATGGAAAACCCTATTATCTCATATATCCACTCCTCTGAATAGCTCCTGCATTGCTTTGTTTAATTCTTTGTTCTCTTTGCCATTAAATATCCTTGCTGATTAGGTTTGCACAATCTATCTCAATTAGCTTTACCTCACTTTCCTAGTCAATTCAATGCTTAGTCTAGGTTTATATAAATGAATTCTGGCCACACAGCAATTGCTTTTGGAATTGACTAAATATAATTCCACTGTAATAACAATGTAATTACGTGTAATCACTGTACAAAGTTATGAGTAACTGCATGCAATTTATGTTCTCTTTGATTAACATATTACCATTTTTCCAAATCACAAACTGCATGGACTGTATTTGAAAATTAGCTACAAATCTCCCATGACTCAAAGTGACATTTAAAACTCAATCCACACATTGCCAGCAGTGAAGGATGCTCTATAAAGACACCACTCTCATATACTCCAGTAGTTTCTGTGGTGTCACACTACAGATTCTACCCAGAAGCTTTCTTTGGCTTCGGCAGCATTGCTTACTGGTGGAGCCAGACAATATGTTCCTAATGATTGCATAGAGATAATTTAGGGTGAAAAGCATCATTCAGGCTAGCTGCTCTGTGGTGGCCAAAGTAAGCTTGTGTCACTCCATGAAGAGAACAGCGTAGAGCAAGGTGACTCTGTAGAAACTTTCCTGGCTTCTGCAGGTGGTTGGAGACATCAGCCACTTCTAACAACCATATGGCAAACTCCTTCAGAAAGGGAGTCTCATTCTGCATTCATACTATGTTTAACATAGCAAGACTTATACCTTAGCCGAAGAATTTAATTAATATAGAAATAAAAATAATTCATAATCATCATCAGAAGCTACCTAATTTCAGATAGAAATTGTGTGCTGTAACATGTTTTAGTTTAGAATGAGGGACATATCATCATTGCCCACATTTTAGTGTTCTAGACACACACACACAAAAATAAAAAGAAAGAATGAATTTGACAGGAAATGTGAAGTTAATTAGCTGTATGTCCTCAACCTGGTGTTTTTAAAAAGTTCCCAGAAAGAATTCCATTTTTCCTAGAAAAGATGTGCAAATATGACTTGTCTGCAAATCCAATTAAAGTTGATAAATAATTCAGTTCAGGTAGCTCAATATTCAAATTGAAAGCCAGCATCCAATTTGAGGGGGGAAATAAGCATTAAAAAAACATCTCGAACACATTGTATTACATTGATACTTCACAGCACAAGCTGGACTTTAAATGAAATGCACTGTTTTTATTCAGATGACAAATTGCTCTAAACTGTAGTATTTAATAAATAATATTATGAAACATTAATAGTAATAAAAATATTTAAACATTTATAACAGTGTAGACCACAGATTGGGGATACTGATCTAAGAACTAAAGGCAGATACAGCTCAGGTTAGTTGTATAACAAAAACAGACCCCAATCTTGCAGAGAGCTCCACCTCTATTTGCATGGTATGAAGGCCTTGCATATATTTTTTCAGGATTGATTTCCTTCAAAGATGTCCTTAAACCCAAACACATGACAAGAGTGAAGGAAATGTCTTATGAGATCAGGACTAGGAACTAAGCACAAGTGTGCCAATCATCGTGAGAGATCCTTGAACAGACATGAACTCTTTCCTAGTGAGGACTAAGTTGTGACACTTCTTGTGCAGGGCTAGGGAAGCCATCTGAATGGGTGGAAATGAATCATAGAATGGTTTAGGTCAGAAAAGACCTTTGAGATCATCAGTCCAAATATTAATCTAACACTACCATGGCCACTAACACTTGTGCCCCAGTGCCACATCTACGTTTCTTGAACATCTTCAGGGACGGTGACTCCACCTCCCTGAGCAGGCTGTTCCAATGCCTGACCCTTCTTTCAGGAAATATGTTTTTCCTAATATCTAACCTAAACCTCCATGACACAGCTTGATGCTTCAATTTTAAGTGTACATCTTGGTAGGAAGTTAGGGAAGCTTCTATAACCACTGTGGATGGGAAAGCATTTCCTGAGGATTAATTCACTTGTGAATAAACCAAGCTCCAGAATGAACATTTTGTTTTACAGAATATGTAATTATCTCAAAGCCTCAGGACAGAGATGACAAAGGCAGCAGGGCATCAATTTTCCCATATGTATTTTATAATTGGGTTTATGAGAGAGAATATGTGAAGAAATTAGCTTGATGCTCTGCTTAACAGTATACTTCTGGAATGGCATCTGCAGATTGACTAAAGGTAAGCTGGTGCACCTAATTATACATATGAGCAATTGTGGCTATTATTATACACATAAATGAAGCATTTGACTCCATCCTTCTTATTCCAAAACTGAAGCATTATGACTCTTCAATTACTGTAAATGCTTGCTTTACTCTGTGTTCTCAAACCAGGTAAGCTTTTCTAATGAGCAATTAGCTTCCAATTCTGAAGAGAGAAGTGTAAGCAGCATTATACGGCAAACTCCTTGGTTTTGGGGGCATTTCTGGGGAGCTGTTTTGGCATGTACTTATAAACAGATACATCAAACCAGAGGAGTATCCTAGTAGTGCTTGATAACACTGGGGAGGAAAAGGGACTCAATTAAAAAGTTCCAAGTTCAGGTCTTTGTAGGAACTGACAAGAATTTCTGCTAGAATATGGGTCCTCATCAGGTGGAAATGAATAAGAAGAAAGTTGTCAGTGTTCTTACTGTAAGTTATCAACTTAGGTTAACCACATGGAAATTAATTATTTTTTTTTCCTCTTCACCAGGTTGGATTTTTCTAGTGAAGGCGAGGATGTGCTAATGCCATGATACCAGTTCCTACTGAACCTTCATCCAGATCACGTTGTGCAAATTTGAGGAATGATGTTCAAAAAGAGCATTTGAGATTGGAGAGAAGGACCTACTGATAGTAAGATCACAGAAAGAGCGAGCCCATCTTGCAAGAGACAACTAAAGAAGTTTGGTCGGATGAAGTAACAAAAAAAATTAAGACCATGAACAATGGTAGCATAAGAAAAGATGGTGTCAGTGGGCATGAGGAGGTTTCTAACAATCAAACTAGTGCTATATGTAGCAGACTTCTTTTAGGATGAAAGGAATTACGTGCTGTGGTAGCCTGCAATGAGAGCGGACTGGACTCAGTGACCCAGGCAATTCCTTCCAATATGCTGTTCCTGTATTAGCTGCAGCTCTCCAGCTCCTGGCAAGCTGCTAATGAGGCCCCAAGTGCTCCAAATCTGCTAGAGACACTAAGGATTCATGACAATGTGACCGGTAGAAACTGAATGAGAGCACACACCCTGTGAGCTGGCACTCAGCATGCTTCACTACCTATTCTGCATTAGAGCTGAGCTGATACACGCTTTCTGATGGCATGTCCAATGCACATGGTCCAAAACCAAGGGACATTGATAAAATAAGGTACAATCCATGCAGTGAGATTTATTTTATTTCAGCACCACGTTTACATTTTAATGGTACTTTTAACTTTGTTTTAGAATTTGGGGTAAGGAGACATGTAAAAGTTACAGGTGAACAAAGCAAGAACAAAGATAAGAATGCCTTATATATTTCTATTTGCTTCTTTAAATTTTCCTGCAGAAGCAAAATATGAAAATCACTCTAAGAAATTCCTGAAATAATGTAAGGCCATGATGAAGCAGAATGAATTATGGTTTCTGTGTAGAAATATACTCAACCACACCAGCATCCCTTAGCTCTTGGGGTCCATACAGGATTTTTTTTCCGGGTGGTGATTCATATTATCCTATCAATGCATTAGGGGGGGATTTAAATTCTTAACACCCACCATCACACCAAAGGCAGAATAGACTACTTAATATGAATAACAAGCACCAGAAGAAAAACACTCCACCCCATGTTTCTTCTGCAACTTTAAATTGGACACAAAGCGGGGGGGGGAAGAGAGCAGAATAACAGTGAATTAATAATGGAGAAACCTGATTAGAATATAATTTGTCCTCATTAGTACAGCATTCCTGACATAAGGCCTCTCCTTGAATCCTGTTTACTTTGAAACTCCAAAGAAAGAAAACCTATATAGTTGTTAACACTCGGCTTTTCAAGGATAGCTCCGTAATGAGGGTGGAGTGTATATGAGCCAGTTGGTTCTTTACCATCAGAGAACACTGAAAACACATCTGTGCAGTGAAGCATTATTGGGCCTTTCAAACAACCTCTGCGGCCGCTGCCTATAAATCTCTTCCCCTGTCATGTTTAACTAAAACCCAGTACCCATTCAACATGAAATCCATCAATGTTATACAGAAAACAATGACAAAGCACTCTCCTTTGTGTCAGGAAAAACAAATAATTCTGCAGGAAAAAGAGGGGAAACCTTTTTTGGCAAGCTTCTGCAAGGGTACAAAGATAGCAAGTGGCAAGCTTTCTTTTAAAGCAAAATATACCCAGCTATAAAAAATAATCTCAAGGCCAAATACTGGGCATTAGGATGCCTGTTCAAGATAATACATAATGCATCAGGAAAACCTATATGTTGAGGCATTTTATCTGACATATGTTTGTCACAAGGACAAAATCAGCTTGTGCCATCCAGCTATTAAAAAATAAAAGGGTTGCATTTTTGGAAAAAGAAAAGTGTATCATTACAAAATCCTTCTGCTATTTCCAACCCCGGGAAAGTGCACATATGTGCATGTATATGCACAAAGTTCAGAGGGTGGCTTTAGCCTTTTCTTATTCTACTAACTTAAATTCAAAAGGGGACATAGTTGGGAACAAAACAAGAAATAAGGAGAGAAGATAACTACAAGAGCACAAAGAGCTCTTCCATGAGGTTTCACTACCAAGTGCAACATGGAAGCGAGATTTCGGGAAACCAGTGTTTACTGGAACAGATTGAGTTATCTCTAGGTAGGTGGGCTAAGACAGCTGAACATGAGTGAAAGCAAGTAAACCAGAGATCTAAGAGAAGAATCTATCCCAAACCCTCAGATCTATTGAAAGTAGAATCGTTTTTAATCCAATATATTCAATGCTGAGTAATTCAGAAAGGTTTGTTTGCTAATTCTTTACCAGCCAAGCTTTACCAAAGCCACACAAGCCTGGAATAGAAGTGACTCCCTGACAACCTGCTTGTACCTGGAGACAGATACCCACATCGCACTGAACCTCTTCAACTCAACTATAGGTGCAACACTTAATACTGCCTCTGTCTTTTAAGCATCCCATTACTGTAAAGACATTAGCCACTGAACTTAATTAACAAAATCAATCATAATTAATTCTTTCAATGTTCAGAGACTCATCACAGACATTTCCTTTAGAGTTTTACTGTAATTTGCCATTAATGGAGAGCAAAATAGTCAAATGATTTAGAATATATAGAGAATAATGTACACCCACTGTACATAATAAGATGGCATTTTCGTTGAGGAGGTGACAGAAGCATCATAAAGCAAGAAGTGTGGAGCTTGGACAGTTTATCACTGTCAGAAAAGCTGCATGAGGCTTCATCTGCTTGGTTTCAGGGTATTTTACTCCTCCATCTCATTAAATTTAGACTCAGAAGCACATGGTACTTGTGAACAAGGTGCTTTCTCCACATGACTTGGGCCTTCTTTTTAAATGTCACATGTAATGCATGTGGTGAGGAAACTGATTGATAGTAGAGGATTTTCCAAAGACAGACACAAATCCTGCTGCCCATCTTTTAAAGCAGGTGTCCCCAAAGTCACCTTTGCTGACCATTCACCACTTTAGCATGTTTAATTTCAGGTTTTTCCATATTCCAAACAATCACACTTACCGGTGGCACACTTTACAGTGAAGGATTAGTCTCAACTTTAACTAGAACAAAGCAAAGTTGAAATGGGATCATCCAAAATTCTCCACAGTATTTCCTTACACCTAGGTGACAGACCCTGGAAATAGGTACTCATCTTCAGGTGACAACAAGCTGACTTTTGAATGAAAATGCCAGGCTTTTCCTTCAGGGGAACTTGCAAGACTAGACACCAAGTAGCTGAGCTTCTCTAGCCTTTCATCCAACTTAGTTGTTATGATGGCAGAATTAATTTCATTTTTCTAAAGCCACCCCTGAGCAGTTGAGCTTGAATTTTACCCTGACAATGCTTCTGAAGAAAATTCCATTAATTCTTTCTGCTGATTTCATAATTTCTGCAGATTTCATAATTCTCCCTCAATACAATGAACGCAGGTGTGTTTTTGTCAACCCAGAATAACTGTTCTGACAGGACAACTTGTGTTACTGAAACTAGAATGTAGCCTGTGAGAGCCATGAGATGTTACTTAAAAACTGTATGGAGGAGAAAGTGCAAGTTGAGCACATGGTTATTTACTTGATGAGATAGTGGGATACATTTTTAAGAACATATGCATGTGCAGATGTATACTTAAATGCTATCATTTTAAAACATATACTTAGAGTTAAGCTGAAATGCTTAACACCTAGATTTCTTCTGCTCTCTCTTTTTCACCTGAGTGGCAGTCTTTTGTATTACACACTTCTCCACATTAGTGGGAACATAAATTAGTGTTCTTGAAGTCTGAGTGTTGCAAGTTGAACTTTAAATGATCCATGTTATGGCCCTACAGCTTATTTACCCATGTGTCCAACCACCTATCAGGGCAATTCTCCTTACCTACTCCTCTGAATGCAAGCAACACCACATAGTAACTATTTTTCTGGTCTTCCTCCATCAATCAATATAATCCTGTAAGAGTTCAAACTTAACACTAGTTACATAAGAGAGCTACTGAATTAGATCAACTCAATCATCTTTGGTGATGAAATGATTATTTAATTATGGTCATCTGGGCTTCCAATAGCACAGAGAGGAAATCCAAGAACATCAACAGTCAATGGTAATTTATTAATCAGACAGTACTGCTTGGGTAAGCATAATCTGCACAATAAAAATTGCATTAAAGGCTTAAAAGGGGCCACTTTTGTAACATTAAAAGTTGTGACATACAGCAAAGGACTGAACATTCAAAATGTAATGCTCAATGTTCCACTCTCAGTATAAAGAACAACAAAAGGCTGATGTGGATGAAAAGGATGGGACTGACACTGCTCACACAGTGCTGACTGCAGTATAGTGATAACTCCTGTGAGACACTGGACAGTAGGACTGTGGTGTTTTTCTTCAGCATGCAAGTCTAGGAAAGTTCAGTACCAGACTCAGGATGTTTGTTCTGTGTTGGTAGACATGACTATTCCTAATACTTAGGTAAGGATGTTTTTGACAGGAATTTTCTCTTCCTCAGCAGAAAAGATTCTTCAGAACCAAATTATTCTCCAATTTTATTGCAAAGAGGTAGGATCCCCACATTACATCACAAACTGAATGATGGTCCTCGCAGTGCATCAGATTTTGCTTTCAGCCCTAGAATGTAGCAGTGCACTTCCAAACTCACTTCTTTCTCAGTGGGCTGCTTCTGCAATTACCCTTGCAGGATCTTATGATCCCATCCTTGGATCTCACTTGGCTCAGAGAGACTATCAGTATATTACTTTCATATCCTAAAGGCATGAAGTGGGTGGATGACATCCACACTTCTGCTAATTTGATTTCTTAATTACAGAACAAATGCATATTACTTGACTGGAAATCAAGAGTCCTTTCAGCTAGTTACTATTAGAAACTGCTAACAGTCACACAGGACAGACAGAACAGAGCTTGAAGGTACTGATATGAAGGGTGGAAACTGGCATGGTGGATTTGTAACCAGAAAAGGACAAGATTTGTATCACTTACTTTAGGGCTCTCACCAATGGATCATCTCATGTCTCACTCAAAATTTCACTCGTTATCAGAGGAATGTAACAAAGAAATTGTACCTAAGCAAAAACTTAGATACTCCAAGACTACAACAGAAATCCCACAGGACAAGTCACAGTAATAAATGTGTTACTCTCCATCACTGCTGTTCATATCCCATGAGTAATACTCATCTCCAACCTATATTCATATCTTTATTAGTGCCTACCTGAAAATGAGTGCATGCAGTCAAAATACATCGGCTTAGTCTACAACATTTTTTTTTATTTGGATGCTTCAAAACTTCGAGATAAAAAAGGTTTTGTGTATATTGTCAAATTACAACATTTAAAACCAACTTTTGTGAGAGAGCTGAGTGTAATTTAACACTGCTGCTAAATAAATTCCTGCTCCACTCTCAGCTCTGTTAGTACATTTTTCTGTGGCCTTTGGCAGTTGCTGCCTTTCTTTGCCTGTGTTAGCTCTCTACTAGAAATACAACGATCTCACAGCCAAGTGGCCCTGGAAAGGCAGTTTTGTATGCACATCCTTAGTAGATCAAAATGTTGAATTTCTGCCATCCTATCACTTTAAACTGAGTTTCCTTTCTCTCAAACTAAATTATCTTCTCTTTGAAGTTAGTCCATTAGGTCCGCAGTCAATAGGAAGTGACTTTAGATTTAAGGCACCACAAAACAGAGGAAAACTATGTCTAGTCAGATGCTTACAAGATACCATCTTTACAGTCCTTCCCTAATGTTCATCCTCACTGGCTGGTGTTGATCTTTCACTTTGTCTTGCTTATCTAAAACCAATACCTATTCAAGCTCCAATCAATCAATGCTACATGCGGAATGATGAAAAAAGACAACCGATTCTCTTGTTTAACAACTTGTTCAACATCTGCTGCTTCCAGCGATCTTTCAGCATCCACACCACACCTCTTTACTTCATTGTTACCACCCTTTTGAATTTAAGGCAGTAGTAGCCAACAGGTTCTGCATTGCTGAGAGGTGTTCCCCACAAAGGGAACACCTTTAACACCAGGAGAAACTCAATTATTTGATTATTACCACTAGAAGGGGTTACTTAGGTTACAGAGGCCATCTGAAATCTACCACTCCATAAACTATGTAACTGCTGCCTTGCGTTTATTTTTCACATTAACTGAATTAATAAGAACTTTAAGGGAGCTCAGAGCTTTGTATTACAAGACAGCAGAAAGGCAAAGTATAGATACTGCTCTGCTCCAGCCTTTATAAGAAATTGATGGCAGTACGAAGGGGAAAACTGCAAAACAATACTGGTTCAAACAACTTGTTTTCTCTAGTACATACCACACACCAGAACAGTCTCAACCTAGTGAAAGCAAATGCTATGTAAAGAGCCTGGTCTTATTTGTGCATATGACAGCATTGTTTAAAACAGTAACTTTCCACTCCAGCTAGCTTGAATTTATATAACAGGCTGGATCCTACATCCTGTTTGAGCATTTAAGCTCCCACCAAGTTCCACAGAAGTTTAGGTATGTAAATGTATTTCCAGCACAGGCCTAAGTGAACAGCTTAATGCAGGGGACAGTTTAGTAATGAGATTCAGAACTTGCTTCACACGCCTGAGGCTTGGGATAATTTTGCAAGTAGCATTTGGATCTTTCTTTTAAAGCAAATTAGAGAACACTAACAAAATTTGTACCCAGGCTTTTCCATAAATATGCAAGCTTCAACCTGGTATCTCTGTCCATAGGATCTGATCTTTTTTTCATTATCAGAGTCAGGTCTCAAGGCCTTACAAATGGCATCCAAATTAACAGAGCAGCTAGTGTGGCTTGAAAACTTCGCTATTAAAAAATCAAAAATAATCCAAGCTCCCAAGTGCTGAACGCTTGAAAGTGGCTTCCACCAGCAAAGGAGCTTAGATAAGGATATAAAATAAAAGCATCTATATTTTCCTTTCTCCTTTTTTGTGGATACATTAATACTGTGCTGGAGGCTGATCTGACTAACAAGTTCTGAGCTAGGAACTGAGGTTATTAATGTCACTATTAAGATTTTTTAATTATTATTATTGAATCCGATCTATCTTATATCCGAGAGTGTGTTTTATTGAATAATCTGCTCACCAAATGAAATAGGCTGTGACTGAAAACGAGGGGAGGCAAGTTGTTGGTTTGTTGTTTTTTTTTAATAAAAAATGAACACATTCTGTGACCAGATACCACTTAATTTGCAAATGTGTACTCTAGAACCATATGTTGTCTGATACACTCAACATTCCTTGCCAAGCAGCATTTATATAGCAGATCAAACGCTCCTGCTCAATACTGAAGATATAGAAAATTCTAAACTGCTACACTGCTGCATATGCATGAGATGCTTTTCTGTCCCTTCCAAGGTGCCTTAATCAAGATAATTATTTTCACTATTTTCATGTCGTGCAAAAAAATATTGCACAAAGATTCAGTCCAAGTACGGACTTGATCTCTCAAATACTGACTAGTTGCCAGCATATACAAAATGCTGTGTCCAATGTGCCCTACATCTTTCCTGGGATGGCCAATTCGCCCAGTTTCACCCTGTAATCATAATAATCAAATGGCTATACATGTGATGTTTACCCTCAACTCCCCCCAAAAGAGAGGACTTAAATGAAGATGGAAGCGAGATGTAAGACCTCTGCAATTTGGTTTATTAAGTCTCATGAACAGGTAAGGAAGAAAGGAAACAATGGATGCAGATACCAAGAATTTCATAGGTATCAAAATCTTCAACAAACTAAAAGAAATTAAGTTGTTCTGTTGGAAAAGGCTCACTCTGATTTTGTGCAGTGCACGATATATAACACAAGTGCAATCTTCAACATGGCTATTTAGGTCTGACACCATGAGAATTTAAGTCGAGTAACATAGGCTTAAATCTGAGCCCTTAAACTGCTGCAAGTACCAAAAAAAATCGGAGAGCAAAGTGCTCTGTGATGTACACAGTGACGCTCACAAACGTCATTTATCTATCTCTGCTACCTAAACTGATATTTTCACTCACGAAAATATTCATAATTAAGCTTGTGACAGCTCCTGCGATGCAGTTCATCAGCAAGGAGGACATAAAGAACAGCAAGCACTCATTACACACAGAACAAACTTAACTCATTAACGGTACTTGGAGTGAGCAATCTCAGACCATTACTTTTAATGGGATTAGCCTTTCTTGTGTACAAAAGGCAGCACAGCTCAGTCTACTTAAAATCATTTCCGTATTCTAACGACATGGGCTACATTCATGTTAACAGGAAAGTGTTCATTCTGGCTTTGCTCTTCATTGTCAGAATGGAATTGAGCACTTTACCAGAAACAGGAACAATAACTGAGTAATTCTTAGGGGTTTTTTTTTGGTCACTCTGGTCTGTGAATTTTTCTTTTCTCATTTTACAAGGCACTACCTTTGATCATCAGTGAGGAACAGGATTAGTTTACTAATTCTGTATTACTGTCAACAAGATGGCATAGACTGAATTTTCCACATTAAAGTGGAAAGCGAATCCGCAGAGGATATAAGGATGAAGACTTCCCATGAGTTCCTGAAATTCATCTGGCTTTATACATCAACATTGGTATGATACCGCTGAATAAATGTCTCTGCAGCCATACAGCACATCTCCAAACTGAATAATTAGCCATCTCTGACACTTGTTAGACCTGCTTACTCACTGTCAGAGCGAAGTATTAGTGTTAACGAACCGAAAAGAGCTGCAAGCTATGACAGTGGTTCTCCCAAGGTCAGACAAACCCAAACGCCAGGATGCAAATGACTCTATATATTGCAGTATTCCACTTCCAACAGGCTTGTACGAATCAGTGTGTTTGATGTTGCACTAACTTTGATAACCCTATTGTCAAGGTCCTTTATGAAGCAATCTTCAGCAGTGAAGTATATCTAGTACACAGTGCATATAAATAATTCTGGCCAGTGCTTGTACATCAGACTAGACACAGAGAAGTGTCTCTAAAATCTCTCAAAATCAGAAATAACAGGATTCCAGAGCTATTTTTCTCCTACAAAGTGCTTGGTCTTGAATAAGCAATCAGCATATAAACAAGTAACATTTAAAAATAAAGATTATCTAACCAATACAAGGAGAGATAAGAAGTGTCACAAGGACTGAAGGCAAGGCATCCAAACTCAGTTAAGCACAAATATATTTAGGAGAGAAAAACAACAAGCAAAAGCATCAAGAGGCTCCATGTACCATCCAGGTGCCCTCCAAGTCCCACATTACATCTCAGACTAATCAGCTGCAAGAAGAATCTTTCAGTCAACATTTGACATTAATATGCATCGTTAGTATTTCACATGTGTGGTCCATGGCAATAGAGACCTGCTCATCCTCTGTCCTATTTTATAGGTTACACCTTCCCCTATGCATGCTACACACAGATTTCTAAAAGTATACCTCGTTATTCTGAATATAAAATGTAGAGATGAAAGAATTAGACATGCTCTTTCCCTTACCAATGTTCAGTAGAGCAATTCTTAATAATCCAGAACTGGATAGAAGCTCTCTAACATAGTCAGAATTTAATTTCTACCATTACTGTCCTGCAAGGTGAAGAATATCATTAACTCCTGGCTAAGCAAAGTTCACTCTGAACCTTGGAGGATAGGATCCTTTTAGTAAAAGATCTGAAAACAGCCATTTAATGACTAAAATAAAAAGCAAATCAATGATTCATTTTGGGGTAAAGTTGGATGAAATAAAGTTTCCTGTTGTCTTTCCATGGCTAGCTTAGGATCTTTCTCTATCTCTAATGAGACTGGATTGCAGTACCTCATACAGAGTCAGAGATGGAGTCATTTTTAGAAAGGATTTCCACTCACAAAATGAGAGCCTTAGGAGTTCACTTCAGAGACAAGATACCAATAGAGACATTATTAACATCACTGACATGCACACAAAGGAAGCCTGAGGCTCAGAGCTCTGCCTCTGTGTGGTTAAAAATGTAGGCACTTAGCAGGGAATGAAAATTACACTGGTCCAAGGTCCAGGACTTGCCATATTTAGTCCTGGAGTGGTGCCAAAATAAGCATTGCTAGACAAGATGATCAGTGGGAGAACAAGATTTAGAATCTGATAGTATCAGGATTGAAAACTAACTCCTGTAAGAAACCAGGGATGCAAAGAGAACAGAGAATTTCCTCCTAGAGCTGTTATACTGGACCTACAGTTCATATCAGTTTTATATCCCTTTTCTGCTTCATTTTTGTCAGCAGTGCAATCATTTATTTTGGGAAAAGTGATGTGACTGAAATTTGGGAGGGTTGTTTTGGCTTTTAAAAAAATATTTGGTTTATATCTGGCCATTTTTTTTCCTCCTGCCTCATTTAAGTATCCTGCCGTCTTCTTGGACATGGTATTAGGATATTTTACAGTTGTCCTATAAGGAAGCAACAGCTCTGAAATTGATTGGATTCATCTTTGTGAGCTGGGAGTGCCTTTATTTTGCTGATTGGGGCACAGATGCTTGTGGATTATCTTGTGGTCTATTTTGCCAAAACACAGTAACATGTGTCTGCTCAGTTACAGATGGAGGCCTGAAATACTAGATAGGTCACAGTCAGTCTTTCCTTCTCCTCTTGATCTTTGTTCTTTTGCATAAGGTAAAATAGAGTTAATTAACAAAGAAGTCTTAGAATAAGGACAGCCTACGGATCCACCTGCTCGGTTTTCTGCCTGCCACAAGCATACAGAAAAAAGTAACTATTTTATCAGAAAAGAGATGCACACTTTCTAGTATTTCCTCCTCCACCCTAAAAGTAGCAGAAATCACTACATTTCAGGGGGAGATTTATCTGAAAAACACAGCTTAGGACTGCCCAGAGCACATCTCCAAATAGAACCCTGCTAGGGTTACAGATGAAGAAATGCATCTCCTCGTGGGATTTTGGTATGATGCTGAGTTCCTGCTTACAAAACACCTCTGGCATGACTACTTTGTCACTTAGGATAGTGACATCTGAAAACCTAGATCATCTATTACAAGTAGGGAACTCTCCATGTTTTCATGACTTTGGTTTAATGGCCCAAAGTATTTAAAAACAAACAAGGCCATTTTACACAGATGTTAAAAGATGTAGGAAACCTTACAAAGGGTTAAGCCAGTTAAATAGAAAGATATATGTTTTAAACGGAGATGTGCTTTAAAATTGCTTCTAATTTATCTACTTATGAGACATGTATGGAGGTAAAATGATCAGTGGTAATGTGCAACAGAAAGATATATACTTTTTTAATTGTAGCCAAGAGGAAAAAAACCAGCATGGAATAACTTAATCGTTGCTAATTATAATATCACTGAGGTAATTACAATAGATTTTGATTGTCTCATTTTCACACCAGAGGAGGGCACAATACTGGCTTTTCTCTTAATACATATTTGTTTTTAGAGAAGAGCTGACAATTACACTAATTGTAGTCACAGCATGAAACTTTGTTTTTAAAGAAAAAATTGTCTACGTATCACACAGAATAAATGCATCTTTTTTTGTGTTGTTAGGTGCAAATTAAAGACATATTAATTGCTTTGTTCGCTGTAGCAGTATAGAGATTTTCTCATGCAAGCATGACTAATTCTGCCAGAGTCACATTGCTTGGGAAGTACGCAACGGCCAAAATGAGTATGTCAGAACAAACAACCACTTCTCAGTGGTTAATATGGATGCCTTTGAACAGAATACAGTCACCTGGAGGGCAACAACCAGCAGCTGTTCTTTCAGTGGGGGACCCACTCAAAGTAGTAAAAACCAAGACAACTGAGCCGGATTCATGAATCTAATTTGGTGTAAGCTTCTCAGACTTTGCTTAGATTCTCTCTAGCAGCTTCCAAACTGAATAAGACCTAAGGTTCAGCATCTTTTGTCCATGTTCAAACTTTTAATGCTCTAGAGGAAAGTACAGGAAATGTGAGGGTATGCAGTCTCAGGCACAGCTCTGACCTGAACACTGGAAGAGGATATGCCCATCTCTTGAAATGCTGCCACACCATATATACCATAGGGAACCTGCTAAAGACAGAAGTCCTGCTAACTCAACCTATGAAAAGTCTGTACTTGCAAAGTAGCATGAACTACGTATTTTTTTTTCAATAGCCTCATCCTCTCAATGAAGTTTAAGGCATAACCTATGGTTTATCCTCGCAAAGTTACACTTAGTCCTTACAATGTTGCATTTATCGTATTCTCTCGTTTATATCAGAAGCAAGGCACCAGGCTTTTCATTACGTGTCCGGTTCCTTCAGGCGATACAGACTAGAACGCTACTACAGAAATTTGCACCCTTCTGGTTAGAATCTTTAGTCTGTTTTCTACTGTTTCTAGACCACAGCTAGTTAAACAGTTGAAGAGAATCTTCTCCAACAGCTTCAATGAACACACTTCACACATCTTATCTGGCTACATAAGTCCGAACAGTCCTGACAAAATTTGGCATAGGAGTCAATGAAGCTGTACTTCATTTCTCTCTAATCCATGCAGTAACTCTCCAAAACACCAGTGAAACATGCTGCTTACAGTTTTTCTGGGTTTTGTGGTAGTCACTAACATAGCTGGAATTGTTCTGCTTCTTGCCATTGAGCAGTATTTCAGAGATCACCTGAAAATACAACACGAATTGCTAACCACAGGCTCCCAGACAATTCCAGAGCTGACAAAGGATTCAAATATATTAAATTTCATCATTGGTTTTGTTTTTTCCTTTGTTGTTGTTTTGGCTTGGGCTTTGTTTCACTGAGTAGTTAGAGAAGTATCTTGGGAAAAATGACACAATTCAGTATCTTTCAAGTGCATTTTTAAAGTCCCTGCTGGACTTGAACCACATTTGTCAAATCTTTGCACAAACAAGCCCCAAGGACCTATAATATAATGGTGCACAGAGTTTTCAGTTTTCACCAAATTCAAGCCTGGCAAAGAGTGCCCAGGCCTTAAGCTATAGTATAACAACTCACATGGCTTAGCACAAGCACTGAAAAACTAACTCAATTCTCCTATCAAAACCAAAGCAAAACAAACCTCTTTCATTTTTCAATCGATGCATGTAAAATATATATGAACAGAGTCCACGACAAAGATATCCTGTTACACTACTCCAAATGTGTTATGCAGTACTCGTTTTCCTTATTGCAGCAGATTTCCATGCTGAAAATCTGAGTAGATTTGAACTGCTTGCTACTTTAGGAAAGCTCTCTGGGCATAACAGGAATTCATGTTTGATTTTTATACCTGTGTTACACCTGCATATTTGCCACCAAAGTTTGACAAGCTAAAAGCAGAGAGTAGCTACAGGTTTTACATACCAAGTTAATTAGCAATTCTTACCAAACGGAGTGTATCTTTTCTTCTCAGGGTTCAGTTTGGTCTCTATTAGACATATTTACGGGAAAAGTCAATGGATAAGACATTAGAGGCCAACCTCAAAGTCAGAATAAAACAACCATAGACCTTAGAGAAGTGCTTTATTAGCCAAGAATTGGTTGGTTATTGATCTCGGTCTATGTCTCTGGTCACAATAGCACTTACCCTAATTTTTCTAGTGTAAATATAAGTAAATTTGAATGGGTGTTGTTGAAAACAATCTGTAAATCTACATTTTGTGGTTTATGTTGTAATTGTAGTTACGGGAAGGTTCAATATCTGGGGCATGGTAAGGAGACAAGGCTGTGGCATGGCAACCTCAGCTCTGCAAATATGTCCTGAAGCACTTTCTCAGAGGTTATTAAAATGACTAGAGCTATCACTCTGCTTAGAAGCAGAGAAACCACATGGGTACTCACAAGAAAGGAACTGAGAAAAAAAAACACTGTAAGAGAAATGTTATGCATTTAACTTCAGCTTCTCTTTTCACTGAGGTCAACCAGATAATTAAGCAAAACAGATATGCAGAGTTTCTTTACTTTTCTGTAGACAAACATTAATAAATTACTGCTTGTCTCAGCACTACCATGCTTTCTTTTCTATATTATGCCTTTTTTATATGGTTTCATCTTTAAGATTTATTTTTGAGATAATTTTCAATTTACTCCACAGCCTACTGCATAAGCCCTCACTTCTGTTTGTCCTATTGGGAACACCTGTCTTGTATAGAATTAATGAGGGTTAATGGCTATTGTATTTCAGATTGATATTACCATGAAAATTTCAAATGGAAATGCAAAGAAGCCCAGAATGGTTGCATCTCCTGCAGCCCCTCTCTTGGTTTAGGTTAACACTGAATGGGCTATAAATGCATTTCTTTAAAATATTGCATACCTGCTGCAATACACAACTGGAATTTTCCCTATTGCCAAGTGTTATTTCCTTCCAAACTTCTTGTTGTTACTCAGAATCAACGAGATTTTTATTCGCTTCACACATATTGAGAGGCAAAAGATCAGTTCTCTGCCTATAGTTTGTCTCTATCATAGAACACAGAATAAAAAAGAATAGGATGGAACTTTTAACTTTGTTATTCCATCCCCCTACTAGCAGCAAAGTGACTAGACTTGGCTTGCAAGGTTCATTCTCCCTAGAGCAATATATATGGGCAACCAAAACCATAAGTTGAGACTACACCTTATTAAAAACATAAGCTTGAAGCCATGAATTTCCACTGCCCTACAAGCAAACACCAACACTACTTGCCTAGTCTGGACAAAATTAAACCCTGTCTGAAACAGGTTTTCTAACTCTTGAGTTAGAAAACAGAGCTATCTGTTTAATTGACACATGATATGTCAAAAATCAGTTCAGAGGTCTGTTTTCTGTTCCTCCACCAGCCCTTCTCCATTGACTTGATAATTTCCATCCTACCCACGACCGTTATGTTCCACTAAAACTTTTATTTAACTGGAATTTGACTGTGCAGGTGATGGGTTTTTTCCAGCAGTTTGAAATGGAACCCGAAAACCAAAATATACCCTCAGGGAAAACAGAATGCAGTTTCTCAGAGTCCAATTCTAAACTCATCACCACTGTGTATGTTTTCTCCTGCCAAGCTCATCTGTCTCAAATACAACTGCAAACTAATTAAAAGATTTCTTACAGGTGATCTGATACTACATTGAAGAACAATGGGAGGACCACCCAGATGATGTCACACTAGTGCCAGAGAAGAAGCAGGAGCAAGTCTGCTTTACATTCTGAAGTACAAAGCAGCCTTTCATTCTTTCCCACCTGCTCCCACATAAACCACTGTTAAAAACCACCAGCAGTAGCTGAAGTGGCTCAGACTTGCACTTGCCTCTACCCCTTCTCGTTAAAAATATTAGGCTAACTTTGTAAAAGTCTTGCAGTAGGCTTTAATTTTTAAAAAGTCTTCGCAATAGAGCTCCCTGAATGAGCTCTACTGCCTCTGAAGGGCTGTATGGCCTGTAGATGAGGTATGCAAATTAGGCAAGAAGAAACTTTTGAATAACCTCATCAGATTTAAAATTGGGTTGCAATGAAAACCAGTCCAGGATACTCAAATGCAATTCCAACTTCATACTATTTAGAAGAAAGAAACAAATAAAAACAACCTTGGGTGAAAAAAAAAAAAAAACAAACTTATTAGTAAGTTCTTTAAACAACCCTTAAGACCTCTCCAAGTAAGCACTGACTTCCTTCTGAGTTTCCTTGCTATGAAGAGAGATGTGGAGGCACTGGAGCAGGTCCAGAGGAGGGCAGTGAAGCTGGTGAAGAACCTAGAGAATAAATCTTATGAGGAGTGGGGATCTAAGGGAGCTGGGGATGGTTAGTTTGAAAAAGAGGAAGCTGAGAGAAGACTTCGTTGCTGCTCACAACTACCTGAAGGGACATAGTGGAGAGGCTGCTGCTGGTCTCTTCTCACAGGTAATTGGAGACAGGATGAGGGGGAATAGCCTCAAGCTGAGACTGGGAAGGTTTAGATTGGACATTAGGAAAAAGTTTTTCACAGGTCAGGCACTGGGATGAGCTGCCCAGGGAGGTGATTGAGTCACCAGCCATCAATGCGTTTAA
The DNA here is from genome assembly GCA_013400475.1 of Tricholaema leucomelas. NCBI lineage: Eukaryota > Metazoa > Chordata > Aves > Piciformes > Lybiidae > Tricholaema lacrymosa > Tricholaema leucomelas. Next base: position 1,880,427 of record WAAF01018545.1, read on the forward strand.
GGGTGGTTTGGATGAGGGATACAGTTTAAGGTGCACCTTGCAGAATAGGGCTATAGGTTGGACTTGGTGATCCTGGGGGTCTTTTCCAACCTGGATGTTTCTGTGAATACTTCACTGGAAAAGTTGGCTTAAGAGGTTATCACTCCAGTCTCCCTTCTCCCCTGTTCTTCCCAGTCCCTAGTAACTCCCTTATTCATGCTGAAGGAATCTTTTATACAATGCCACTTAAAAGGAAGGAAAAAAAAAAAAAAAAATCACATATTTCTCACGTCTGGATCATGCAATGGTTCAAAAACTCCTAAACTTTCCAGAGTAAGAGCAGCAGTGACTGAAATCAGCTTTGCCATCAAGAGATTTGTAGGGTGGAACCACACCTTAAGCAAGTTTAGAGCTGAAGTAATTAGAGGGTGTTGTGGAGCTGAGCTAAAACACTTTGTAACTTCACCCATCATCATTATTATTACTACTCTATATCTTCCAGTGTAGTGAAAAACCATCTGGTCTGGAGAATTGTTAACACCAGTGAAGCCAACAGGAGTAATGGGGGGGGGGCTTAATAACGCACAAATGGGGCTGTTAGTACCAAGAATATGCTACTACATTGTGTCACTGGTATATATGGTTGACAAGTCACAAAATAGTATTTATATTTATTCATGCAGTGCAGAGGCAGAACTCTTTCTCTGTCTGCATCTCTAATGACTGTTAGGAGACTATGGATGAGAATAATCACAAAACCTGAATGGAGATAATAAAACCAATAGTGTTCAAGTGCTGAAACAAAGAGAATCCCCAGTGGGGCAGTGATCTTCTGAATGACTCAAGTAGTTCTGCACAAGCCTTTGAATTTCACTTTGACGTTTAAATGAAGAAAGGGAGAGAAAAGCACAGGCCAATTTCATTGATTGGTGTAACTCAGGAATCTAACATAAAAGCATTGGGATGACTCACAATACATACAACATCTGAAACCAAGCTCCATTCTCTTCTGTTCCCATTTCATTAAAATAACATCCTATTTTCTTCTCTTATATCATCGTATAAATCACGTGCACTGTGCAGGGGATTCAAACAGAGCTTCCTTCATCAGCTTTCACTTGGGAGGGGGGAGACAGTGTGTTTAACAAAAGCAACAACAAACAAACAAAAAAAAAACAAAAAAAAAAACCCCACATCAAAAATACCAACAACAAACCAACCCACATGCAACCCAGTGGTTGGTTTCGAATGAGAAATTTCCATGTTCAGGTTTTAAAAGTTCACAAACACACAGATTCCTCCTTAAAAAAACAAAACAAAAACCCCATATCCTCAGAAGCAAGGCATTTGCAGGGATGAAGCAGCTACAAGTTTCTGATCCACAGCCTTCAGTAAGGACTGTGCTGCGTGCTTCTGTGTGTTGCCCCCACTATGTCCCAGCAAGCCAAAAATCTAGAAACGCTGTGCAGAGGAAATCTTTGTGCCATAACAAATCATTAACAGTGGATTCCAACAATAAACATCTTTTTACCACTGCCAGGATGCATCCCCTCCTATAGTATTGCCATGGGTTGTTGATAACCTGTTTCAGTCACAGACTAAGCCAGACATCTGCAGAATGATCAACCACCCACAAAACAGAGCCTAATCCTCCTGTTGAAACACATCCTGTGAGCACCCCCATGGTTCAAACTGTTACCAAGCATAGGAGAACAACATATATTATTAGATGTTCTAGTTCCCTGTTATTTCAAGAACTCGTGTCTACCTGTAAAATGCAAGAGGCAGATGTTACTTTGCCTGTATTGCACTTCAGAAAAGCCAAGAAATGAGAACACAAAAATGAAACCTCACATTCTACTCATGTGAGAAAGACAAATTCTGTCATTGGCTTTTTTCCTAACCATACAGACAAGGTCAATAAAACTACACCAGCTCTTCAGAGGAAATAATCTGTCACAGTCAGCACACCTTATGCCTTCCATTCACCTACAGTTCATAAAGCTGAGGCCAGAATGGCTGTGCATGACTCAGGCATGGCCTGTAGACTCTATGGTTGCATAAGCATAGTGTCACATTTGAACTGTTGGACTGATTCCTTAGTCTTTTGGGACAGACTGCAGAACAGAGATGTGATATATCTAGTAAGGAACCTAACGTAAAGGGCATATTAACTGGTTTAATCTATTATGCCTGTATATATTTGACTTCCATAGCCAGTTAAGTGCAAGAGCATTAAGATCCTCCTGTTTGATACCCCAACACACCAAACTCACTTCCATGAAACGTTACACCAATCCCTTCCAAGATGCAAACATACACTTACTGTAAGGCCCTGGCTTACACTGTTCTACAAGAAAAATAAAGAGCAGTGGAACTGGAATGAACAGCCATCCTGCTCAGAGAAATGAACGGGCTGGAGTTTCCTAAGGGCCTGGGTACCAGCAGGTCTTCAACAAGTGACACTCAGGATCTCACATGCACTGCTAGATAGTTCCTAAGTATACAATCTGTTTGAAGGAGTGTACTGCATTAACTTATGCAAGGTCCAGGCTATGAAATCATTACAGCAAATATCCTTGCTTTACTTTTTGACTGATAACCTTCATCATTAAAATTAATGCCAGAGTACAGTCAAAACTGTACCTATTAATACAACTCTAATTGATACCGTAAGTGGACAAAAATCTCACTATGAATACAATCAATTCTGCACGGATCCTGTTCTTTATTGACTACTTAGTTCACTGGGGATAGGACTTTTTAGCATAGTTTTTATTATTTTTCAGCAGTAATGCCACCATATAGGCCTGAGGGTATTTGGCGATTTCATTTAGACTTCCTGTGACTTTCCCAAAATACAGAGCCAGTATGGGAGGATGCTCTTAGTACACAGTCCCCTTGGGTAGCTAGTTATGAAACTTGAATTGCTGCACTTAAGCAATCCTGTCAGAATGCTTGGCCTCCTAGACACCATGGCTCCGGCTCCATCTACAAAACTTTAAGTGGCACTTGCTAAAAGTATGGAAAAAACCCATATCCTGTCTTTGTGTATATAGAACAAGACTATTAATGGTGCTCTGCAATACTGTATGTAGGCTGGGATAGGAAATGTTGAGTGTTCTTCAGAGAAGAGCTCATTTCTTGCACTTGTACAACACACACAGTTGATTTCATGTACAGACCAATCAAATTATAATACTTGTAAAAACTTGCCTGCAACTTATCTCTGAAAATATTTTTTTCCAGGATTTTTGGTATTTCAACTATTTTGGAAAATTCTTGACAGCTTCCATGTGATTTTTCTTTTCAAGTACCTCTGCTCATTCCTAGCTGCTGAGAAAGAGCTAAGGAAAGCAGGAATCCCTTCTGCACTTCGCCTGAGGGTTTGCTATCCTGGCCTGGGCATCAAAAATACCCTTTGTCTCTCCTGGTGTCTCCACTGTACCAGCCCAGGCTGCAACCAGTAAACATCTCAAAACTGCATCAGTGTCATAAAATAGTAAGTGGAACAAAGAATTTCTGCTAGTCTCTTGAATACGGTGGACTAAAAATGACTTCGGGTGTGCAGTGTGATCAAAATTCAGCAGTAGAAAACAACATTTTTCTATTCAAAGTTCTTACAAAGCATCAAAATGCCAGCAAACTATTTTGAATCCTCTTAATGAACAAGGAGAATTTTCAGAAGTGACAGGACTGTAAGCAGACACCTCAGTTTGTCCCAAAGACAAGTGATCAGAAAATGACAAGAATGAGTTCAGTCTTTAAGTTTTCCAGTTGTTCTTATTAATGACACTTCAGAGAGCATCATAAAAACAGTGATGGCTAATCACAGGGCACCCATCACCATGGCATCTAGCTGCCTCTATTGGAACCTGAATTGTCCTAATGAGATTGAAAATACTGCAGCCTTTCTGATACTGGCTGCAGGGAGAGCAAGTTCTTCAAGCTCAACCGATGATTAGATTCACACTTAAGTGTATATACATAGGCAGCAAATTTCAAAGGCGTAGGCCTGCTAATGAGATTGCCCTGTTGCCAGCATCTGCAAAGCTGTGCCCTCAGGAAGTGAGCGGTAGCTTTCCAGATGAGTACAGGTTACCTGGTGGAATGGAGATGGTGCTAAGGCTCTTACAACAAGTGTCAGGGAATCATTAATAGCCACCAGCGCTAAAGCACTTTTTCATAAGTGCCTCCAGCAGAAAGCAGTCATCCTGTGTTTTGGGCTACTGCTGAGGCAAAGGAAAGTGCTACCAAGTAGCTCAACCAAGCTACTATTCTCTCCCCTGCAGTTTTGGAGCTATGATATCAAAGAACCTAGCTTATCAGTGCTGCTCAGACCATAAGGTCTGATGCACATGACTGCAGTATGTTGTGATAAGGCCGCTGAGTGAGGAGATATTTGGACTCTGATATCTGCATAGATTTAATCCTTTTTTTTAAAATCATGATTACTGCACAGATCACTTAGCAGCCATACCTGTTTAAATCTTTATTAACTAAAATAATACGTAGCTACATGTATTTTGCTTGCTACTCAGTCAGTGACTATCAGAGCACTTGAGCAACGTTGGTCTTTCTTCTCACATTGTGTCCTCCTTCCCTAGTCCCCTCTTTGTTACTTTTCTGTGATCCAGTTATCAACTTGCTAACATCTTTCTAATTGACAGTTGCTTAATCAACAGCTCTATTAGTGTCTGTGTATCTAGGAATTTTAACACCATTTTCAGTATTACTCACATCAATAAATTTAATGAAATACATCCATGAGGCACTTTGGAAGTTGACAGTGTCTTTTATGATCTACTGCCTCCAAACAATCAGCTGATAATCAGAAACAACAAGTCTTTTTGAGAGCTTCACATGCACACTTCAGAATATGTAAAGTCAGATCTTCAGCAGGTACAAATCAAGACAGGCCCCTAATTTAAACTGGCTAAGGATGTGACCCTTAAAATATTTTCTTGACACTTTTGATAGAGAAAGAACATTGCATTTCACTTTATAATAGCACCCTATAGTTAAAAATAGCTAGATTCTTTCCTGATTAAAGAGACAGAAAGATATAAACCAGATTTATTGTCTATTAGATTTTATGTTTCATTTTCTCTTGTCACAAGAGATGTAATTTTGTGTATATAGCCTGTCCAGCACCAAGTCATTTGTTCCTTCAGATACACTAATTCAGGCATAAATACATAGATCCATATTAGCAAGCCATAGCTCCCCCATTCACACAGCTACAGATCCTGCCTAAATGTTTTCATGTTCCCTGGATGTGTACCATCCTGTGCTGAAGTTCTTATCTGAATTCTTTACTCTTCCTTGAAATCTTTGCTCTTTCCCAAGTCCCAACCCAGCCATAACGTATTTGTGGAAACAAACAAACAATCAAACCTCAACATTGTATATCATTACAATTGGTTAAAACATTTAACCCTAAAAAATGCTTTAAGTAAAAAGTTAAAGCAATTGTTTTCTCTAAAGTCCAAAGATACATTTTCTTTCTCTTGTTGGGATGAGAACATTTTTGCACAAGTGCGCGCGTGTGGGAAGCTCCCATCCAGCTTTACGAATAATGACAGCCGGAATGAATTGCAAGTTGGTCTTAACAAACATGTTCACAAGTACATTATCCCACTACTCACTCAGCCCTCTAAGTGCTAAGTGGTGGCAGGCAGCAACAGCCCTGCCTAGCAGTCTCTGTAATTAAACATTCAAACACAGGCATGCATTTCTGCAAATGGGCCCCCCAACTTCCCTTTTTTGAACACTTTCTTCAGAAGGAAATCTCACACAGCTGTCGTAAGAACACTGCATGACATCTGCAAAATGTCTATTGTACAGACTGGGGCGAGAAAACAGCCTAAAACACCAACAAGCTGGATCTGACCACTAATTGAAGCCATTGTTTAGGAAAATTACTCGCGTGTGGTCTAACAACTCATCTGAAATTAGTGATTGCTGCAAATGAAAAAGCAGGATTACATACCATGTCCCATCCCCCACCTCTCCCATTGGGAAGCATGCTAGAAACAAACATTTACCATCACACACAAGTACAATGCTGCTTTATAGAGTGTATCTTCTATATTTTTTTAACTGCATCAGATGCCACTGAGTGGAATTCCAATGCATATTATTGATACTGTCAACAAATATTAAAGAGATTTTTTTAGGTTTGTGAGCTGATCAGAAACATGTCCTCATTCCTGTTTTCCACCCAGCAGGTTTAAATAGAACAAACCATTTGTAGCTTACTGTCTATCTTGCACCTTATTTACACTGAATTTTTATCTTCCAATGCATCTTATTCTTTGTTGGCATTCCCCACCATGCAGTTTACATGGTGATGAAAAAATAGCCTTGCAGGCATTAAAAAAGAGATACAACATGTTAAGACATAATTCCCTGCAGGGCATTTGAGGCTGAATTTGCTGTCACAATGAGTCCAAGCTTCCATAACTATCTGTGTTTTATATGGATTTGAAACATAAAATTAGATTCATCTTAATTTTCTAAAACAGCAATCTTCCCATGAAAACTGAGACAACAGCACATGAAAATAGTAAGAGAAAAAGAGAAGACAGAAAGACAAGAACTGAATAGAATAAGGTGCCACACTCTCCTAGTAAAGGAAGTGAAGTTCCTTTTTCCTTGTGGGTAATAATATATCACAAAAACTTTGCTAAAAGGGATCGAGTTCCTGCCAAATTCCTTGTTTACATACAAGGAATTTCTACCGAGGCTTTTCAGCAAGCCAAGTAAGCAAGAGCACTGAAGAAGCTAACACTAGAATAGAAAACATTACTGTTGAGAGGAAGGATTGTGATACAGTGCATTTTGTAAGTAAGAGCTGATTTATGGATATGGCCTCCATTCACCTAGGCAGGGACACAAAGCACCAGCCCAAGAGAGCTAAAGTTCAAAACAATAAATCTCAAGTTTCCTTGGTCAGTCCAAGAAGGGAGCTTAAGGAATATACTGCCCTAGTTTTCCGAGATCAGTCTTTGCAGCTGGAGTAACTTCAGCTCTCCTTTTTCTTAAGGGGCTTCAGATTTGTCAGCTTTGTCATATTCTTTTCTGAGTGCCTCAAGGGCAGCAAAACTGACTGTTTTTTAAAAAAAGTTATCCAGAGTCAAAGCTGCTTTTCTTCTCATTTGTATTCTTCACATTTAAATATGCAAAGAAGATTTTATTGCACACAACTAACAAACAACACAGAACCTGAACAAAAGGGAGAGAAAAAAAAAGTCTTTGGTTTGATGATTCAAACTGACAAAAGAAACATATTAATTGAAATCTTCCCAAGTAATATGGGACTAGAATGGGATTCTTTTTATATTTAATTTAAATCATGTGAAGGTTGTTCTTTTATTTCAATTGCTTCAGACTTAGAAGAATATGAGTACAGCCTTCCTTTCTTTCCCCCCCACCTCAAAAAAATCAATGAAACACCCAGAATAAAGTTTTCAAAGGATTTCAAATTCATTTCTTTTCCAGCCTCACTGCCATTAAAATGACAACATTCTGTACACTGTCATAGAAATCAGTTACTGACTTACACTTTTCAACCATCTATTGTTCTAAATTTTAGAGAAAGAAACATGAGAACATGATAATTTAGATGGCAGGACATAACAACAACATAAATAATAACTATTTCCACATCTATCACATTAGCTGCATCACACACCTCTTCAGAAAAGCATTCTTACATTTTTCAGTGTTCTGCCACTGACCTCTGTCATTCTGACATCACAAGTTTCTCTTTAAGAGTCTCTCTGCCATATGTAGTACCATCCCTGGCCTAACTTACTTCCCTGCAAAGAGTACAGATGTAATTACTTTACAATGCTTTTGATATAGATCAAATGAGTACAGTAAACCGAGGAAAGTCACTTAAAGATCTCCTTAACTTTCTTTTCCTGATTTTCAGTAAAAATAGTTTGTGTGTGATTTAAAAAAAAAATAAAATAAATCAAACAAAACCTCAAGTGTTTTGCTGAATTTGGCTTATTGAGCCTGCTGCCAACTGCACCCCCAAATGTGGCTGCAGTGATAGGGACGAGGTAGGAACACATGCTACTTGACACAGACAAGTCTGGCCACATAGGTATGATGAGAAAAGCTACTAAACTGAGAATCCAATTCTCTGCTCTTTCTGATGTGGTATTTTCAGCTGAATATTCATCCTCAGCAGTGTGCAATCCTAAGTCCTTCTCCTTTGGTCAAGCACTAGTTAGTAGCAGATTCCTTGTACAAGAACTGTTGAGTCTCTCTCTCTGGAGATAGATAGTCAACACCCACCTGGATGCATTCCCGTGTAATCTGGTACAGATGATCCTGCTCTGGCAGAGGGCTTGGTCTGGATGATCTTTCAAGGTCCCTTCCAGCCCTTTAACATTCTGTGATTCTGTGACTATGAGGTGACAACCCCTTTTTCCTCTCCTGCAAATGTACTGCAATGGCCTTTCAGACTCTGCCACAGAAGTTATTTGGATTGCCATCAGATACATTACTGGATCTTTCTTGCCTTCCTATGCTACTAATCACGTCCTTACAAAGCAGTGCCTTACTGGTCAGGATGTCCTGGATACCTCCTCTCTGATGTTCCACATATGCAAGTACTTGTGGGTAAAGGAAAGGGGGAGAAAACTTCTTTATATCAAACATCTCTGCTCTAAAATGGAACTGGTGTAAGCAGAAGCACAAAACTAATGCTCTGGGCTGAGAAGGAAATAAAAATAAGAACTAAGCTAAATCATCAACTAAATTAGGAAGAATTGGTGAACTGAATATGCATAAAACACACAAAGGCACTGCTCCAGGCAGCAAGTTCCGTTCACTGTTTCTCCTTGATATTCCATTTGATATTCTCCATATCTAAGTTCTGCAGCCCCAAAACTTTAATGAAATGCAGTGCTCTGTTATTAACTGCTGCTATACTGAGATCCCAAAGGAAGTCAATACTTCATTTAATTGTGTTTATGTTAGCTTACAATACATGTAGAGAAAGAGAGGCTGGCATAGGTACACTGCAACAGCCTTTGTACACAATCTTCAACATATTTTTTTAGATCATATTTCAGAGAATAGAATCAGTTAACAACGTTTTCCTATGGGATTTCTCTTTAGCTGTAGGGATAATACAGTACTGTACTTCGTTAAAGTTACAGGTTCAACAAATGCTGACTGCACTATTCTATGAACTTTGTTGGGGCTACATCATGAAAATAATTAGAACTGATTAAAATGGGTGGGATAGAGTGAAGAGGGCCATAAGTTTTTTTTTATTTTATAAATTCTTTTCTTTTTTCACCAAGGTAAGCCAGCCATCTTATCCAAGAATTAACAACATGGAAAATCAGTGCAAGAAATATTTGCTTTAGTAAAAAAAAAAATGCATACGAAAAGAGTTCCCTGTCACTGTCCTAAGTTACCTTAAATGAATTCAGGATTCTTGGTCCTCCACAGTTTGGTTTTGTGTTGTGGGAAAAAAATAAGGACTACTGAACACTATACGATGGTCTGAATCTTTGCTGGAGGAAATCCAGATTCATTGATGTGTACAGCCTTTTTGACTATTGGCTGTGCCTCTGATTTTGTGCTCTACACTGTTTACTGCAATTTACTCGGGGATATCTCAGTAAGTTTTCTGCAGTGACAAGCACCTAAAGCATTGGAATTATCTGTATTTATATGCAGCTGCAATATGGAAATTGAAAGTTAAGTATAAACATTCAGCATTGTTTTGGAAGTCCAGTATGAACCTCTTCAGATTGAATTCCTCTAGACCCAAAGAAGGGACATATTCTTTTCAGAGTGATTGAAGCAACATCTCAGGAGCAGCATCACTAAGGGATGCATGCTAGACTGAGCTACACAGGAGACTTCAGGCAGTGGGCAGGTGTGGTTTGAGTGCACAGCCCCAGAGACGAACTGTCAGCAAAACACACAAGCGCTGAAGTGTCATCCAGGGGTCATTGTTCTCATCCAGTGCAGGTGACTGAAACTTCTCCAGGGAGCAACATGAAGGGGACAGATAAGCAGGTGTAACTACAGTGGACAAGAGAAGAGCAACAGAAGTCATCTATCTGGACTTTTGTAAAGCCTTTGACACAGTCCTCCACAACATCCTTCTCTCTAAACTGGAGAGATAAGGATTTGATGGGTGGGCTTTCTAGTAGAGTAGGAATTGGTTAGATCACATCCAAAGGGTAATGGTCGACAGCTTGATATCCAGATGGAGACAGGTGACAGGTAGTGTCCTTCAAGGGTCTGTAATGGGACCTGTGCTGCTGAATATTTTCATCAATTATATTGACACAAAGATTAAGCACATCCTCAGCAAATCTGCAGATGATACCAAGATGAGTGGTGCAGCTGATACGTCTGAAGGGTGGGATGCCATCCAGAGGAACCTGGGCAGGCTGGAGATGTGGGCTGAGGTGAATCTCATTAGATACAATAAGGTAAAGTATAAGGTTCTGATCCTAGGTTGAGGGTGATCCCAGATATTGATACAGGCTGGAGGATGACTCAACTGAGAGCAACCCTGCAGAAAAGAACTCAGGGGTGCTGCTGGATGAGAAATTGGATGCAAGCCAACAGTGTGTGCTTGTGGCCCAGAGGGCAGATCACATTCTAGGCTGCATCAAAAGAAACGTGGCCAGCAGATCAAGTGAGGTGATTCTGCCGCTTTCATCTGCTTTGGTAAGACTTCACCTGGAGTGCTGTGTCCAACTATGGAGCCCTCAACACAGGAAGGATACGGATTTGATGCATTGGGTCCAAAGGAGGGCCATAAAAATGATCAAGGGGCTGGATCACTTCTACAAAGACAAGATGACAGACCTGGGGTTACTCAGGCTACAGAAAACTCTGGGGAGACCCAGTAGCAGCCTTCCATTACCTGAAGGGTGTCCACAAGAAGGCTGGAGAGGGCCTATAGTGATAGAACAAAGGGGATTGGTTTGAAATTAGAGAAGAGTAGATTTAGATTGGATGTCAGGAAGAAGTTCTTTACCATGAAGGTGATGGAACACCAGAACATGTCACCTGAGGAGGCAGCTGAGGCCCCATTCCTAAAGATATTCAAAGCCAGGCTCCATAAGGCTGAGCAAGTTGATCTAGTGGAGGATATCCCTGCAGTGGGATTGAAATAGATGATCTTTGGAGGTCACACTTCCAAACAATTCTATGATTCTATGAATATCTCACCAAAAAGTTGCTTTAGCACAATTTCCACCTAAAATTTCAATTCAAGAGCAAAATGATAAAACAGCTGCTCCCTAGAAGTAATTTTTCTATTTCCTTTCTGAGCCTGAAATGCATCTGATGTACATAATGTGCAAATTCTGGATTCTCCTGGAGAACTTGAAGCAATTTCAAACTATTTTCAGACACTCAGAATTTTCACCAAAAAAAAAGTAGTCAAATTTTCTACTAATTCTCACCTCCTTTCTTTTCCACAGAACATAAATTGGTTTTCAAATAAATAGAAAATAATGCAAAGGTTATCTTTTTTGGAGGCTTCCTTATGTATCTGAAACCACACCTAACATCAAGGTACTCTTTTAAATGTATGAAGATTTACAGTAAATCCAAGCAATTTGAAGTTTCATACGTAGAGAGTACATAAAATAGAAGTTTTTGTAAGCTTCTTGTAAAACCTTACTGGAGTTAAAGAAAACTTGCTTTGAATTTTGATTGCCATCCAGACAAGAATGTCAAAGTAAGGGTAGCCTTAACACAAAAGAACTGGTGCATTTGGTACATCTATCCCTGGTTGCTTTGTTAGTCAGTCTGATTGCTCTCTTTTTTCAGAGATATACATAGAAACAACTAGAGAAAGTGACCTCAGAAAAGAAACATTTAACCTTATTCTTGATGTAAACATCTCACGCTGATATTGCAATGTAGGTAAACGAAAACATGGCAATTTACCAGAACAAGGTCAATACCACAATAAGGTAGATGTTTCCTCTTTAAGGTTAACTTCTAAGGGAATTAAAGCACTCCTTTCTAACATAAGTGACAAAACAGCACATGCTACAATGGTCTGCCTTCTGAAATCTAACAGAGCAGTCATTATAATTAGCCAGTTTTGAAAGAGAAGGGTGCACATCGTTCTAAACTAGTCTATGAAGTACTCAATTCCTATGTCAAATGAATTGAGTAATGAAGCATAGCTGTGTAAATGTTGCTTTCTCTGCTGTACTTTAATATACTACACGTGGACACCTTTATACATAAGCTTGCATGTAAAAACAAAGCAAAAAGAGTATATGATAGGCATGGCAAAATTGTGTTCTAGATAGTTCTTTATTTATGCAGTAGCAAAAATTAGTATCATTCCAGGAAAGATTCATGATCACTCTTGGAAAACAAGTGCCATATGAATTGTTAATAGTTTGCATCCCAGGTGCATGAGAGTTGTTATAATCTAGCACATACTGAGGAAGCTTCCTGCACACAGAAATTACCAGTTAACAATTTTTTCATTCCACATTTATGCAATTAATTAGAGAACACTTAACATTCCCTCTAACTTCAAGCTCTACACGATCATGTTTGATCATGAGGAAATTTAAAACCATTTATGTAGCCAAGATTTAAATAGAAGAAGAAAGAGAGATGGTGATGCTTAGAAGCATGAATATGGTAAGTGACAGATTAGGAGCTATAGAAATGAAGAAGCCCTTACAGACACAACAAGGCAACTTACAGATGACAAGAGATGTTTATAGAGAAAAGAGAAAAAAAAAAAAAACAAACAAAGTCAGGCAACTTTCAGTTCTATAGGAAATAAGCTGAGATATTGTGGCTTTGGACAACATTTTCATGTCTATCTTCCTGCTCTGGGATTTAGGGAAAATTGCTCCCATTCCTGCCTATCCCCTCAAGCTATAGTTAGAAGGGTCACAGTGTCTGTGGTTTGTCAGAATTTGTTCACTAGCCATCATGAATTCCTGGTATCACTCTAACTTTTCCTCCAATGTTTGTGGCATCATCCATCACCCATCTTCCCTCAGGATTATTTCCCTAGGACCTTAACAGAGGTCTTACTGCAGTGTGCGCCTTAGGCAGACACAGCCCACTCTCCATTGCCCCAGACCACAACACCTCCAAGCAAATCAATCGATCTAGGTGAGTCACCTTGCAGCAATAACCTTAAGCTTAGTAGAATACATAGGAGGCTTAGTTACAGGATAAAGAAAATCTTTAATATGCAAGTTCACTGCCCAGAGGGAACTAAAGGAGACATTTAAGAGTATGTTTTAAAGACTGGTTTTGAAGAGACTAATGAGAACTCATTTCAAAAGGTGCTTAGAGCCTCCAACTGTTCCAAACCACTTCAAACCAACCCATTCCTAACCAAGGTACAATGGACATTTCAAAACAGGCATTTCTAACCTTGCTGCTGCACTGCACTTCTCACCTCTTGTATGTACCAGGTGCCATCCTTCACTGTATTACTTAAGACACTTGGTGTGATACAGAATCAATCCTGGCATTCCTACCACGATCAGTTGAGTACTAAATAGCCTCAGTGCTCAGAAAGGGCAGAGATGACTCAAACTGTGGTAATGCCTACGTTTAGAAATCTTAATTAATCTTTCTTTGCATCCCCAAATAAAGAGTCAGGATCAAATTGTCAACTAGGCTAAACTGAGGAAGCAATATCATCTTCCACTGGCCCAAAATGCTTGTAAGCAAATACATCTACTTATTATCTGAGACAAGGTTGGAGATGTTTGGCAAATTACTGTATTATTCTGAAAAAAATACCAGCTTGTCATTAATATTAGCCTGTGTCTTTAAGATCAGAGATATAAGCAGCTTCTTCATCTTACTACATCATGCTATAATCCAAGGTGCCCTGTAAGGAGCTGTAATATTTAAGATCTTTTTAGCTGGTACCTCTACATCCTGATTATCCTCTAGAAATTAAATGCTTTCAATATATGTTTGTAAGAGAGACTAACAATCTCCTGCCACTTGAAGGATGAAGATGGTAAATGATGGCTGGGGTTTTTTTGTTGTTGTTTTGATGCTGCCAGGCAGGCTGATGACTTTATATTCTGCGTCCATGGCTCAATGACCCACAAATCTCCTTTGATATGCCAGGCAGCAGAGAGAACCAAGCTGAACGGATCAGAAGAAAAGTGAAAATGCTTCAGTAAGGGGCCCCCCGATGAAGCCATCATGTGACAGGAATCCTAAGACTCTGCTATGGAGGGGAGAGGAGAGAGCGAGAGAGAGAAAGAGGAAAAAAAGGAATAGGGCATTGTGGTGGCACAAGCTGATAGAGACGTCAGAGACGCTTCAGTAATCTCACGACGCTTTGGCCCAGTGTGGGGGCAAACGAGGCCCATATTCAGCATGGCGTGACGGGTAGGACCACCCCGAAAAAGCTGTGAGGGGGCAGGCAGTTGGACAAATCAAAGCAGAAGAAAGTAATTTTCGATAAATTAAAGAAATCTCCATGGAAATTAGCATGAAACATTTTCTAATCTCCCGCTTTTCACTGCCGACAAGGGTCACTGGTTTAACTTCTCTCTCTTATTTTATTATTCCCAAGCCACATTCCTCTGCTTTTTTATATCCTTCAATTTTTACTACCTCTTTTTCTTCCAGTCTATCATTTTTAGCCTTTCTTAGAGCAGCTTCTTAACCCTTTTAGGACTTCTCCCCATAAATATGCTGGAGAATTAACTGATCCATTAGAGTTTAAAGGACGTACTCCAAAGCAGTTGCCTTTTCTAACTATCTGCAGCGTTTCGTCTGCCGACTATGCCGTCATTTTAACCGTGATCAAAGTCAGACATTCCCTTCACAGTAAAACCTGAAAAAGACCACTTTCCACAATCGCCTTTAGCGACAGAGTGCTGACGCTGCTAAATACCAGCTGCAAATGCACTGCTAGAGGTAACAGTGCTAAGTCACAGCATTATGACTTTCTGATTTTTAACTTGAATACAAGAAACCTTTTATTTTTGCTCCCAGGCTGCTGTCGCTTACAAAGGAATGTCAGATTAGCAACTCCTCTTTCTTACCTTTGTTCCAAGAGGTCACATTTGGAAGTCTGTTTTAAATTAAGATGGATTAAGAATATTAAATACTGAGGGTTTGGGTTTTTTTTTTTTTTAATAAGAATGAGAAGGCAATGAGGGCATCTGGTAAAAAGCTATCACTACTGCACATGTGAAAGCCACTGAGAGAAAGAGATACCTTCTCCTGACTACTGTAACTTCGTACTTGTAGACATAAAAATCAATAAAACTTCAATTATCTCTGATCCATGAGGTATGGTATGGATAACGTGAAGAAAATCATCATGATTATAATAATTTTCACAAAGAATATTAGCCCAGCTTCAATTCTGATATAAGTACAGTTCTTCCCAAATTACTGGTACAGAGAAAGTAACAATTTATCTTGTTAAATATTTACAGTACAGATATTTATACCATCTAAGAAAACAAATGTTATTGTTTCCAAAGAACATAGACTTCTGAAACCACCTTTAGTGGGTTAAAATTCTCAAGACAACAAGTTATATCTAGGTGTGAAAAGGGAAATCTTTATGTCATGATAAACAATAATGGTAAACTTAAGTTTTGGGCTCTCTTTCTGCCACTTGTAGATGTCACTGGATCTGAGGTTGGATCTCCAGAAGTTTCACAGTCACTCACGGAAGAACATTCCCTGAAATGGTTTCTATAAAAAGTGGTCCAAATATGTCATTTGCTATCACTTGAGAAAGGAACTCTATGTAGAATGATAACTGGTACAGTTTCTATCAGTTTTACTACTTGCGCAAGCAGTGTGCTACATGTCTCTCATTTTCTTGAACAAGACAGATGCCTCTGGTGTGAAAAATACAGATGTTAGAGCATGCAGCAGACAACTATGGTTTATCAAAAATACACTACTGGCACTGACTGATGTCAGACTTAATCATTCAGCATCTTAGCAGGAGCGAGTGAATTATTGGGTCTTAGTCATGTGTGGTTTATGTTTAAAAAGTAATACGTCATCTTGCTTCTTCTTTACAGGGGTTAGAAACTATTGAGCAGACAGCAATGCCTGGGGCTATAGGTAAGAAACTGAACAGAACCCAGGAACGAAGGTGCATGACAAGGGGTATAGGCTTGGACAAGTATCCATGTTTTTTTCTGAAAGAAATGTCAATGAAGGGCAAAATAAATAAATAAATAAAAAGCAACATTTGAAAGATTGCACTGAAAGGGAGCAGGGGAATGGAAGAGCCTATGTTTGATAAAAATCATTTCCATATTTAATCTCAACAAAATATACACAACTTAATTTTATGTTTAAATATATGCATGGTTTAACAAACAGATTCTTAATTTATTCACTGCTTATCGTATTTTAGATGATGTTTAAACAACACTATACACACACACGTGCACAGAAGCATAGACAAGGCTTGTTTATTAGTCAAGAATTCACCTGTACACAGAAATTAGTTCTAATTAACTATTTGTTTTGAGGACTAAAGCATCAGGTGCAATGCACTCTCCTGACTTTGTCTAAAGGGTGCTTTTTTTTTTCCCCCCTCCAGTCCTTTGTACATTTCCCTTTAGCCACAGCATGAAAAGTTTGAGTAGATGTAAATGAAGATCAAGTGTAACAAAATGAACTGAGACAGTTCCATGCTATCTAAATGAGACGACAGTCAGTAATTGTTTTAAATGGCACAGTTTGAAGCTGCCTTTGAAAACAGCTAGTGTTGGGGTATTATTTTGGGGAGGAAAAGGAAGAATGATCTTTTCCTTTTAATAGGAAAATGGTTACCACAAACTTGGACAGATAAGAAGTGATCTCTTGCAAACATCAGCCTGGTCCTGCAGCTATTATCTATATGAGCACAGGTGAAGTCAAGTTTGACAAGCCACTGCAGCCCTTCCCACAAGTGGAGGTTTGCAGGCTCTGGCCTTTTCTATTAGATGGGCTCGCTATAATCTGCTCACACCTTTAGCACAAAGACAGAAATGAGAACTCGATGTGTGACTCATTAGCAGTCACAGAGATGGAGTACTCGGCACCATTATTGCCAAGTGCCTGTGATTACCCCTCCAGGATCTTGAGAAAGGTGTCAGTTCGACCAGAACAAGCAATGCCTTTATTGTGCATATTTTTTTTTTAGAATTTTCTCATCAAGAAATACAATTTCAGAGTTAATGTTAGTTAGCCAGTTATGGGAAGTCAGGCTGTCATCCAAAATTCATGTGATACATTTTCTTCTGAATTATCTTCCTCCATGAACTTGCGATTAGGTAAACAGCATAATGCACAGAGGGAAAAGTAGATTAATCTGACTATTGCTACTTCTCTCCCATTAATGGTGTATTTAAGTTGCCAGAATCCATAAATGCAACAGCTTCCTTTAAAAGCAGTAAAATAATTTTCCTGTATAAATGGAGACTTTCAGGAGATCATTATTGGGAAGTCAACATAATATTCTGCACAGAAATAGGTCTCCTCTGGACTTCAACACATACGGACTACAAAATATCAAGTCAAGCCATTTAGTATTTATTTCAGCAGAAATGGCTTACCTCCTAATTGAGAAGCTTTAGTCAGGGAAGGGGGAGAAATATGTAATCATATTCCAATGCTTTCACCAACCCAGTATCATTATGTGTATTGCAGTGGTGACAGAGCACAGGCCACAGATCACTGCTACTACTATGCAGTATGCTGCTGACTCCTACAGAGTCTTGAGCTCACAAGGACACTCTTCACCCCTCTGTAGAACAAATTCAGATATAAGACAAGAACAGCCAAAAACTTAATGTAGTATCTGCTAATCTAAGACCTGTTTTTGCCATAAGCTTTGCACCAACATAAAAGCATCAGTAGATCATAAACATATGCTATGAGCCCTTGCATTCTGCTTAGGCACTGAACTCTGAGCTGTAAGCTAAGTCTTTAGAAGCTGGAGTAATGACACAGGCTTCAGGAATAACTTGTGAGATATATGGTGTTCCATACAAGCCACTATCACTGGAAGCTTAGTAAATTTTAACAAAGTAAACCTTAAAAATTAAAGGTAAATACAGTATATGGAAGCTTCAAAGAACTCTTGGGGAAGAAGATGAGGAATGCAAGTCTTTTGGTTTAATTTCCCCATACTAGTATTTATATTGTCCAGGGCTTATGTAAGAATTTAAATCATAAAGTAAGTTCTGCAGCATTCTGTCATACACTCCATCTCATGAAGAACCATCCTTGTCAGTGAAAAAACTCATATACAAATGGAAAAAAAAAAAAAAAAAAAAAATCAAAAAGCAACCCACAGCTTTTTTTTCTGAACAGGATACTGTCATAAATTTATCTTGTACTTACAGAGTGTCTCAGCACTTATGATTTGATAGTGAAAGAGGGTGACTGAAAAGTTAACCTCGTATCACAATATCCATTTACATAAACGTCTTCACTCAATAAATTCAGATTTTGAGAAGTCACTTCAAATGGCATCGTCTCCAGTGGAGAGATGGACAGTTTTACAGCAGAAAACAAATTGTTTAGAACTAGAGATTGCGTTTACTAGTGTGATGCTTTCACCCCCCGAGACTCATTCAAAGACTGGAAAGAAAGTCTTGTCACCAAATGATTTCAATAAAGTTTCATGTACTGTTATCTTCTGGGGCATGAATTTATATTACAGACCAATCAAATACCTAAAGCTTGCAATTTGAGGATGTGTCTGTCCCTGCAGCTATATATATTTGCCATTTTTCATTTGCTGGTAACAGAACAAGAGTAGAAAAATCTTTTTCACTCTGACAAGAACAGGTTGCATATGGATATTCATTTTAACTTCCCTCTCTAGTGCCAACCACGCTGGTAGAGCACTTTCAACCTGCCTAACCTCTTTAGATTCTATGACTGTACAGCAATACCCAAGTCCATCATCACTTACTCTTGGTGGGGTTTTACTCAGACTCACCTGGTAAGGTTTTCTAGTTTATAGGGGTTGCAAGAGGAACATAAGGAGGACAGTGCTGAGCAAAAGGAAAAGCACAAAACACAAATGTGAAAGGGACTGAATCTGTCCCCTCCCTTGGCACACAAACCACTTGCAGCTCCTTTGTCTTCAATAGACATTTTATCATTAGCAATCTATCTGCCACTTTCTTTGCTGAGGACATTCCCCTTCATACAGAGAACCTATTCATTCAAGGTTGTAGAGTCCACTTTATGTTTCTAGAAGCAGAATGAGGAGGAATGGTAGTGACAGACCACTGGCTCAAGCCTCAGGCTGTGTCTCTACATTCAAATCTCCCATTGCTTCCAGACTTTCCTATTAGTTACACTACAGCCCCCAGCCCTCTGAAGTCTTTTGAGCTGGCAGAAATGCGGATGGCTCTGGGCTTCCCTGTTAGCAGAGAACATCACCACTCTCTAGGGCAAAACTAATGGGGGAGCTCAGAGCAAGCGTGAATTTCAAGATGAGCAGCAGCTGGGCTTTGCTGACAACTTGCCACCTGATCTCTCAACAGGAGAGAGGCTGTAGGGCACGAGAAAGAGGAAGCTGGGGGCATGTTTGGAGGGGAGATTGATGTGATCTGATCTGAACCTGAAAAACGGCCAGTTTGGTTCAGACAAGGAGGGTGAAGGGAGGTTTTAATGTATACTGGCCCAAAAATGGCCTGTTTAGATAACATATACTGTAAGTCAAGAAGTAATTCAGTCTGGCTAATAGCTTTAGGGATGTATTTGAAGATTGAGGATATATCACATTGGACAGCTTTGTTGTCAAGAGGAGATATAGAGATTCTATATGGTGAGTCACAGTCCATTCCTCCCTTTTTGCCACACAGCTGTGCATTCTGCATGTACGTGTGAAAAGTTACTCACAAATCTATTCAAAAACACAAGTAAAACCGGCAAACCAAAATAAAAGCAGAAAAACCCCAATCTACAAACCTGTCCCTCCTTAACTGGAGGACATATATAATATAGGAGTACAACTGATGGAAAATGCAGTTGTAGGCTAATGGATCAGCATGTTGTGACAATACCAGAAGTTTGAACTGGAACAAGAGAGCTATACCTCAGCACAGAAATTTCATAGTCTCCCATTACCATCTTAGAGGAGGTACTACTCATCCTAGCACAGAGAGCTTCCTACAGAAATGGGTACACAAGGACTCCAAGAGGTAAGGGTGAGATACTGCCTAATAGAAGGTGCATAAGCCACCCTTCAGATCTTAAGAAAATTAGATTAGAAGATCCAGGTCTGCGAGGGTCATTTGATTACTTCAAAACTTGGCAGTGACTTTTCCCTCTTTTATTTTTACTAGCTTTTCATGACTTTTGATGTTTTTACCATGACAAAAATTACAGTCATGACATGTGCATCCAGCAGGCACACAGGTCAGGCTATATCTTTGTGGATCTACAGTATCTGTTTGACACTCGTATGACTCTGTTCTACAAACAATCAGGGATGATTTTCTGCCACTAGGAACAGCTGCTAAATCTCCCCTTTGCCTTCACCTCTCCTCAAAGGAAACAACAGAACATACCTTTGCTTTTGCCTCTTGCCCTTATGCCAGTAGTTTAATGCTTTTTCTTCCTAAACATAGATCTTTTCTGTCTAGCTGTAATAACATGGTGTTTCATTTTTATCTGTTTTATGCACAATATGTATAGAAAATTGCAGGAATAACAAGTATCCCCTCAATCTGGAAGACAGTAGCCTAGCTGGAGCACCAGTCTCTCAAGTTCAGCATCCTTTGGAGATGCCTGATGTACTTTCTCCTGCTTGTTCAACAGTTTAGAGTGGTGTGTCCAAATGCAACAGAAGACTACCATACTTACATCCCAGTACAAGGTTTATTTTTATCACTGATTATGGACATGTGGGTTTACAATCTGCAGCAGCTGGGGTGCAGGGGCAGCAAGGAACAGGAGTATGGTGCGTGTCATCAAGCATTGCTCACCGATCATACTCTCCTCTAGGCAATAGGAGGAAAAGTGCAAGGTCACTCACGAGGAAAATTTCCCTTTTAGGTTTAAATTCATAAGGAGGGAGGATGTACAGAGGTAGGGAATTAACTCCCTGTCAGAGCTGCAGAGCTGCATGGTGCTGGGCAGACCTCAGCCCAGAATGCAAATCTTACTTTCCACTGAAACATGAGCTGGAAGAGTGGGAAAGTAGGACAGCGTCCCACAGTCTGTGGTTCTCTCACCTCTGCCCCACATGAGGTTTGGCATACATAATTTTTTTTTTCTATCTACACCCAATTCTGCTACTACAGCAAGAAGGTTGAGGTATGCCAAGATATCTGCAGATTATTCGTTCAGTTCCAAACGTTCATGAAATGTTCCTTAAAATATTGCATCCAGCCATGGTGCCAATAAATTATGGAAGGCAACTAAAACCACCTAATTGGATTCCACAAAATGAGAATAATATATATATGTATTTTTTTTATTTTTTTTTTTTTTTTTTACAGACAGCTGCAGGAATGAGTGGGGCTCATTGTTCCTACTAACTCACAGTGCACTTAACTCCTTAAAAGGAACTGACAGAGCACTGCAAGCGGTAGAGGGAACTTTCATCTTGACAAGAAATATCTCCATACACAGACTGTCAAAGTCTAATAGGAAGAATAAAAGAACTGAAATAGGATGAGTCTTTAAGGAGTAGTGAGGGGGACTATTTTCTGTTGGAAGAAATACTTTACCTTAAATTATGTCCGCAGTTTTTCACCGGGACAAGTATCACTGGAAAAGTGATATGTATTAATTGCCAAATATCTACACCCCTGAGAGAGGTGCTGCAGCTTGCACCTCACACCACAAGGTCGTGAGCTGTTAAACATAATGATCCAAGGGGTGACAGGTGTCACCCTGTGCATTTACAAGCCACAGGTCTAAACCAGCTTCACAGATTTATAGAATTGTTTAGGTTTGAAAGGACCTTAAAGAACATCTAGTTCCAACCCCAGGTCACTCAAGGCCTCATCCAACATGGCCTTGAACACATCCCGGGAGAATGCACTCATGACCTCCTTGAGCAACCTGTTCCAGTGTCTCACCACCCTCACTGTAAAGAATTCCTTCCCAATTTCCAAATCTGCCCTGCCCAAGCCTAAAACCATTCTCTCTCATCCTACCACTACAAGCCCTGGTAAGAAGACTCTTTCTTGCAGGCCCCCTTCAGGTACTGGAAGTCCACTACTTGTCACTGCTCTCCATTTGGACAGTGATCACAGTTCTCTGAGTGTAGCCATCCAGCCAATTCCTTGTTAAGGGAGTGGTCCACCCATCAAGTCCATATGTAAGCAATTTGGTGACCAGGGTGTCATGCAGGACAGTGTCAAATGCTTTACGCAAGACCAGGTAGATGATATCAGTTGCTCTTCCCTCATCCACAGACACGTGGCAGGTGATGGCTGTAATAACTGTTGTGCTCAACACTGCTTGAATGAAGTCAGAATAACATGCTCTCGTCCCCAGCTCAGAGCATCCAGAAAATATGGTTCAAACATCTTTTCATCTATTGGAAGCTCAAGGAACAGGAAGGTTACATGTCTTGTCACAGAGTAAATGGGTGGCAGACCTGAATTTTTAAATCAAATATTCGAGTACAACTTTTTTCATTCTATGAGTCCGATCCCCATTCTTGACATGCAATTCAGCAATAAATAAATAAGTAGAAATTGGAATTAGGCCTGAAGAAACTGAAGTATAAGATGATGTATGTGGTCTACAGCAAAGATAACTAGTATAATTACATTAACTATAATACAGATCTTATAGCTGCTTAAGCTGAGAGGGAGAGTGTAAGTAGGATGTCAAGAAAAATGAGTTATTTTATGCAGAGGTAGGATGTCTTTGCTCTAACACAAGACTTTCATCTAAATAACTGGGAGAGTGACTTGCACCTAATTTCCTTGGTTGGGTTTTACGCTGTCTACATAAGGCAGTACTGAATGATGCATTCCAGGAAGATATTAAGCAGTGACAGCCAGTATGCTATTTTTATTTTCAGAGTGGCTTTGTTACATTCACACATTGTATCTTTGGATGAGTCCAATCTAATTTTAAATCTATTGGACTGCTGTAGGATCTGAAAGAGCTGATCCTGTAGGATTTGAAAGTGTCTTTGAACTGAGATCTCAGGAGATAAATGGCAAATACATTAACTTTGCCACCTCATTTTCTTTAGCTTACAAATTAATTGTATTTTTCCTAGACCTCAGCAATCATGTTTTAATTAGGTCCCTTTGTCTGATTTGATAACTTGTTTTGCATCATTCTTACCTTAGCCTACCGCTCCACAGAGCTGAGAAGATAATATTCTGATCTGGCACTTGTTTCTAACATTTACTCCAGTGAATAAGGTACTACGATAACTTTGACTTCCCTAAAGAACGGAATTACCAAAATCACATCTACATATTGGCAACCAATCTTAAAATAACCCCCTACCTACACTGTGTATGTAACACCAATGTGAAAAGGGATTTTAGCTCAAGATAACCAGCTACGCAACCCGGTCTTACAGGTAGTTGCTGTTTCTCCTAAGTGATCCCACATAGAAGACCAGCAGGTGCCACATTTCAAATCATATGAAATTACAAGTTCGCAAGCAGCCTCTCCCCATGGGCTCAAATACTACTTCTTAAAGGCTCAAAATAGGACATATACTAGAGGAGAATTTTATACTCTCTGAAAGGGAATTTCTTTTGTTCAGTTCTGATGACATCTGATTTTTTTTTCCTCCCCTCAGAATATCTCCAGAAATCTTTGTAACTGAGGACATATCTATTAAAACTGCAGCTCACTTTTATGGTGTACCATATTTAATATGTACTTCAACTCTGAAAAGGAGGAACAACTCCATGAAACTCTCATTCTATTTATTGAGAGTATAGTGATTCTAAATAATTTAAAATTTTCAATCTCTTCCTCACATTCCTATGCTAAAGGTCAAAATAAATTCCAGTCGCTACTCTGTGGCTTGTTTTTATAACCCATTTATTTTTAAATATGCTCATAATCTCAAAACTAGGCACTTTTCTCCCTTCCCTCCCCCAGATTTACTACTCTTTAAATTCAATTTCCAATTCGTTTGTATCAGATTCTACTTCCTTACACTACCTGTTCTTCAATACTCTTTTGTCCCTTACAAACCACATCCTAGAGTAATCCTGCAAGACTCTGGCAGTATTTTAGATTTCACATAATAGAACTCAATTTTTGTTTCAGGCAAAGTGTAATTTTGTCTCAATCAGCAGTCAGTAGCCACATTGCCAATTAGACTGAAGTACACTTTACAATAAAATGTGCAAAATTATTGGGGAAAAATATACAACTGAGAGAGTCTGAACTGTGGGTAAAATAAATATAATTGATGCATCCTTCAGTCTGCAGCATTGATTATTATTTATTACTAACTCTTCAAAACAGGATGATTTGATGTCAACATGTTATTTTAGGAAGTGCACAATGGAAGAAAGCATTATTTGCATGGATTGATTCACAAAATATGTTTACTGAGAAGAGATGTTCACTTTTACTTGAAATGATTCTGAATAATAAGGAGAAGTCAAGACAATCTTCAAGCATTATAGCTGAAAAGAATAGCTAAGTTTTTTAAATAAGCTTCAATTAAGAGGGTAGTTTCTGTACAAAGCCTGAATCTAGACATTTTTTAACTTTTGTGCAGTCTGTCTGGCTAAACCTGCCACAGCAAAGCCAGGGTCACTTTTACCCCATGTCACCCGCTAAATTCAGAAACAACTCCTGAAGAGTAAGGATCAGACCTAGCTCCTTTCCTTGATGTCCTTTCCTAACAGAATAGCACCATGCTTTGATGTGACATATAGAATGAGAAGAAAATAATGATGGAAATCAATGCATCTAAATAGTCTCTACTTGTAACTTGCCTGTCACTCATTATGGCTGTGTGTCCACGAACAAGAGAGATTTAAATGCATTTGCACCTTTTTCATTTCATGTTATTTGTAGCTCTGTGCTGCAGCATTAAAAATTCTGCCTGAAGTCATGTGAGAATTTGGAACGTTTACCTGTGTGAATATATATGTACATATATATATAGAGAGAGAAACGCACTTTGGTTTTGTTTTTTCTCTAAACATTCATAACTCTCACTTTATTACAAAAAGAGGAACCAAACATCACCCTTACCCTTATTACCTGGCTATTGTTATTCAATGTTTGCAAAAAGAGTTTTATTAGAATGCTTTCCAATTAATTTATAAGATTAATTACTGTTATAATCTATGACCCTACAAACCTGTCACTGTCCTAACAGCTCAAAAGAAATCAAAGACAAGGAAAAAAAACCTTCCAAATCAGTTCAATACCACAACGGACAGCTACCACAAAACAAAGAGCTCCAAATCAGCTCACAAAGCAGGTGAAGGTGATGTTAAATCCATGCTGGGAGAGCAGCAAAGCCCATCAAGTAAAGCAATGGATTGGGATGAACACTCATCTCTCTGGCACCTTTAGAACTTTGCTCTTCTTTCCAGTGATCATACTTCAAGATTATCTTGGCTCTTTTGTTACTCAGACTATTTTATTTAAAGTAAATTTGCATCTGTCTTCCCAGGCACTGTTTTTCCTCCTGCTTTTAGTTAGGTTTCTTTCACAAAGTCATTTAGTTTTTACCACCTAAAAATAAACACAAACGTCAGCCCAAATTATTTAAGAGCAACTGCTCTACAGTGGTGGGCAGGAGGAGATGAACAGACTGCTGAATTCAGTTGTGAGCCCTTTGTTTGACATAAAGACCAGTTACATTTTCCTAGCACATCAATGAAAAAGGATTCTTTAAAAGTTTTCTCCTGAAAGATACCAACTTTCCAGTGCTTTTCTTATTGTTTCAAAACTTCAGCTGCTTTTTGTGTGTAGGAAGTACTGGTTTTCATCTCTATAGTCTGGACGTGGGTCGTTGCGGGGGTAATTATATAAAATAAAGAACTGTTAGTTTTGCTAGAGATGCCATCTCTGAACAATTCAGCCTGCTTTAAACAACTGGGAGAACATTCTGCTGATCAGCTAAGTATCAGAAAATGATAACTGCCCCACTGAAAAAGTCTAGCACAGTATCAGGACGTTATTTTCACTGATGGTATGTAGGGGGTCCTCATTGCTGACACTGCGATTGGACAGAGCAATAGCAGAGCTGAGATCGCTGTTACTATGCAGATCCACCAGCAGTTTATTCTTTGACAAGCAAGCAAAAGCACAGAGCAGGGTGCCTGTAGCTTAGAGACTACAGTCAAGCTGGTCCATGGCCCGTGCAAGGGAAGGTTTATTCCTTCCCCTGCTCCCTGCAGAGTTCCCCCACATCAAGTCTCTACATTTGGGCTATGCGTGAAGGAAAGGATTTACCCCTGAATGCCTTCACAACTTCATTCAGGTCATTACAAATCACTACTGTTCACCAGAGACAAACTCCAATGTTTTATATTCTGTGCAAGCCCACAAGCATCTACCTTCTGCCAGGGCTCCAGAAACAACTGGGATGACAAACTCATATCCAAGACATGTGCTAGGCATCTCTGAATTCAACAATGGTTTAAGAGAAAACAAACCTAAACAAATCAACAGACATTCAAATGTTGTGGGTTTTTTAGTCAGACCTCAAGCTGCAGGATGCAAACCCAGGGTTCAGTCTCACAGACTATTGCAGAATTACTATTTCCAGGAGTTGGCATTGATAAGCATAACACACTTGCTTACACGGGGTCACTACAGGAGACATAAGCACATACCACTGCCTGGGTTTTGAGATCCAGTTCTGAGCTCACCCTTGTCTGGAAGCACAAGGCAGCTAATGTACACAGCTTAAGCACACCACATAATTTAAAACAAAACACTTTTTATAGTGTTTAACACTTCCTATAAAAAGAAAACCGTATTCCTGACCACCCCTTTTATTTTCCCAATGAAACTTTCTTCCTGCTAAAATGCAAGACAGGAATATATTAACTTCAAAGACACATAATGGCAACTGTTCCTTGATCTTGAATTCCATGAAATTTCAGGTCATTGTGGAAACACCAACAACTAGTTTAGCTAAATGCTTAATGACATAAAAACAGTGATTGATTGCCATAAAAATGGCTCCAAGGGATTATAAAAATGGAAGGGTTCACAGAAGTTATTCTATGTTCCAAACTAAATTGAAGAAATATTTTGGCTAAAAAGCTAAGTGAAACGTGTATATTTTCAGAAAGAAAGAATATGCTAATCTTAAACCAAGTTAAAATTAAATATTAAATAAAACAGACTTTAAAACCACTGATGTTAAAAATGATTTTAAATCCACCGACTTTAAATACATGGTTCAGATGGATATTAAACAGAAAGCAATGCAATCACTTCTTAAGCAATGCAAACATCACAAAACTGTATATCCCACTGTAACACAAAAGGATTATTTCTCTTGTCCCCTCAATTAAAAGTGCTGCAGGACTTTAGAAACACTTCACATTTTTTAACAAGGACGAGTCTGGGCTTTTCTACAGGTTGTGCTATATAGCTGACCGGGAGATGTGGGGCAGGAGGAGTGTCCAGAGTGCCGAGCCAGCAAACAAATGGCAAATGCCGTAAATGGGGGTCTTTGTCTTTAATTTAAGGAGCGGGGTTGTGCGCCTGCTGAGGACCGTGGCGGCTACTGCAGCTTCCCCGGCACAAGACAGATGGCAGTGCAACCAAGCTAGAGCCAGGGCCGCCGCCGCTCCCGCTGGGGCTAACTCCTATTATCCACTTGTAAATTAACCTGTCAATTTATCAATCAACACCATCTTGATTCTCCCCTGTTCCACTGCCCAGCATTGCAGCGAATTTGCCTCGTAAATAACTGGGAGCCCCATGTTTGTTAGTATTGTGAATGAGTTTATTATCACTTTGATGACTGCTATGAATCACAAATGCTGCCGAGAGCCTGATAAGAGGGAAAGGGGGAAAAAAAGGCGGGGGGGGAGAAGTACATGCACACATTAACAGAGTTGAAACTATTTGGGAGATAGCAGATAGAGTTACAGTGATAGCAAATCATTTCAGCTGGGGAGGAAATGGCAAAAAATCGTACGTTTTGCGTTGGATAAAACTCAAGTACGAAATACAAAATAAAGAGGAGTCGTACTGTGTCTGAAGCTTAGAGGTGTCCTTGCTGGGATACTTCAGGTTGTTCCTAGGATTTCTTCATCATTATTAGATTTTTATGTCTATTTGCAAACTTCAGAAGGGAAGAAATAGCCTTTGAGATTCAACAAGTATTTTATTCATTTACTTTTGCCAGTCTAACACTACACAGATCTGTAATTTTGCTATGACAAAAGCTGAAGGAATTCAAATGAAAATAAAAGACACTTTTAAAAGAAAGTTAAAGAGAAGGAAAACTATATTAAAATTCCTCTTATGACATGATAAAAATGCTATATTTGTAACATGTGAATGTGTTTTCTGTGCAATTTTGTTTCTTCTGCATGAAGTCTGAATGTTTGGTCAAGTGGCTTAACTATCTAGACTCAAAAAAAGCATTACTTTCAATGTAGCATTTGAATATTTAGTATTCTATCAAACAATCATGTAGAAAGTGAAACAGTTTTTCAGAAGCTTTTTGGGAATTCAGGTTTGGAGGGTCTGTATTTGTTCTTTGAAGCCAAATGAAACATAAAATATAAATAAACTATAAACTGCATGTTAATAAAAACAGATGTTTAGCTATTTTTAAATACAATCCATCTTCTGCCAGGTGTAAAAAAAAAAACAACCCAGCCTACATTTGGCTAAAATTCTTTCGAAATCTTAAAATACACAGAAGTTTATTTAGAAAGTATAAACAATATCATGAAAAAAGAGGTAAAATTTTGTATGTTTTAGCACTGTGCATTCTGAGATATTGTAATAGGATTAAATGGTAAAGTTGAGTCAAAATCTGAACAGAACTTCATACAAGGAATTAAAATGTCATGAGTCTCACAAAGCAGCCAACACACGCTCGTATCCTTTTCCCTGCTGCTATCATTTGGGGTGTATGTACTCATAATTTTTCTACATCCTAATTCTTATAATGTTTTTAAAGTTAATAGAAAACATCACTGTGCCCCTTAATGACTTAAGTTTTTAATTTTTTTTTATTCTATCAGTCTGATTTACTATAGAAACTATTCTCTAATTTCCAAATTACATTAGAAAATGCAGAGTGCCGAACTGATGTCAGTTATTTTGTTACATTTGTTTTGCTACTATCTTTCAAATTCCCACTAAGGTGTGGACCTCATTCTCACCTGAGATCCTACAGAAGTTAAAAATCCTTATGGAATTCAAGGTGTATACGTATTTTAAATTTGAATCACCTAGTTTAAACCAAGCTGTGCATGTAAAACTACAAGCTGTCTGTTGTGGAATAAGACCAAAAAGATAAAGCAAAACAGAATACATACAAATACTTTCTATATAGCCTTACTAAAAATAAAGAGCAAACTAAAAAATAAAACCACAACAGTTTATGGAACAAATGGCAAGCAATGCACATGCCCATAGAGAAACAGTTGTCATACAGCAAAATCTCTGGCTCAATTAAAGTATAGGAACAGGGTGTATACTCAACATTGTTATGCCCAGTACATCATTGGTGGTAAAGTAATGGAAAATGAAATTATTTGTTAGAATGCAATTTAGGGGGATCTGATAGGTTGCCCATTTTATTCAATTTATAATTAAGATAGTGTTTAAATTTGAAATGAATTCTATATATGCATGTTCA
The DNA here is from genome assembly GCA_013400475.1 of Tricholaema leucomelas. Lineage (NCBI taxonomy): Eukaryota > Metazoa > Chordata > Aves > Piciformes > Lybiidae > Tricholaema lacrymosa > Tricholaema leucomelas. The sequence goes on from WAAF01018545.1 coordinate 1,910,206, forward strand.
ATAGGCTATAGCACAACAATAAGAATGGAATCACATCTCATTTTATCATAAATTGTGTAATAAGCGATAAGGTAAAAACTAGGGCTAAAATCCTTCCAGCAAAAATGAAAGAGAGCGACCTCAATTGCCCTAATTCATTCTGATTTTTTTTTTTTCTAAACTCTTCATTTTCCCTCTGTTCACATTATTAGCTTACACATGAGTGCATTATTAGAAAATAACAAAGCCAAACAGGGAAACTTGGAAGAAGCAGGAGATAGGATCCCCTCTACAGCTGAAAGGTATTCTCATTGCATTTCTTAGGAGTTGCAAAAATAGTTTTATTGCCAGGGAAGGACAATGACCTCTCTCTTTCAACAAGCTTGGTGGTTGGTCTTTTGATAGAAAAAAACTAGGGGATACAACATCTGGTAATTTGTGTTACTGAGCTTAGCTGAGGTCTTAACGATGTAAGCAGATTATTCCTGAAGAAGAACAAAAAAAATTCCGGAAGACTCAATGAACTATTTAAAGTTATTAGCTGGTGCATTCTGGCACTTCAACACTCTTTTCAGATTCCTTTTCCTTTTAGATGCTTGCCTTCTGATCAGATTGATCTGAAAAAGAGCTCTACCACCTTCCAACTTCACCATGATTTTCTGGTGGCCCACACATGTTCTGCCATGCATGCAGAGTCTATTTTTTCCCCTTCTCTCTGCTGCAAGGAAGATGATTATTTTTTTCTGATTAAATTTTCCCCTACAGAACATTAAGAGCTTGTACCACCCCTCCTGAGCTGTTGCATAGGTCAGGAAGGCTGAACAGCATAGATAGCAGCAGTCAGACTCTGATTAAGGAGAAAAAAAAAAGAAAAAAAGAAAAAAAATTATGGGTGGAGAATGAATAGAAAGATAAATTATGTGTATTCTTTACCAGGAATTTCATATTGAAAACAAATATTCCAAGGAAAACAGCTTCTATTCCTTCCTTGAACTCCTTTCCGCTGCTTTCAACAGCTTTGTACAATTTTAGCTCTTATTCTTCTACTCCCTATAGTTCTTCCAAACATTTTAATTGCTGATAGTGTGGTGATTTAAAACATCTGCTGAGTTTCACTGTTCCTGCTATAAGCAATAATCCCATATTTCCTAACATACACACACGAGACAGCAGTCAGCTTGAACTACAGACCTGTACTTTGCTGCCTGGCAAATGAAAGTCATGTTGTTGGACAGAACAAATTATTAAACTGCTAAAAGAACCAAGATCTTAGTTGCAAAAATGGAGAAAAATCTCAGAGTGAGTTTAAGCTGAAGTCTAACAACATCCAGGATAGTTCTTTGTCAAGTTTCAGCATTTTTTTTTCATGGTCACATTTATGAGTTTCAGTAGGCAAGCTCTGACTTAAACATTAAACTAAAGAATTGCAGAGAACTGATGAATGTTTCAACCAAAAGTCAGGAAGTTTTATATATATAGAAAGTGCCTCTACTGTAGAATACAGTTGTGCAAAGCAACGGTGTCCCACGAAACCCCTCTCCTCGAGCATGCTCTGACCTCATTTCACAGGTAATCATAGCATCTTCCAAGGCTGTATGCCGAAAGATTTGTCAAACTTTTCAACAAACTTTTAATAGAAATATCTGGTCAGGCTGCTATGACCTGCTGCACTTGCAGCTGCTGGCACTGGCTAAACAGTTTACTTCCTTCTAGGGATGACCATGCTATGACAAATGCTGATATTCTATTCACTGAGCTTTAAGCACAGCACAAAGTATTTGTCAAGACTTCTTCAACGTTTTCCTTGAAACAGTCAGTTCTCACTACCCATTTTTCTGCAGAACTGGGATATATATTCTGTATTTGTTCATTATTACGTGAAACTCACCAATCATTTCCTAACAGAACAAACACAGAATTTGCAACATTCATTTAAGAATTATATTGAATCTCTGGATGAGTTGTTTTGTTAAATTCTAGTTTGTAAAGTCCTGTGCTAATAAAGAGCCATCTGATGCTAGGGAATACTCTACAGCAGAAGTTCCCATGAGGGACTTTCAAGACCTTTGGTCCACACAAAAACTGAGAGTTTATTTTTGGTAATAGATGTGAAATATGGAAATTAACACTTCAGAGTTTGACTTACACAAGTGATAGCCACAGCAGGGTTTGGTACCAACCAGTATAACTTCATTATCCTAAATATTTTTTTTCTCTATGGATTTAAGTTAGCATTTTTAAGTAATGCAAAGTTCCCCAACCAAGCTTTCTACAGCAGATATTTTCCATTTACTTTGGAGAGTGTTGAAAAAGAAAACAAATCCATTTAACTCCCGGATGCAGAAATAGCTTCTATTTCTTTCCTTTTAGCATACATAAGCAAGCTATTTGTTGACATCTAAAACATATATGTTTACCTATAATGTTTGATAGTTTTGCTAGCAAAATACTTAACCCAAAGCACACAACTTTTTTAATCTGAAATGTGATATTTTAACTGACATCTTAGCTTTGTTCTGTATCCTAAGCAAGTTATCTCTGGTCCAGATCACCACAACAGTGCAGGATAAGCTGCTGCCCCTAATTTCGAAGTACACTGACCTAAAAGATGTGATTTTTTTAACCTTGGCCCAGATCAGAAGGCTTACCAGTGAAAGAAAGTTTCATGTTCTTGCCAGTGTAGCAGATGTATCATTTATGTCAATGAGTAATTATTTTCTGTTTGCATTATTGGTGCTGAGGTCTTTCAATGTGAGAACATTTGGAGCATAGTACAAGCATCCAATGTGATTGGGAGCACTGAGGTTCTGAAGGACAAAAAAGCCTTGTGCCTTTCGAGATTTTTCAGTGCATGCAGCTTTATGGCTTTTCTATCTTGGGACATTCAATCTCTGCCACTTGGATAAGATCAGTGAGTAACATGAGGGAGCTGCTGAAATTTCACAGTTTGGTGTTTACTGGCAAGATTCGGTGATTGTTTTCTTTCTTAGACAAATAAGACAAAACCAAAGTATGCACTGCATTGTACACATTGTACGCAGCATGTGCTTTGCTTCAAGAGTCAGCTCAAGTAGGAGACAATTTAAAAGTTGCAAAGACAAATATAGCACACTGTCATCACCAGTTGTCTCTCAGTAAAGTGAATGCTGTTTTTCTAACACCTACTTTGCAAGAGTGCTTTATTCCCCATTGTTTACTTTTGAGAAGCAGAGGATATGAAAGTGTTGAATATTATCATACACGACAAAAACTTCTACACTAAACTTTCTCTTCCCACACAGAGCAAGTGTCTCAAACCTTTGTTATCATAAGGCATCATATTGAAAAAAAAAAAAACAAAAAAAATCATCATGCAGCTATGGATTCATTGTCAACCTAAAAAGAAATATATCCTTGGACAGGAAACTGTAAGAACACTGGAAGACCTCAAGGGAAACGGTTTGGAATCAGGATTACAGAAGAAAAGCTCTTAGCTTCAGTCAAACAATGTAGAATGATCTTAGAGGAGATGTAGCCTTCAGGTAGCTCCTTATTCCCTTCATTTTAGGAGTGCTTGTTGTGTGAAACCAGAAATTATTTGAGCCACTGGTTTGGCATCAGAGACTACAACCAATTCATCTTCCTCTGTGCAGAAATTGAACTACCACAGGGATTCTCTCTGTATAGATTGTGTAATGCTCTTGTAGGCCTGCTTTCTTTTACAAGATGGCACAGCACTGACAAACCTTGCAGATAAAATCAGACTTGAAGTATTAAAGCCAAAATTTCCATTGATTTACACGAAACTAAGGAGCAGAGAAGATTTCAAAAGTTTGTAAAATATACATATCGAGCATTTTCTTCTTTGTAAATAAAATCGGGGGAGATACAGAATAGAAAGTTGGGCTTTGTGGTTTTGCAACTCTCACATAGAATGAGATTTTTAGGGCTGAGTTCTCAATGGGGTGGTGAAACAGCAACACCGTCAAGAAGTATGTGTGGTCATTACAGCCTCAAAAGTGGGTGCTTGTACCTACTCTGCACTCTCAAATGCAGTATGCTTATATGTGACAAACCTAAGCTCTTCAGAACTCAAGTTTATCTGTGAAGCTAACAGATTTAGTAGTTTACATACTTGCATCAAGAAAAGGCACAGTATCACTTTCAGAATTAAGCTTTTGCCCTAGGACTGATACATGGGTGTGCTGAAACAAGCACAAAAATTAGAAATTCACTGGGGCAAGGTGAGCCGTTTCTCACATTGAGCCTTTTCTAGAGTTGGACAGAAAATATCAGTTGTTGCATAATGCTGAAACACCAGCAGAGACCTGTAAGACAGGCTGATTAGGGATCTGGGAAGTAACAGATGTCAGGGCATGTCACATTACTGCACACAGAAGCATCTTCCTACTCATGCGCTTCCATTTATTTCAAGAGGACCACAGTCAGAGCAAAGTAGTACTCAGAGTCACAAAGTTTAACAGTAAAAAAACTTAGACATTTGGTACTAAAAAAGCACCTTGTGAGGTTTACAATAAGAGAAAACAGACAGCAGTCTGTCAGAAGCAGAGGAAAGGGCTTTTAGCAGGGCACTTGAAAATATGTTTCAACGTAAACCACGCCACTAACCGCTACAAACACTCCTGCCAAGACTGATCCCGCGCAGGAATGTGGGGCAAGTAAGGGATCAGTGTGTATTTAGCCTCACAAAGCTGAACCAGTGTTAACACAGCTACGTTTACGGCATCTAATTGGTACAGTAGCAATGGCTTTGGAGATGGATGGGTAGAGAGCAACTTACTTATGGTGACATTCAAAACACAAGCCTGTGACATACTTTGGAAACAGACCAACACTATGAAAGATCCCAAATTTAATGCTGCGATATCATCATCAGGTCTTCATCATGAAACATCTATCTAAAATTGGATAGAATTTCCACCTACCCCTCCGCCCTGATCTGTTAAAAACCATGAACTGAAGTGAGTTATGTCCCATTAATCTTTCTCATAGAAGAATCAGACAGATGGGCTGGATGAAGCGGAGGTGAATGGAAAGAAGCACCTGCTATTTTCAGGGAGTTGAGGGAAATTGGTAAGGAAAAAAAAAAATCACAAGTGGGTGGAGAGGGAACAGTATTGCTCTATTACTGGATACCTTTCTGAAAAATGACTGATAGGCCTTATGTGTCTATGATAATATGTGCTCACATCTCCTGGTGAGGGTGGGGGATAAAAACGAAAAGGAAAAACAAACTCACTCAAAAAGCAAGGATAACATTCAGGTCATGAGTCAAATAGGCCAATGAGTTGTCAGGAAAAAAAATACAGAGCAGATATTTTCCTATATATTTCATGCTAATTGCTGTAAAAAGTATGATGAAAAGGAGTGATGAATGTGCACTCTTGCAGCAGAGGAAGATAACACTGTCTGAGAAGTCACCTCTATTCAGAGAGGGGGAAAAAAGGGGGGGAGGAAATCAAGTTTTGTTCTCCTCTGATTTGCACCTTGAGAATTGAAGGAATTTTTGTAAGAAATTTCCTGATGTTTTGCAATGGTTTCTTCATTAATCTGAGTATTTTCCCTGCAAACATTAGAGGACACTAAACAACACTTGTTAAAAACTAACATTTTACACATTTTCTTCTATCGTGCCACTGAACAGGAGACTTTAATACTTGCGCCAAAAGCTGAACAACAGAACTTCTGGGAATGCTACACTGTGCCAGATGAAAAGAGCCACCAAATTTTGTAAAGAACTCAAATTTTCAGTTATAAAGCTTGTTCCAAAAGTAAAAAGAATTATTAAATGGCCAATCAGTTCCAACAGACATTTTCGGTAGTTCTTTAACACAAGTGTAGCTCTTATTGACAAGACTCACATTCATATAAACATGACTTGGATTTCAGCAGGTGTAGGCCAGCAACCTCTAAGGATGTTAACAGCTCTGCCTCCATTCAGAGTACTTCATGGCCTTATTCCAGTGAAAGATTCTTATTAAAGAAGTTTACTAAGTTAGATATTTCTCTTTCTTAATGCCTTTGTTTCTCTTCCTTACTGATGAATAATTAGCTATAAATCTACCTGATAGACTACCACACTTGAAAGTGATCTCTGTAAAGCAAATCAAGAAGCGAGAGTGACCAGACTTTTTAAAAGTATATTGGGAGAGGTCAGTAGGAATAAATATCTGAATTCTAATAAAGCTCCAGATAAATTTTATGGCTTCACAATTTAGAGTTCATTCTGTCTTACCATATTTCATTAATTTAAGACTAAAGCAAGTATATACATATTTATAAAATGATACCCTAAAAACAATTTTTAAGAACTTGTCCATAAGAGTACTGTATTTAGTCAAGTTTACATTGCATCTGTCTAACATTGTTTTTCTATAAAATCCACTAAAAGGTGTTAATTAGAGCAGAGTGATTAGTTCATAATGAACAGTTTAAGCAATTAATGCTACCCCATTTTTTGACCCATGAATTGTCTGTATGCAAAGTGCAATTTTCTTGAACTTGTGATTCAAAAAAGATAGTGAAATTACGTCTTAAGCTCTGCAGCTCCTCATGAACCAGTCAACTGGATTAAATAGTCCAAGTGTGAGTTCTGTTGGTTATTTATGATTCGACACTATGTCGTATGATGTTATTATTCCTATTCCATCATAGGTCAGAGAGACACTTTTGGAATCAGGTCTCACAACAGGCACAATCTTTTGGATAAACCAGCTTCAATAATTCTACAAGTATTCTAAAGCATTGACTTGAATTTCTTTCACAATTAAGTGAACTTGTTCACTTGGACATCCCACTGGTGGGAATGGAAAATTGAGGACTGAGAGACCAAAAGCAAGAACACTTGAAAATCAGAGTTTTTCTGCTGACTTCAACAAAGGCAAATCTGGATCATCGAACCAATGATTTATAAATACTCAAAAGAGCTCAGAGAGTGTGTACACACTCTGCCTTGCTGTATAAAGTTGTATCCATACACTTTTGTCTCAGCTGAAACACTAACCCTTTCCAGATGCTTAGTCACAAGGAGGGATCAGATAGTTTCAAAAGGATGCTTCACAGCTGAGATTCAGGCCGAGACTGAACTATTTTCTCTTTAATAATCTCTTTCATTTCTCTTCAAGGTAATGTCCCTTCTCCCTTTCAGGGAGTACCTGCAGGCTTCTTCCTTCACACCCAAGGAACGCAGCTTCAACCTTGAAATTCATCTCTTTTTTTTCCCCTTTCTTTCTTTTATAACTTCATTTGATAAAATTAAAGAAATACCTAAGCAGAACAATAGCAGCAACGATAGAGTCTGAGCTTCACAAGTACAGCTGAAGTTTGTGTGAAGACATCTTCCCCAGACATTCCAAATTTGCTTGTATGTTTGTATGGAGACACATATGAAAGAGCAGAAGGAAAATAGCATCTTTCATGTAACAAAATAACACAAGAGAGGTTCTGATGTACCTTTGACTGTGGCCAGTAACTGTCCGTTAACAGCAAGCAAACCAACGAGCTGGGATTTTTAAGCCTGCATGGGCCCTGCAAGGAGGACTCTTTCATTTCCCATACTTTGTCACTCGCCATAGAGCTGGCTGACATAATGGACTTTTACAACGAGCTCAGAAGCAATTGGCAATTAAGTGGTTTGAAGGGGTGCTTCTGGGCTGCCGTGAAAGGCTTCAGGTGTGAAACGCTTGTTTTCAAGAGCACTAAGCAAAATGTATAGTTGCTTTCAGGGGCCCCCTTGTCCTTCTGAAGGAAGGGGGAGAGATGGGGGAAGCAAGGACACTCAAGAGCAATTTGCTATTCAGTGCCTGAATGCTGTGTGCTTTTTCTTTCCCCCCTCCCCATCCTTGTGTGGCTGGTAAGGAGGGCAGATTGCGATGGCACAAACAGCTTTCGGCACAATGGCAGATCAAGAGAGAGGCAGGGAAAATGAGGCAGGGAGAGAATGGGAGCCTGAATGAAGTAAGGATGGTTTGATTGTTAATTGTGGGTAAATGTGTTGCAAGAGTGAAAAGGGTTCATGGACTACTTTAAAACTATACCCAAGCAATAAGTACAGAGTGTGGGGAAATAAGGAGATGTTCCTGACCCTTTTAAGAGCTATAGTAGTGCATCTGGCCCACTTGAAAAGTAAATTGAGAACTGTTAAAAAGATAGGCAAATACATTTGTGTGCATTATATACTTCCATTTCTAAAGGAAGCCTGACCAGCAAATGCACTAGGATGGCATACACACAATATTCTTTTCTCCAAGGATTACTTCACCCATAGGACGAAAACAAAACAAGCTGAAACACGAACATGCCCTAATAGACAAATATTTAAAATACAGATTTTTAAAGCTGAATAAAAATATGTTTCTATTCTAGGACAAAATATATTTGTTCTAAGGCTAGCACAAGGGTAAAGAAAACTTCAAACAGAACTAAGGGAACAACATCCTTCATGAAGACTGTTTCATGTCACTTTTCCTTGTGTGACCTTTACTTCTAACATATTGATTTTTTCCTAACCCAGCCTTGCTTTGCAGAAAAAAGGGGTATTGAGTCTTTGAGCTGCTTACATATCACTATTGTACATGCATTCTTAAAGGTGAAGGATCCCCTTTCAGAAGATGACTATCTGACTGACAATACGATTAGAATTGTCTGAGGACTTTCCATTTTAAATGCAGTGAGCCACATATATCAGTTTGGTGCAAAGGGAAATAGCTCAGATGGTGCTAAGTTGATGAAGTATTTGTGCAAGAAACGTGCTCAGTTACGGCCTTTGGTGTTTTGGCAAGGAAGATGAGATGTGAGGGAAACCAGAAACGTGTCTCTTGGACTCCAGGAAGAAACTGATTTTTGTCTCTCGGAAACCTCTAGGGAGGTCTGCCGACATGCATTTAGCTTTCTCCCGGTTGCTACTGCAGCAGCCCCGACAGGCCCACATTCTCAACATAAGCCACCTACATCAGACCAACCTGAAGAGCTCATTTACATCCTCACAAAAACTTGTGTGCTAAGAAACCATGAAAGTAGAACTACCATCTATTTAAAGTGGTTCTGGATTAAAAACATGCTACCAAAATAACTCTTATACTACAAAATTAGGCTACATCTATATTTTGTCTTAAACTGTGATTGTCTTCTCACTTATATTTCTGTGAGCCAGAAGCAACACTAATTCATTCACTGGGTGAGCACTTGTGAAGCCAGCACAAAGAGGAGGAAGATCACGCCTCTTATCAGCCTTTCCTTTACTTGTCATGAAAGAAATGTCATTTTTGCTTGCAAGAAAACACAGCAAATTCTAACAGCAAAATAGAGAAACCCTCATTGCATGCCTGTGTTAAAAATGCTTCTGCATAAACCCTCTAAAGTTTAGCAAAGAAACCATCAGAGATATCAGCTGAAATCTTCCCCTTGGTTTCAGCAGAAATTCAGTGTCTCTCTGCAATATTTTTTCCCCACTCACAATATCAGGTAATAGTGCTCAAAAAGTGTGCACACAAGCGGCTGCACTTAGCAACCTACACATGCAAGTGCAAGCCAAGTCACAGCACCTTTGGAACCAGGGCTTTTCAGATGCAAATAAACTCGCACTGGACTGGTTTTACCAGCTGTGGGGTTCAATGCACTCAACCCCCCACCCAGAAGTGAGAATGGCATAGAAAGCTGTAAACCAACTGGTGCTCAGCTGCAAGTGTGTTGTGCTTGAGCAGACTGTTGCATAAACAAAAGAATTTATTCACAGCGTGATGGACGTGAATTTATGCATGCAACCTCTGGCTCAGGAAAATGAATCTAGCTTCTTCGGTTATTATTTTGTGCATTACTATTCAAACCTTAGAAACCTGAAACTTGTACAGGTAACATGGAGAGTTAGATAGAAAAATAAAAATTAATATCCAAGGAGAAAAAAATTGCAATAAATCAAAATATTTTGTTTCAGAACATTAAAGACAGAAGGCTTTACCTATTTGGGGAAAAAAAATAATAAAGGTGCAAACAAAAATTGAAGTAAAGTGTGATGAAAAGCAGGAAAATGAGGGAGAAAATGTATTGGTATCCCTCATGATAGATGCAGCTGAACTGACATTTTTGAATGAGAGTTTTTAGTTACTTGTAAGAATAGGACATTCTCTTTTGGCACAACAGAGTTTTCTCCATGGAAGGCAGAAGTTAATTTACAGAAAAACCTCAAAATGCAAATGTTTTTAAAAGTGCCTGTAGAAGAAAATGCAGAGTTGGTACCTGTACAGCACCCACTGACCACAATCAAATATCCAGCCTATTTGGTGTTAATTATGATGAAAGGGAAAGAATTTAATCCTCCACTAGTGAGCTGCAGCACAAGTAGGCCCTGCTTGCTTACAACTTAACCAGGGGAAGGTAACGGGGCACGCAATGAATCTCACACTCACAGCTTTGTGCTACACTAAGCACATTCTAAATCACACAGAAAAGCATGTGCTGCCTGCAGCTATTTTAATGTAAGGGCCAAATAGATTGAAGCTGTGCTGAGTTTCCCCTCTCAGATTGCACTCAAACTCCAGCAGAGTTGTCAGACTTTCTGCTGCTCTTATTCTTCTGATTCTTTCCCACCACAATATGGGCATGCTGTAGCGTCTCTCATCTAAAAATGAAAACATACACACTCTAGCCCACTCCTGTCTCTCCAGTCACTGCTTCCTCTCATTTTCATTGTACAAGCTGTTTATAGCTGCTGTCAGTTCTCCTTCCATTTTGTCCTAAGCTGTTTCTAATCTAATTTTTGCCCGTTATGCTCAATTGACACAGTTCTCACCAGAGTCTCTGGTGACCTCTTCTTAGTCAAAGCTCCAACCAGACCCTTCTCATTATGCCAAGGTCCTTTTGACACAGTTTTCCATGATGTTCTTCATTAAAGTTTGCTATTCTTTGACTGTCATGACACTGACCTTTTATGCTCTCTTATCACCTTCTAGCTGATCCTGACACCACTCCACATTCTGTGAAGATTTTTTTCCTTCTCAGTTGGACTCATTTTTCTTTTCTCTTCCTACTCTCATCCCTGGGCCAATTCAGAAATTCAGTTACCTTCATACTGATGGCTCATAGTTCTGCACTTACTCCAGATGCAATTCCTGCCCAAGTTAAATATCTTCTCAGAATCTCCACATAGATATTTGGAAAACAGCTCAAACTGTGTAACAAAGATCAACAAGTGTCCTCCTCAGCTCCCAAGCACTACCTCTTTTTAAGTCACCGTGGAGATCACCACTACCTTGCCTACACCTCAGACCTTTACCTTTACCCAGTCTTTACCTTTGAAGACAACTTTGCCCTAAGTATTTCTAAAAATTATAGCCTTATCTGTTCTGGATAAAACTGTTGTCACCTTGCAATATGATTAAGGAAACATCTTTCTCCTCAGATTTGACAGATGCAACCTTGTCCTGCTCCTATCTTTTCAGAACATTTCCATAAAGATCACTTTTTCTGGCCCGTTGCTTTGACCATGTCACCCCTTTCTTTACATCCCTCTGCTGCCCTCCCTCCATCAAACTGCATCAAACGTAAGCTACTTGTCTTCACATTCAAGGCCCTTCAGAGATTATACCTGTGCTACCAATCATCTCTTTCTCTTTGTCAGGATTCTGAACCTCATCTCCACGGAGCCAATAATGCCAGCTTCCATCACACACTTTTTATATTTTTCAAACAAGCACCTTTCCACTGTCACACATTCTGCCCTTCACTCTTGGGAGAAAACATCTATAGAGACACCTCATTATACATCTTCAAATCCTTCTTAAATTTTTCCTCTTTTTTTATTCCTCTGAGGTCTGTAAATGCCCTGAGAAGTGTCCAGCTGCTGCTAGGATAAGACCACTGCCAAACATGCTAACTGATATTAAGCTATTCATTGTAAATCCTTTTTTGTATGCAGGTATCACCTCCCCTGCAACACGTAAGTTGTAAGCTCTTGGGGTATGGATTGTCTTTTTGATCTGTGTTTGCACAGTGTGTAGCACAACAGAGTCTTGACCCCTACCATATTCTATGGAAATAAAAAAAGAGTGGCGAATGGAATGTTAGAGAAAGGGTTAATCAGTTTACATCAATTAGTTGGTAACTAGATACCTTTCTGGGACAAATTACAGGCTAATTAGACTGTCTTAATGATGTCATGTTTCCATCTTGCACTTTACTTGTTAAGAGCATTGTAGTGCCCTGCTGAGAGAAGCATGTGGGTGGAGCTTCTGTGAAACTGACTTTTTTTTTCCCCCTCTAGTTTTGAATTTTTCATTATAATTTGTTCATTTTTAAATATTTATCTTAGAAAAAAAAAGTATATATATATATAAAAGTGATTTTAAAATAAAAGTAATACTCTTCCAAAGTAGCTTTCTCCTAGTTCTAGTCTGAATTTGTCTTTTAGGCTTACAGATGCCTTCAGAATATGGCTACACAACTATATTCTCTTTCTTCCAGGGTTTGGAGTTCTGTTTTGTGTATTTTTTAATACTTTTTTCCATGCCAAGAGGTTTTTTTTCATATTTGCTCCCACCTACTTCTACAGTTATTAATCCAAAAAACTCAGAAGTAAACAATTAATGACTTGAGGCCAAACAAGTTATTTCTTCAGGGTGGTAAATGGTTTGATGTACATTGTTTTCTCACTGATGTTACCTAATTAATAATAATACTACAGTCAATAATTAGCAATGAATTGAGTCATTATCAACAGTAGTTAGCACTGAAAAATTATTCTCCACACTGAAACTCTTCTGTAAGCCAACTGTTATATCAAAATATGCTGGGAGTTAAGGAAATTATCTGTGTTGTTCTATCCACAAGCTTTCATTTCTCTTTGGAAGGTATGCAGCTGTGGTTTGTGGAATACTCCTTGTATTTGGAGCAAAACAGAACTCACAGAACATGAATGAGCAGAGGCACACATGCAGATAAAAGCAGCTGTATTTAAGGCTATATTTTACTACTTATCGCATCAACTATCTTTTGAACCTTTTTGATCATAGATCACCACTGAATCATCACCTCTAGAAACTCTTGGAATGGTTCCCTCTTGCCAAAGATGACAGCCTTAGTGGCCAGACGATCAACTGGGGAATACTTTACTTAAAACACAGAGTTAGTAAGCTTGCGTCCCTTCAGGACTTTTATTTTTTAACTCCCCTGTGACCATAATGTTTATGAATTTCACATGAACTTTCAGTAATCTGTCTTGTCTTCCTTGCAGATTGCATTTCATCTGCATCAGTTACCTGGAACGGAATTAATTTATATACCAGAGCTTAGATTTTGTCATGACCTCTAGAGTGCTCTTTCAGAGGTACCAGCCACAAGCTCATAACCTTTCAGATCTTGTTATGAAAAGCAACTGACATTAAACAACTAAAATATTGAATATATGTTGCTACTAAACAATTAGGAATTTAAACTCTTGGTTACACACTCTTCTGCTGCGGGACTTTTAAATGTTTATTAACGCTGGCTCTTTCTTAGTCTTTCAGTTTGTTTCAGTGATAACAGGGATATCTTGTTTGTCTGTATTTCCTTCTCAGAGGATTAGCTTTTTCTGCAGGAGTTGTTTATATTCTGGAAACAGTGGCCATTGTAGGTTTTCACAGCAAGTCTCCAAATACCCAAGTTGGGCACAAGGACACAAACCACACCGCAGAGGACAGGTACAGCAGTAAGTTTTGGTATGGAGACTGACCTGTGTTAACCATCCCCACTAGCTCCGAAGTCCATGCAAATGCAGAGAAATTCCAGTTGGCTTGATTTCAGGAAAAGTGGCCTAAACTAGGTTAAATATTTAGAGTTTACTTGAGACTACCATATGCGCATGCCTCATTACCACAGATCAGCTGCTGATGCAGCATTTTCTATACTTCAGCTGTAAATAACTCTTCCTTATGAGAATTATCTCATCAAAGACATTTATCCTATTGTTTTAGCACCATCTTTCATAAACCCATCTAATGCACCAGTTTAAAACCTAACACCAAGCAGTTATTTCTGCCTTTCCCATCTGTTGCGTACAAGCCCTGTTAGATTTGTGTGAAGAATTTATGTACAGTCTATCCAAAAGTGAAAAGGGCAAGACAAAAACATATCCATAATCCCCAGCACCCCAGAGATCTCACAATGGTCTTGTTCTGCCTACATTCAGTTGGAACTGTCAAAGATTTTTCAGGAAAATTTCCTTTCTTGACATTCCCTAAAGTTTCATTCACTACTCTTTTCTGGTCAGAACAATTTGTGAGGGAGAGGGGGACCGTGGGTTTTGCAAGGATTTCTGTGGCTGTTTAGTCTCCTTGCTTTTATTTTTTCTCTCAGAGAAAGTCAAATATTGGTACTAATTATTTGTAGTCAAATTGGCAAAATTCAGATGACAACAGGTACAACAGTCAACATTATCACCACACTAAACTTAAACACTTGGATATTTAAGTGATGAGCTGATACAGCTGATTTTACAGCTGTAAATGCTGTAAAATACAGCATTTACAATGAAGTCCTACCCTAGCCACAATTTCCACCGTAACATGTTAAAAACAATATGTTAATGAATACATAGTAAGAAATTCCTCATCCTGATCAAACTAGATCTAGGTAGAAATGATATCTGAGGAAAAGCATGGAGCTGAGACACTGCTTCTTTCAAGGCAGATAGATGGCAAGACATGAATACAACTGAAACATCTGCTGCTGACTTCTTTTTGTCTTTTCATTAAATCATACTCTCTGTAAATGAGACTTAACTCATTTCCAAATGCATTAGATTAAATTCATGACTTGCTGAAGTGTTTTCACTTGACTTGGCAGGTCATATTTCAAACATAAAAGTCTCATCTGTATTCATTAATAAGTTATCTGAATATTTGTATTTGTAAACAAATGTTTCAGTGTATACTTGTACATTTCCTATAGTAACTATGTTAAATGAAAAAGTCTTAGTTTATTAAGTGGCCTCAATTGCAAAAAATAATTTAAAACTTGCTTTTATGCTCAAGACCTGAATACCAGCATGAACAGGTAGTTCTAATGAACTGCTTTAAATTAAAGAAAAGGCTTAGGGTCTAGTGATATTCTTCAGTACTCCCATATCAGCAATTCAGTGCTTAAGTAGAGTATCATTACCTACAGAAGATATTATCAATGGGCTGTATTGAAGAATCAGCAATTCAAAATGCAGGGTAAACCTAAGATAAAGTCTTAGTAATCCAACTTAGTCCTTAACATCTTGTCTTCTCCATGTAGAACAGGATGCAGTTAAATAGTACTGCTCACATTAAAGGAAAACACAACAGGGGGGAGGGGAAAATAAATCACAAAACCCACCAAATTTAGGGCATCAAAATTAATATCTTAATTACTGGTTCAGACCCTGAACAAGGCCTTCTGATTTCAGCTCATTAGCTGTTCTATTTTTGTGGGTGATGCAAAGGGAAGAGGGCTACTAGTTCCACCAGAACAATGCCACAATACTTACAGCAACTGCAATATAGCCTCAAAAGGGCTACAAAGCTGCCGCTTCGCAGCAGTGTCCCATTCTTAATTAACATTTTTGGAAACACTGCAATTCAGCTGTATGGCCATTCCATCTCAATTGATAGCTGACTGGAAGTGGTTTTCACAGCTGGGCTGCCCATCCAATACCCAGGGAAGCTGCAATATCCCTAATTCTGCAGTGCTGTTTAAAGCCGTAATTAATATTTCTGGAACTACTGATGGCAGCTCGATGACCAGGCCATCTCACTCGACAGCCAGTTGGATCCTATGTCAGAACTGAGCTCTAAACCCAGTGCACAAACCAGCGTGAAGATCTAATGCTGCCACAAGTCAAAGCTTTGTCATCTCTGCAGGTTACTTCCGGAGCATCACTGGTACTTTATAGTTAACAGCAAGCCCTTAAAATTAGACTTTCTTAACAATGCCTTCTCCATGAAGCAAAGATTTATAGAAAATTCTCAGCAGGGCCCACCATCCTTCATTGCAGTTACAAGCCCCCAACCATGTGTGGAGGTTGCAATGCTCCCATCAGCTTCAGCGAGACCAGAACTAGTTTGTCAGCAGCATGGTGTGTACCCTTTACACCTCAGCTTTTAAAAATGAGGTTTTAAAAGCTCCTGTAACTCATAACCAGGACAGTAAGAGCCCACTGCTGTACACAGTTGTCTGTAGACATCTGTACTCAGAGTAAGCATTATCAGGTCATTTAAAAAGAGGCCTCACACAAAGATATTAATAACTTCTGACAGAATCTGCATGGGTATTTAAAATACTAAAAGGCATTGTGAGAATTTCAGCTCTGGGGTCTTTCTGCTGTATCTTATTACTGAGTATGGGATACAAGACAGTGGAATTTTAAGCTAGGTACATATTTTTTATTTCTGCCAAATGACTTAATATTTGTAAAGGACTATTGGGAAAACTAAGAAAAGAAAAACAACCAACTTTTTTTGGTGATATGACATGACACATACTGCCAATAAAAACAGAATATGCTCCAAATAGAAAGTTTGTGTAGGTGCTAATACATGTCATCTTTCAAAGCTATGCATTAGTGCCTTTTTACTCAAAGCAAATCAGGCAAAAATCATTATTTTCCCTTAGATTTCTGAAGTGCAGAGATCATACACAGCACAGAGTTAAGTGAAACCTCATAAAAGGCTGTAAAATAGAAGTCAGCTGTAACCCAAGTTGTGAATTTCATATTTGATGCTTTTTGTTGTTGTTGTTCAGGGCTTGTTTGTTTCCCCTCCGCACAATTTACAAAGTATGTATTTGATGTCATACAATTACCCACGTGCTTAATGCTTTTCAAGGCAAACTGCATGAAAGAGGAATTTGTTCTATGCACATTCTGCTCTGTAACAAATATTATCTTGCTTGCTTTGTATCTCTTCTTATATTAATCTTGCTCTCCCGGAATGAGAAAGTGCCTCTGAGTGGGGTGGGGGATTGATTGTTTGTTTGTTTTACTCCTAACCACCAACCGAAACCAAAGGCATTAAAAGTGCCCAATGAGGGGAATGAGAGAAGATCACGAAGTCAGGCCACTAAACAAAACAAAAGTGTGTGTGTATGGGGGGAGGGAGGAGATTAATCTTATTAGGATCGTATATCATGAGGTTGTCAGGTGTGAAAGCAAACGAATGGCCTCTGTTTATCTGAGCTAAACCGTGTGGTTCACCAAAAGACTCACTCCAAGCAGGGTTGTGGGGGTTTTTTTACCCTTAATAAATTGGTTAAGTCGGTGCAGAATGTTGATAATGAAGTATGTGCAAGGGAGGTCTGAGCTCTTACCTTCCAGTGTTTAGATGCAACTAAGCTTTTTCCCGCCGCCCCCCACCCCCNTTGGAAAGATGAAGTAGGTAGAAATCAAAATAAATGGATTCTATTAAAACCAGCAATGCATCAACTGCTTGATAAAGTGATTAATAAACAGCTTAGGATGGTGATTGATTAAACTCTTTAATCAAAGTGCTAAACTGACTTAATATGGATAGTTTCAACATGTTCAAAGTATACATTTTCTCAGCTGAGGGTTCAGAGTTGTTTATGTAACTTTTCTGAAGTGTATCCCATAGGTCTAACCTGCAGATAGCTAAGACAGTGGAATGTGTAAGTATTATAAAGAACCATATATATATGTAGCATTAGTCAATGGAAGTTTGCAAGCCAATGACTCTGCTTTCACTGGACAGTATTTCTCCCACAGAATTTTAGGTGTGACATTGGTTTATATTATAATAGGACTTATGAGAGAGCACAGTACAAAATAAAAATCAGCTTTTTAATGATTCTGTTGAGCATGATAGGGCTAAAAATGAACGAGTGCGGAATGTTAACATAACAGTGGCAGAATCGGATTACTTTGCATGAAGGAGAGTTTATGTATTTACTGCAAAAGAGCATTTCTCATTTGCTTCAGTATCTGGTGTCATTTTACTCATGATCCTTCATCATGTGCATTCATTGGCTCAGTTCACTGTTCCAGAATACGTAAAAGGATCTGCATTTCTGACACAGCCACACATGTGCCCAGCCTCACCAGTCCTCATATTTCTTGCCAGTGTAGCACAGCAGCTGTCATTCAGAATAATAAAATAAAAAGTTTTGAACTATGGCCCAAGTATATCAAAAATCTAAAACCAACCTTCAAAGAAAATGCCAAAACCAACTGCAGATAACTGAAGTCTGTCTTGCTCTTTATGCCACCATTGGGGGAGGGAGGAACACTAACTTGCAAGAATGCTTAATAGGTTTGAACACTGACATCTAGAATACATTTCTTTTTAGAAGTGAAATTTAGGAGACCTTCATTCTCCATTTTTTAACTGATGGATATTAAAAATAAGAATAAACTGCATCTTAAATTGGGCATTCCACCTGGGAAAAGCAGAGAAATGTGAGAGGAAGAGCACCCACTGTGCTTGCTTCAGCCTGAAGACTTGCCATAGGTCTGAAAGCCTGGACTATAATCTAAATGTCTCTAGCTTCATAAAAAGTCATAAACGTTAGTATACTTTTAATGCACCATAACAATTTTTAAGCTCAACTTATCAATCACTGTTACATAGAGGCCTCTTCCTGCACACATGTCAAAGTGTTTCAGGTAGCAATATAATTATCCTGTTATGAGCATATATAAAACAAACACCCTATATAAGACCTCGCAATAGCAAGGTGTTTCACTTTCAGAATTCCTGGAGGAGGGGGAAATTCTGCAAGAGAAAACTAGTAATGTGTAATGGTCTGAGTGAATCTGCACAGGGATTTTCAATAGTCTCGTCACTGTAAAATATATGGGACAAACAAATCACTTAAATAGCCCGGAAAGTGGCTGTGCAGTGTTTTATAAACAATCAATAAAGCTTTAAAATCAATATCTTGATGAACCACCAGCCATTGGAGGTTATTAAGCAGAGTGACTTTTCTATAGGAATATACAATGGGAATAGTTATTTGAGAACACATTTAAGACTGTCTAGCTCCACCTCCCTCTTCCACTGTTGAAGCAAGTTAAGTATCTATAGGAAAAGCACCACTGTATTTACACAGTGCTATGTAACAGAGAAAGTTCCTTCATGCTACATTGCCTTCTCAGCCCTAAGATATGAAGACCAAAGCTTTACAAAGAATTGGGTCTCTTTATCTTGGAGGAGACTAAGAGGTGACCTCATCAATGCTTATCATTATGTGTAGAGTGAGTGCCAGGAAGATGGAGCCAGGTGCTGCTTAGTGATGCCTGATGACAGGACAAGAAGCAATGGGTGGAAGCTGAAGCATAAGAAGTTTTCTTTAAACGTGAGAAGGATTTTTTCCCATGTGAGGGTGACAGAACACTGGAGCAAGCTGCCCTTTCTGGAGAGATTCAAAACCTGACTGGTTGTATTCCTGTGTGATCTGGTAGAGAAGATCCTGTATTGGCAGCGGGGGTGGGACTGGATGAGCTTTTGGTCCCTTCCAGCCCCTGACATTGTGTTTCTGCATGTTCTACGATTATTAGGTACTGAGTTTCTCAGATATAGTGCTTTCATCCAGAATGCCAAAGGGTGGAAGAGAGGCTGTTGCAACTACAGGCTTACTTACGAAGCAGCAATACCTGAATGTTTATTTCATAAATTATAATTAAAAAAAAAATAAATAATCACTGATTGAAATGGGGAACTTCATTATCCAACAACAGAAATTCAGAAGAGATTTGCTTATAGATGAAATGAAGGGTAAGATGGGATAAGTGACAGACACAGATGCTACAGAAAGCAATTCCAGAATACAAAAGGCTGGACAGAAAAGATGTGGTGCTGTCTTGTGTAAAGCTATCAGCATCATGCAAAACATGTTAAAAAGGAAAGAACATGGTTTGATAGGTGCCACAGCCTCATATCCCAAGCCACCTCTTGGCAGTGGGAGGAGGTTAGAATAGAATCAACCAGGTTGGAAGAGACCTCCAAGATCATCCAGTCCAACCTAGCACCCAGCCCTGTCCAGTCAACTAGAGCATGGCACTAAGTGCCTCATCCAGGCTTTTCCTGAACACCTCCAGGGATGGTGACTCCACCACCTCCCTGGGCAGCCCATTCCAATGCCAATCACTCTCTCTGTGAAGAACTTCCTCCTAACATCCAGCCTATACTTCCCCCAGCACAACTTGAGACTGTGTCCCCTTGTCCTGTTGCTGGTTGCCTGGCAGAAGAGACCAACCCCACCTGGCTACAACCTCCCTTCAGGTAGTTGTAGAAAGCAATGAGGTCTGCCCTGAGCCTCCTCTTCTGCAGGCTAAACAACCCCAGCTCCCTCAGCCTCTCCTCATAGGGTTTGTCTTCCAGGCCTTTCACCAGCCTTGTTGCCCTTCTCTGGACACGTTCCAGCATTCAAAAATTCTCTTGGAGTAAATTAAGATGAATTGACCTGACACATTGAGTCTGTTAGAGCTGGTGGAAAACTCTTGGTAATTGACTGGAGCAGAGGGAAAATGGGAAGATAAGAGAGGGAGTTAAGAAGTCAGAAGAAAGGTATCACCACTCCTTGGATCCAGTGTTGGGGAGACACAGCCTCTTCAAATCACAGAGATGTGCACCAGGCCCCTGAAGTGCAACTGTCTGTTTGGTGGCACTATTACATCTGGTTTTAAAGATGAGTTTGTCACCTCCACAGGGATTCTCTCTTTTCATTATTAATCCAGCAGCTCTCCTCCAGATCTATTCTGGTCATCACCATGTCTACTCAAGACCAGCTATTTTATATCTTGTTTAAGACAATAGAATCATCAAGGGCTATCATCCCTGCCCTACCACACACATTGTTTTGAGACAATAGAGGATTGGGCTATCACAATAGGTACAAGCCAAAAGCCTAAGCCTCTCAGGTGAGAAACACTTTTTATTTCTACAGTGTAAGTGCTGCATAGCATCTATGCTCAAGTCTCTTGATGAGCTGCACTTCATTGACATAATTCATCTCACCACCAAACACAGTTTTGCAGAAGAGAGAACTTAGATAATTGCATGCACAATTCTGGTGTGTCTGAGAATTACTCTTGATACTTCTTGCTATTATTTTTTTCAACATAAGTGTATATTTTAGACATTATAACAACACAACAGTTGTAGATAGCTGTAGTTGTTTAATCTCAATATTCAATAAAGGCATCCTCATTTTGAGTTTTCCCTCTACTTACCTATTCTAGGAATCTCTATCTCATTTAAACTTGCATGTACTGTAACACTGATTCTTTTTAATTCTTTGTGTTATGGCAGGTTTTGACGAGGAGGTGATATTCAACAGAGCACATGTAAGACCTAGAGGGCCACGAAGAAAGGAAGATTCTTTCTCTCAGTTCTTTTATTATGCTTATTCCTGCCATATCTGTCCACCTCCAATTACTCAGTGTGGAATTTATAGTTATGTGCACCCATATCTGCAAAAACTCCTTTTCACTGGGTAAGGAGAAAAGGTCAGAGATACGGCAGCGTAAAGGGATTACAGCCATTCTCAGTCCCAGTGAGATTCCCCAGAACATTTTTTTTCTTGAGCTTAGGCTTGGGACCAGATTTGCAAATGATGGTACTATGAACCCAGGTTAAGTTCTGAATACTGTCAATTATCATAACAATATGAAAACAACTGCTTAACTAGGAGTTGAATGAAACATTCTCAATTTCTGTTATTTTATGCAACTGAATGTTTTGCCACATACAATTTCCAGGACTAATGAATCATAAAGCTTTGGTACAGCACAAGAAAGCAATTGGTCTTGCAATATTTACAGTGCCATTCAAAACAGAAAACACTAGGAAGTTAAGAGTCACCTCTGTTTGCAGCCACCTGTAATACCAAAGTATTTGGACTCAGGTAGAACTTTCAAGTGAGATGCCTCCAGTATCAGCTGCAGCACCTTTATGTGATCATAACATTTAGTAGATTCCTAGCTTTCCTACTGCAGATGAGGCAACAAACTTGAGAGTTTTAATCTTGGATTCATGTGACCTCAAACACAGACGAGTGTTTCCTTAATATGGTGTCCTCTGTTTTTTTGCACTTACAAAAAACCTGGAAGGGACTTTTTAGGCTATCAGGTAGTGACAAGACTAGGGGGAATGGAGCAAAGCTGGAGGTGGGGAGATTCAGACTGGACACAAGGAGGAAGTTGTTCAGTAGGAGAGTGGTGAAAGTCTGGAATGAGTTGCCCAGGGAGGTGGTTGAGGTCCCATGCCTGGAGGAGTTCAAGGCCAGGGGCAGCCTGCTCTAGGGTAGGGTGTCCCTGCCTGCGGCAGGGGGTTTGGAACTGGCTGAACCTTGTGGTCCCTTCCAACCCTAACAGATTCTGTAACAACACTAAACACTTTCTATGTACAAACTGGCTCTTGGTGCAAGAGCAATAGACATTGTATTTCACTGTCCAGCTTAAGCAGAAAACAATTGTTAGCATCTAAAGCAAATGCCACAAAAGTTAAAATGAACCCACCCTCTTCACAGGCTTTGAATATACTGGAAAGGCTTTGTAGGGTTTTTGACTCTCTCCCAAGACACTTAGCATACAGCATCTTCAATTCTCTGATGCACTTAAAACTGCATGTTTGCCAGATTTAAACCCAAAAAATCCATTAAATTTTCCTTGATGCAATGATAAGGCTTACCCATATGTTTTTTTAGAAAAGTGGATCTTAGTACAGACAAGGACTTCATATTCTAACAACAGCAAGGAATACTATGGTATCGCAGCCTATGGCAAGTATGTGCTTTCTGTCATCTTTAAAGCACCCAGAATATCAAAGTTGAAAAAGGACTTTAACCCAATGCTTTTCCTTTTAAGGACAACTAGCAATTCCAGTACAACCAAACTATGATTTCCCCTTTATAAATACATTGTATGAAGGAAAAATGAGGAGACCCTATTTTTTATAAAGGAAACAGTATTTCTGCATGTATATGTTCAGGGCTAACAAGCAACACCATCTGCAAGGCTGGAATATTTTCACACTCCTTTCTATTATACAAAACAATAAACCCTCTCCAGCTGATTTTACTCATTGTAGAACACAAATTGCCTATAAAAGACCTCAGGGTATGAGAAGACACTTATCAAACAGATATTACACAGGCTTTCATACCAACTATGCTATCAACTACACGATTTTAAATATATTAAGGATAAAAAACTATCAACAAACCTGCTCTTTATGGTTATAATAATCACAATCTGAAGCATCTCTGTAAAACCAATGCTCAGGATACTGATTTGTCTCACTTTAGGTTTAAGATAGCATCTGCTTCATGCTAGGTGCAGAAGTAAATTTTCATTAAAGGAGCTGAAAAGGAAATAAACTAATTTTTAAGGTGTAAAAAGGGAATATTTTCACCTGGATATAACAGATGCTATAAAAGAACATCAAAAAGCTGCAACTTTTGCATAAGTTTACTGTATAAAAGTAAACATACTACTGAAGGAACTGAGTTAACATTTTGATGCAGAGTCACATTTCCAAAGGTTACAGTCATTGCTCATAAAGAAGTGGTTACTTGGCACTCCTGAAGTAATTCACTTTTGAGTTTGACTGCAAGATCTTCCCTACACAAGTAATTCTGGACATCAGACCCTCTTTTAAAAATGAGATCTTCAGGAAGTAACAGACTTAGAACAAACCAGATCAGTGTCATCAACCCAAACTGCCCAGAAACAATCAGTCATTAGTTTCAGCAGTAGAGGTTAGTTTTATTTCAAACACTTTCTTTTTAAAGCATGACAGTTAAGTGTCACAGAAAAGACTAACCGTGGAGTTCTCCACAACCTGAAATTCAACTTCCTTGTTCTTACAGGGAAGCAATTAAGATCCAATCATTTTCAATGCATCATAAATAATCTTCACACTTGCTGTTAAGTTAATTAATATAATCAGTAATGCCAAACGCATCAGAATGAAACTTATTTTGCAAACATGCAAAATGTTCTGCCTCATTGCCTCTCTATCAAAATTAAATGTCATTTTGCTAACAACTTTCACAAAGTTTTAATTTCAATCCCTTTTGATCACAAATCTCACTAAAAAAGAAGAGATAAAACTAGTCCAAAGTATAGTTACATTGTGTTTTTTCTGACAGAGTCCAAGTGTCATGGGAACACTTCTTGAGCACTTAAAGCTTGATTCTTCAAAAAAGTTCTGGGGTCAAGTTACTTATGTCCTTAAGTGTTTCATAGCAAAGTATTGGGTATTATTCGTTGACCTTTGCTGAATTGCCAGAAATTGCTTTTATGTGAAATGGAAGTAGATGGCTAAATTGTTCATTACTACCAATGCAAGCAAAAAAAAGAAAATCATCATCTATAACAATTACAGGCAGAAAAAAAAAAACAAAACCTGTAACATGCAAGAAGTGAAATCTCACTTCTGGACTGGAAAGTTCATAGTTATTTTGCTTACCATAGATTTGTACTTGGCTTTCTGTGCACAGAGTGAGAGCTCAGCTCACACATTCATATGATAATTGCTCAAAACCAAAAGATACAGAGAATAATCATAGGGTTTATTTTGTGGTCTTCTGCACCCTGGGAAATCCAAGAGTAGAGAGGTTCACAGGCTGAGAGGCACCACTGGGATGCTGTCAACTAAACAGGGGAACAGTGAATCTATCTGTGCCTGACACATTAACCACATTTTGAGGTCTAGTCCAGCCTCTTTCAGACATGTCACAAACAAATCCTTCCACCTGGAGTTGGTCCACAAAGTTTCATGCCTAGCAGCAGAGAGTTGAGTTCTTGCAAATGCTACATTACTCACTGTCTGATTTCCTGTATTGCATCAATATCTAACACACACACACAAAATTTCAGTAGATGATAGTGAGGTGTCTGCCAAAGCAATAAAATAAGCATCATCAAGATGCTTATTATTTTGTTTGCAATCCTAGGGCCAAAACAGCTCCCAAAATCTGGGAAGTTTATGCACTGTAACAAGTAGTCTTGTAGGAAACTTCCTAGGAACGCATAAGGAAAATGAAAGTCTCCCTGTGGAAACCAAGGATGATAACAAAGACAGTAACAAAGTTGCAAGAGCGCTCCTCCACCGGCTAACAGCTTGCGGGTTTGGAGTAGCTCCTGTGTACGTACTGAGTTTGCTTGTTCAAGACATTAAAATATTCAGTAAAATTCTTATAAAGAACACATTGAGCACACAAATTCTCCTTTCTGTTGAATAGCTGTGTACATACCACGGGTTTTAACAATTTACTCAAATTGCAAACCTTGGAGTAAAATTGCTAGCCAATACACCACATCAGTTATTCCTCATAGCATCCACAGCAAGTACTGCTCAATAAGTAGTTCATAGGCGAGCTGAGGCCTTTGCTGTTAAGACACAGGGCTTTGTAAAAACAAAGCAAAATGTCCACCACCACCTAGTGCATCTACTATAAAACCAACACCACATTCTGGTGGCCTCCAGGAATTCAAGTTTCTTCTGCATTTCAAAAGAGAAAAAAAAAAAATGCTCCTTGTACAGTATTTTAAAAGATATTCATTTACTCTTGCTCACAAATAAAAATCTGGGGTGAAACAACAAAGAAGAGCCCCAAGTGATTTTAATAGTTCTAATATCCTACATCACAAGTTTGTTCACTATCAATGGATTCTGAATCTTTCTAAAAGGCTTTAAAATACTATTTAAAAAAATTAATGCTCATAGCCATTTCTGTGAGCTCCATTTACAGAAGTGTTCAGGAACCAGGCCCAAAGGGAAATGAGCAGATCTAATCAAAAACCTCAACTACTTCTAATTTACAAACAAGTTTTTCCCCTATTCAGGTAAGGCCCATGTTCAGCAGCCTCTCCAGAATGACCGGAAAGAGATTCATCCAGATTTGATCTCACAAGAGCAAAGCCAAGTCAATGCTGAAGCTGTTGGGCTTGAATTATTTTTCTTAATTGAACCTGGGTTATGTGGCATTATCTAAGCAAAATCCATCCAATGAAAGTTAACCCAAATCCCAATGCTTCCTAGAAATAAATCATGATTCAAAATTAGTGTTGCTTGCCCATTAGCTGCAAATCCTGCAGAATGTGATCTTAATAGCAAGTTAACTCAAACAGCAGGCAGCACATCATGTTGCTAATACATCAGAGCTACTTCCAACAGCCTTTTTCTTGTTGAGTGGGGCATCTGTGTTCTTTTGTTGGGTTCCCTCCCACCTTCCCAAAGTCACTTTCACATTAGAAACAATTTACCTCTAGCCAGGTTTTAAATCAGTGGTTTCCTGTCAGTGAACATTTGCTTTTTAGTAATGATTCTATTTTAAATACATACAATTCAATAAAAGTAGGATAAAGGATATGAACTAAAGTTTTCAAGAGCAAACACAAACCACAGAACATATCTTCAGAGTATGCCAGCACTCCATGTACCTTTGCCACAACCTTTTATTTTTAATACAAAAAAATAGTACTGAACTCACCCATTGCTCCAGAATCCAATTCAAAGTCCTCCAGTAATATCTTTCCTTCAGGAAGACCTGATTTCCATTTCTGTAACTAATTACAGTACAGAATTTATAGTGCTGCTCTACCACTCCTTGCAGGAAGGAAAGGTACTTTCCCCCCACTGCAAGTAATGCTGGGATGAGCACAGGTTTAAGTTGATGGAACTGAATATTGTCAACACCTGCTGAAACTTGGAGTGAAGAGAGAGAAGGTGGAGAGCAAGTGTCTATACCGTTTTATTCTGAGGTGCATCTCTACTGTCCAGAACATGGGGAACGGATATTCTTCTAGGATAAGCATGGCTGGAGTAACAGGAAGAAAGGGCTAGTAGAAAATTAGTTCAGGGAAACTGCATTAAGTGGCAAGCCAGACTCCTGACATGAGCACAGATCCATCAGGAGAGGTGACCAGGCATTATTTCTGTTGAGACTGTGATAGAACCAGCATGAAGCCCATCGGCTGTCTCAAGGAAAGGTAGACGTTTTGGACCTTCTCAGAGAAGTTACTCTGTTGTAACACTGGATTTATTTTTTTGTCATGGAATTAATTCACCTCAAAAAGGATAAAACCTTCTCAATCAACCACTCAGACCTGAGAATATGTTCCTGAATTGTAGCATTGGTAAATACAGGCTCTCGTACTTCTTCAGCAAGTGTGAAAAAGTTAACACTGCTTGAATTCCAAATACACAGAGGCCAAGAATGTTCGCTGACTTCTTGCAGGAGAAGAATCTGGCCCAGATACATGAAACACTTTAAAAGAAGCCTTGACTTGCAAGAAGGATCAGTCGAGACAAAAGTATTTGAGTCAGGGCATTGCTAGACAATCTTGCTGGTTGTCAGATCTGCAGTGTAATGACATGTCAATTTGATTCCTTTTGTGCGTGAGCTCAGAGCCTGTCTTTGGGCCTGAATTCTTCTGTACTTTGGTTTTTCTTTTGTTCCAGTGGCACTTCTCCCAACATCACTTGACAATGAGTGATGCTCCACAACCCTGATCTTTCACACCCTGTTGGTGACCTGTAACTTTTCATGCATAACCTTTGACCTAGGTCCTGACAGTTTGATTTATTGTCCAGTGTTATGATTTATGAGTATCTTCTCAGAATAATTAACGGACAACAGGTGGCAGCATAATAATTTTGATTACCCAGCGGTTCATGAAACCCCTACAAAGGTGACTTCATTTACTGAATAAGAAAGGACAACAATTAAAAATTACACAAAGCAATCCTTTTATGCCTTTTTTGTTGTCTCCTTTGTCTGTCAAACAGAAGACTTTATCTAGGCTCATTGCCTCGCTTCTCAAATAGCCAGAACTCAAATTCTGCATGGAAGACAATGCTTCCTGAATCATGGTGCTGGTAGAATTATTTTGCTGTTAACAACCACGTCAATTCCATGTGGTCAGTTCCTATAAAAATCAATGAGTTATTGCAAAGTTTGCTTGCAAAGCTGTATAATGTGGGCCAAAGTTTATTACAAAGCGTCCCCTTACGATTTTGCAGAACCCATCCGCAAGTATTGTGTCTTGAATTTTACTCATCTGAAGTTAGACCCCAAATCAAACAGGTTTTCCACAATTTGCCTCTTACATAAACTTCTAAACCTTTCTCCCTCATTTCTAGTGATCATAGAGTGAAAGCAAATTTCGCTCTTAAGTGTCTCCATAGCTTAAACTTAGGTTAAAGGGCAAGTGCTCACTAACCTGGCTTCAGGTCCCATGCTCAGATTAAACTCAATTAGCTAAATCTGCAACACCTTCCAAATCCCTAAATTCACCTTTTCATCACAAACTCTCCTCTAGTCGTTTGGGCAAAATACAGGAGCAGCAGTTTGAGTAAAAATGTGTTTTCCAGACTTGTCAGACTAATAGTAATGATGATGCATGCATACAATAGTCCCCCAAAAGGTATAAAGTGGCACAGAATTGTCTATTTCTAGAAAATAGTCTTAAGGTAATCTGTATTTAGAACATGTTCAAGTTTCTGTACATTCTGTCTAATGCATAAAGTCATGAGTTTTTCTCCCAGAAACTTCATACTACTATGATGTACTCTTTCTCATCACTACTCTATTTGCTGCCCTCCCCCTTATTTTAGTTGATCAGAATTCCTTAGCATTTTTGATAGACATATGTTGATGTGGAAAAGGACATAATGATATCATCCATATGGACAGTAGAATCCACAGCCAAATTTTCAGAGCTAATCAATAAAACGTTCAGTGAAGTCAGTTGGAGTTGCAAGTGTTTAGAACTTCCAAAAACTGAACTGATGATGAATAAAGAACGAGCTGCTAGTGTGGTTGCTCACAGGATATGTATTACATTGCAGAACAAAGGCACATCTTGACATGACACATTCAGTTATTCTTAGATATCCTTTTCAATATTGATTAAAATAAGTGGGATAGTGTCTGGTTCCTTAATCTTTATTAAAAGATAAAGAGTCTAACATCTAGTGGAATTCAGTATTTTAGTGCCAACAGACCACTGCCAGCATGCACCAGCTTGGGCACTGGAACAGAGCACTTCCTTCTTATCCCCCCTAAAAATAAACTAAACATGTTCTAGTGAATTTCAACAGCAAAAAATTGTTTGTCACAATTTGTCTGCATGCCGAAGACAGCATATGCAAGATGAATTTTTGTACTATCACAATGACAATATTATAGGCTTATCATTTTTAATTGACTTTGTGACTTATAAAAATATTCCTATGGTCCTGCTTTACATCAGCTTTGTAATACTTTAACACACAGCTATGCAAATTCATTTTTCTAACATTCAGGTTTTAAAAATATCTGATGGAGAGCCTGGCTAATAAATAAAGCCACGTTCCCCAAATATTGAAAGCACTCAAGCTTTGTTTTTTTTTTTCCCTTAGTGGAAAAATAAATAAATTATTGGGTTTTTTTAAATCCAGTGTGGTTTATTACACCGTCTTCTTTGAAAGCTCGAAGACAGCCCTACAACCAAATGCTGTTAACAATGAAGGCAATTTTGTCCTTAGTAGTTTTGTCAAACCTTTAATACCACATTAGCTGCTTAATATACAGTGAAAGTAGCAACAGAAAAGCAGCAGCACCCAACTGCAGTCTCAGTAGAGATGAGGGGAAAAAATGCAAGAAATCATTAATGCAGCTGCTTTTGCTACTCATGAAATAGTTACAAGCTTTCCACAAACAGAATAATAGTCACAAAAAAAATTAGAGCGTGTGTTACAGTTTGTTCTAATTAATGTTTTAAATTGGGAACTGTGGTGATGTGTCTAGCATATCACATGACACCATTTCTCTCTCGGGTTGGGTGTTGCAAAGGTATTCGTGGTGTGAATCTTAAAGGGATAACTGCGAATATACACCAACACCACTGGTTTCCCCACTGAAACTCGGTTGTGTAAATGCTGACACACATTTAACCACAATTCATCTCACCATAAAAGGGTTTGAATGTTTTCTAAGTGGTTCCAACTTTTATTCCAGCTCAGCTTCCAAGTTAAATTAATACAATTTAAAGAAAATAAAAGCTCCTACAAAGAAGTTTCACCTGATTTACACAGATAAACTAAGGCACAAAGATTCTGCATGTGCTAGGTCATTGGCTCTAGCTTTTCTGGTTTGATTCTCACACAGAAAGTGGCAAGCTCTAAACTGGTATATGTGCTCAAATCATGATGTGATTTTAGTACTTTGTTTCCCATCAATTTTTAAATTAATTATCTGGAAGCAAGCAGCGGTTCATTTTTGGTCATAGACTTTTTGATTAGAAGCTGTGACCCTTTATGCCTTTTTGGCATGCTCTATACAACACCGATGACATGCAGCATGACCTCTGACACCTGATTCAACAAAAAGTAACTCCCGGACAGATCTTTCATATTCAGCAATCTCTTTGTTACACCAGGACACTTACCCAATTTCATCGCTTAAAATCCACTACGTCTCCCCGTTTTCTCCTCTACCCTCTCCTGCTCAGAAACTTATTTGGTAGCAACATTTCCATCCTTCCATTTGTGTCTCTCCTTCTGTTTTTACAAACTTTACACTATACCATCGTCCCATATGTTTGTGCTGCACACAAGGAGGTTTCTTTAGAAAGCGCTGATGCTAATTATAAATTTAATTTGCATTTTAATTAGAATGGTAGCAAATTAAAAGCGTGGCAGCTGGAGAATTTTGAACGCTTTGCAGAGATTTGGTGTCAGTATCTCCCTGCTTCTGACTTCGCTCTCTTTTCATTTTTCCCCTCACTATCTTTCATTCACACAAACATATTGGCAATTTTTCTCCTCTCTTGTTTCTTTTTTTGCCTATTTTTTTTATTTCTCCATTTTCCCCCCAAGGATCAAGTTATAAATTATTTCTTTTTTGTACTGATAAACAGTATACTCTTGTCTTGTGCCAGTACACCATGTACTGCAGTGATAGTGCAGCTTTTAAGTGAGCTTTTGTGAGGCCCTGTCAGTGCTGCCCTATTTTGCTATTTATATCTGCAGTTTATTTACAGGTAGGAATCTATTCTATACCCCCCCTTAACTAATTTCAAATTCCAGACCATAGCAGCAAACTCTAGCCCAGCCCTAGACATTTCATTTTTCTAACATGCTACAAATTTGCAGTAAGTCTGTAGAACCTTAACAAAAGCCATTCAGAATGCATTGGGGACTGCTCAACTTTATTCTTTGCTTAGCAAATGCAGCATTCAATGTGCTTTTGGACAAAAGGCTGAAGTAATCTGTCAGTCTCTCGGTCCATATAATGGCATATATTCTGCCCCTGGTGTCTCCCAGTGCTGTCTTTCATTTGCTACGTGAGCATGTCTGGTTTTAGTACTCACGTGAGCACATTTAGTCAGTTCTGTCATTTTCCCTATGTTGCATCTCCATGGTCATTTTCATTCCTTCTGTTCGCTTCCCCCACGGTGTCCTTGCTCAATAATTTTCATTAATTGATTGACAGCTCTGATAGACCCAACTAACCTCTATCTCACTCTCATGTCGGTTTTTAAATAAGTACTTGTACGTCCAATGACCTTGTCGCCTCATCAGATATCAGAAAATGAGCATGCAGATATGGAGGATGCTGATTAGCAAAATAAGGAAGATCTCACTTCTGGCATAAGTCCATAATAAGCTCTGACAACTAACTTTAGAGTCAGCCATTTAAAATAAAAGGGATCTACAAATGTGGAATAAATAGACCTTAACCACATTCCAAAGTGCTCACTAGAGTAAAAGGAAGGTTTAGAACATCAATAACTTCACAGCCTTTCTAGAAAGCTGGACAAGAATCTGTATTTACAACATGGGAAATATGTGCTGGAAATACTCAGACTTCTTTAGCTGTTTATAATTCTATTTTTAATTACTCACACAGCATTGTTTAGCTCCCAAAATCCATCCATGGAGAGGGAAGTGAATGTATAAAGTAAAATTATATTTCATTTTGTTTAGCATACAGCTAAATTGTTTACAGCATACCAGTGATTAATTGAGCCTCAAAATATTCAGGGGTGGTTTGTTTGTTTGGTTTGGTTTGGCTTGGTTTGGTTTTTATACACATGCTAGATCAATGTGGACTGTGTATGCCGGGTATTAGAAATTGTCTCTGTAGAAAACACCAAGCTTTAAACAAACAAACCCACAAAAAAATACTTTGCTTTATTTTAGAGACGGGAAGTTGAGGAATACTGATGCACACGGAAGATCTCTTGAGGATCAGAAATTAAGCCAGATCATTATATATCCTTTTTCCACAGTTCCACTCTCGTTATCCATTTTGGATCACTGCAGCATTGTAAATTTTCAGAGTTTTAATATAATAATGCTTCATTTTTAATATAATAGTGCTTTATTTAGTGGTACTTCAGAGTTTTGAAACAACGCAGTGATGTCAAATAATGTTCTTGCTCAATGTGCTTCAATGAGCTAGAAGCACACAACAATTTAGCAAATCATAAAGCCTAAACAAAGTTTGGAGAAGCTTTTTGAGTTGCTAATCTGTTAAGACTAGAAGACACTAATCTGTTGAAATTTTATCTCTACCTTTTCCTATGTAGTAATCACTGATCTTAGATTAAATTCATCTGATTCTTGTTGCTGCAAAAGCTATTGAACACCAAAATCATGTGCTTTATTATAGCAGTCACAATGCTATAAGGCACAAATGTATCTTGTTCAATGCTATATTCTGTGCCAACTAACACAACAACCAGAGTATGGTATTGAAGAGCTGGAACACTGACTCCATGATTTTATAGAAGCATTTACTCTGAATCATCTGGAAAAACTAGTCTTTGAGAATTTGAGCTTGTACTTGTAACTATAGAAGCTGGCTCCCACCTGACCGAAGACAAGATGGGAAGATAGGTAAATGAGTCAGAAAATTGTCTGAGTAGGCCTAGCTGGAGATCAAGAATGAAGAACATTGAAGAAAATAAGTTTCTAGTATTAGCATAAATAGTGTAGACATGTTCTAATATTTATATTCTAATATTTTATGGAATGATATTTAATGGCTTACTAAAATTACCAACCTTTTGGTATGGCAATCTACCTTGATTTTCAGAAAGGACTCTACTCCTGCACATCGCTTATAAGAACATTTAGAGCAAAAAGTGATAAATTAACAAACAAACAAACAAAAACCCATAAGACAAACAAAAAAACAGGGAAAAAAATTAAAAATACTGAATATTTTCTATAACTTTCAAGATTTCACTGCAAAATCTTGCAGTGAAAGACAAGTGTCTTTCATGAAATGCTATTTTTACAGATTTTTGAAAAACCAAACTCTTCCTTCCAATTTGCAAAGAGTCAAATATCAGTTCCAGGAGAGTTAGAAGGTGAAACCTATTTCTGAACATTCCCTTACATGAAGACTTTTTTCTGGGGGAAGCATTTCCATTAATTTCAAAGTCTTCGGTGCTACCAATAAAAAATCATTGACCTCAGTAAAAGTAATCACACAGGTGTAGACTATTTATACAAATAAAGCTTTGCAGAATCTAAATTGACTAAATTGTCAAGATCTAACTTCTGCAAGTGTTAAGTAAAATTATGCAAAATGGTGATATTTGGTTACCCTAATTAACCTTGTATTTTAATTATACTATTGCACAGTAGAATTCTAATTCCTTTCCACTGTTACATGCTCTAGAATCCCTGTCTCCACTGGAAGATAAACAAACAAATCAAAACAAGTTCAGTTGTTGGGTAAGCTCTGGTCAACTGAATTTCTTTTAGTAACTTTTTATTATGAAATTGTCTGTGGAGTACAGAACATGCCCCAAATTGCAACTCTTCTACCTTAGCACTTTGGAAAGGCTTGGATTTTATTTCATGTAAGTTTTTGCAGCTGTACAAAATACTTTCATTAACCCAAGAATGGATTATTTGGAGTGCTAATTAATTGATTCTTCAAAATGCCAATTGACATACTCCTAGGGAAAACCTGATCTAAGCAACTATGTTAATCAAGCTATTGTACTTATGGTTCTGTCTGAATATCAGACCATCTGAAATGAGGAGAACTTTGCCATTACTATCCTGGACCTCTTGTGGGCAGCTAATTAATATGAGTAGACTATGACAGTTGCACTTGTACATTCACTGTACTGTCTGACAATAACTCTATAAAATTACATTTCAGCTAAAGAATGGAAACAGTGTTAAATACCATTATTTGCCTTCCTTTGATGTCTGAGAGTCATTATGAAAGCAATTACAGCAGTTTCTCTGTCTGTATGTCTACAGGGTATTTATCTGTATCTGTCTGAGTCCTTTGCCAGGTGGAGAATATATGGCATATTAAAGACAAGGGAATTCAGCCTCAATTATCAGACTATGAACAGAAGAAGAAACAAAATCAGAGTTTTGCAGATGATCCTGCCAGAAAACAGTAATTCAATATTAAAAGCAGACAATCTGGGGAAAACTTGCCCAGTGTAGAGTCTTTTTATTTTAATATTATTGAATTCCCCTCTCCTGCCATTGTTCTATTTTGTTTTCTATTCTTTTAGCTTCCGTGTTTTCTAATACCTCTGCTCACTTTAAACAAGCTTATGCTAGGTTTGAGAGCCTCATGAGCAAGGGACTTTCTTGTAAACCCTACTTTTTATTTCTTAATTACATGCAGACATTTTGCCATCTACGAACTTCCCAGAGGAAACAACAGATTTTGAGTAGAGTAAGGCCATATGAGGCAGATTTAGGAGTTCTGTACTACCTACAGAAGACTACATATTTTATTCTGCCTGTACCTAATTACTATTTTACTGATGTTGTAACAGTAAGACTAGGTCTACAGGTTGGCAGATGGGTGAAATACTTGCTTTACACACAAAACATTCAATGTCAAATTTGTCTCTTGGATTCTCTCAGCTCTCTTACACAGCAGAATACTGGGCAAATAAAGTCAGTCCTCCAATTGCTTTTTCTTGCCACTGAGTTTAGAACTGATAAAATAACATTCTGCTAAAACCCTATGAAAAAACCCCACTATTTTTTTAAACTAAACATACATGGAAAGCATGAGCACATTGCTTTTTCAGATGAAAAAATGCATTAGTTCTAATCCTCTATTTTCTTTACATTGAAGGTGTCCATTCATAAACAGCTTCACGGTTCCTTCATAAGTTGCAAAAAAAAAAGGATGGGTATTTCACCATCTTGTCAGTTTAATTCCATATAAAAACCCCAGTTCTGTAACAGGGAAGCTCATCATAAATCTTGAAACATCCATTCCATCAAGAATTAGGACTTTTATCATTACTGGTAAACTCCTGTGATGAGACTTAGTCTGCACCTGAGAACACCATAAAATGTTATAATTGGGACACATGAAAGATATACTTCGGTCTCCAAACAGATTCCCCAGTTGTACCAAACACATGCAGGAAAGTAATGTGGACCTGGATGAAAGCTAGTTTGCCCTGCTATTTCAGGGCTGACAGGATGCTAATTTATCTTAGTTGCCTGCTATCCATCATCATTTGACAGGCTGGTGAATGTATCTATAAAAGCCAAAGATTCTGTTCTTTTAGTAACCTAAGATTTCTGATGCTTTATGATGCCTTTTGTTTTAACTAGAAAGGGAAGAACATTAAAATGCCACACTGCTCATTGTTTATGATGCCTATTCTGAAACCTGGCTAATATTATTCCTGGCCTTTAGCATGTTATTAAAAATGGTTCTTGGTATTTTTCTAAAAAAAAAACCAAACAAAACCAAAAGCCTAAATAATTACTCCTTTATGAGATTTTAGAGGTAATTTGGAGAAAAGGTATAGTAGTGTCAGATTGTGCAAGTTACCATCTGATGAAGTCAGACCTAGTCTTAGAGGTATATAATATATAACTGCTGTGTCATTAGCATAGTCCTTGATCTCAGGAAAATAGGGTACAAAGAGGGGTTATAACATGGAATCATAGAATCAACCAGGTTGGAAGAGACCTCCAAGATCATTCAGTCCAATCTAGCACCCAGCCCTATCCAATCAACCAGACCATGGCACTAAGAGCCCCATCCAGTCTTTTCTTGAACACCTCCAGGGACGGCGACTCCACCACTTCCCTCAGCAGCCCATTCCAATGGCAAATCACTCTCTCTGCGAATTGATAAAATCGATTTTAAAAAGCCATCACTTTATTTTCACATAATCCCATGAAGGCACTGGACAAAAGAAGAGTGAGGGATTGGTTTGCCATAGGTGCATTAAGAAATTGTAGTCCCTCCTCCTGCTTTGTTCTACTGCATTAGTGCTGTCATTCTCAAGTGCCCAACACAACACTTATCCATGCAAAACAGAACTGTGCTTCATTTACTTTAAGGCTAATATTTTGAAGGCCATGGAGATGACAAAACAAGAATTCATCACCAAGGAGTCCAAATAATCCATAATATGCCAATTACTTACGCTAGAGCTTCAAATACATTTGGAGTATTAGATACCATGTGCATCTTCCTCAAAATCCCTACAATATTTTCCAGCTGCACAATCTTTTTAACTTTTAAAGAAAACAGTTATTAGACTACAGACATGTCTTTAAACCCTTCTCAGACATGTTCCTAGCAATCTCACGTTACAATACTATTTTCATCCTGGTAGGGCATATTCTGGTATTGGCCATTGGAAGTGGTACTGTTTAAGTCTTGCAGAACTAGAATTTCACAAGAGCTGTGTTTGTGTATCCACACACATATATAAGCTATCATAATTTCATTGTAAAAGATTAATGAATATCTCATTAAGACATGAAGACCTTAATATCTTCTGAGCAGAGATAGTGTGGCAAAGAAGGAGGAAAGAATTTAATATTATATTAAACATTTTGCAGTATAAATATAGTTTTGATTAATTAAATCTGTATAGCCTATTACCTTACCCTGAGGAAACTACGATATTCAACAATACTTCTTTTTAATAAGAAAAAAACCCAAACAACTTGCTTTTGATATTTAACCAAAGAGAAAAGACATTGAGAAATATATTTTATGAACTTCTATAAACAAAGAAATTTAATTCTTTCCTTTAATTAAAAAGAAACAATGCAGCTTACAAGGAACACACTTGTTTTCTTCAAAAAGGAAGATTAATACAGGTTAAAAAGCCTTTCTAGCTTTACAAAATTAATACTGTGTTTAATTATATGAGATTAAAATTTCATTATACATTGTACTTTAATTGGTATAGAAGGGGCCAGAGGTTAAAACCTTTGCACGAGTTACCTTTTGTGCTATTCCAATATCTACTAACATAGCAGTTTTAAATTATAAACCCTGACAATATTTAACAAGTTTCTTACACGCTTTAATTTTACCTTAGTAATCTTTTATGTGGAGCAGTAGTGCTCCTGAGGTCATAATCCTCTATGATGAAACAAGCAGAGACAGAAATTATTACAAATCCAAAGTGGCTGGACATTATTGGATTATGGTGAAGGTGCTACAACTATCAACTATAGGTTTAGATGTGGCTGCTGTACAACGGTTACATGCTGTGATGACTAAACTACACATGTGGGGCAGTGTTCTGCCTCCTAAACAAGCAGAGCAAGTGATACCTTCAAGAACACCAGGAAGTCACTCTCAGGAAAAGATAACAGAAACCCTGACAGCCTTCTAAAAAATTAGTAAAATAGCCCTAAGCTGTTCAAACCACTGATGCTATGTCCTAGAAGTGGAATTTTCAGAGGACTCCAAGGGGTTTAGGCATACAGAGTCCATTAATTTCTAATGGAATTAGGAATCATAGAATCAACCAGGTTGGAAGAGACCTCCAAGATCATCCAGTCCAACCTAGCACCCAGCCCTATCCAGTCAACTAGAGCATGGCACTAAGTGCCTCAGCCAGTCTTTCCTTGAACACCTCCACGGACACTGACTCCGCCACCTTCCTGGGCAGCCCATTCCAATGCCAATCACTCTCTGTGTGAAGAACTTCATCCTAACATCCAGCCTATACCTCCCACCGGCACAACTCGAGACTGTGTCCCCTCATTGTGTTGCTGGTTGACTGGGAGAAGAGACTGACCCCCATCTGGCTACAACCTCCCTTCAGGTAGTCGTCATGAGGTCACCCCTGAGCTTCCTCTTCTCCCTATTCCAGATGTGTTGGGAAAACTCAACACTACTTTGAACAATGCTCCTCAAATAAACAGGAAGTAACTGTTTCACAGGCAAACACACCTCCATTTAAGAAATGAAGCCATTTTATTTATGAGTAACAAGCAAGATAATGCCATTCCCACCCTACTTCCCCTTATAGTAAACCTCTAATGAACATGGCTGATAAATCCAGGTGGGTCTGGAGATTTGGGGTTTGATCTAAAAATGTTGATGTGATTCTTAAAGTGATCAGACAAGTAACTTATTCATGCTGAAACTGCACTCAAACAACCTTCATTTCTGAGCAATTCAAAGGAAAAAATAAAACAACACTAAAAAAAAAAAACAAACAAAAAAACCCCAAAACATTTAAAAACAAGAAAAAAACCCAAAACTTCCCCCCTCCCGCAACAACAACAAAAACAGACAAATAAATGTAGGAAGTATGAATCTGAGAAATTATCTGTCTCACTAACTTCTCTTGTCCAGCAAGAATAAAGACAGAAAATCATCTTTTAGGGAATCAGTATTAACTTCTCCCACTATGATGACCCAAGAGGCTATCTATCACTATAGAATTTAGAGATTATTGACCACTCTTTAGTATTGACAAAATCAGTGTGTATATGGATTACCTGCCATATAAATGCCAGTCATGTGAATTTAAGGTTTGACCAACAAGAAAATTAAAACATTAAATGCCTGCTGAAAATTAAAAACAACTGCTGATTTGTACAGCAAGTTGAGGCAGTGCAGCATCAACATCATGCGAACCACATATGCAAATATCACTGCGGTGCTTAGTGCTACCCTAAACTGACCTGTGGAAAAGGGGTGTTTGCTCATGTTGTTGAACTGAGGTGAGAACAGAGTTCTAATTACCTGTTTTTTTCCTGCAGTAGTTTGCAGTTGAATCTCATTATTGGCTAACTGTTTAATCAACTCTAAAAAATACAGTATAATTAGTACTGCAAGAATGTAGATACCCTGTGAGGCAAGCGGCTCCAGAATGCCAGAAGCCTACTCAACATGCCATGAATATCTTATCTGAACCAAAATTCAGACACTGAAAAAATAGATGTTTATATGCCCATAAAATATTTAGCAATCTCATACTACATCTTCAGATGTTAAAATAGTTGCTCAGAGTCCCATTTGAAGTAAATTAACACAACTTCATTTAAATCAACAGAGATGTACTGATTTGCCCAGTGTGAGACTTTGACCCGCACCCCTTTTCGGTAGCATACCAACTCTGGGCCTGATAATGTTTTCACTGAAAAAGAACACTTCAAAGGGATTTTTGTGTGCTTAATGGAATTCAGGATGAGGCCTTCTGCAAGTAGCTATAGTAATTTTAAAATATCTGCCTCATTAAAAGGACAAACTTTCAGAGCCAGCAAATGAAACTATGTAATTAAAACATGTTTGTTTAAAAAAAAAAATCCAGAGAGGTTCTTGGACAGTGAAATAATATCCTTCAGATTAATGTTTAATTGAAAACATTATTTACTGCTCTAGTGCATTTGATAGAGCTCTTTACTGTGTTTCTTTATGTATAATTGTGGTTTGCAACCAATTTAAAATAAGTAGATGAGTGCAGTCCTTATAGAAGGTGAAGATGAGTCCTTGCAAGGATATCAACGTCTACAGGGGTTTCTTCTAACAGATATGAAAAAGTAATTTCCATTCTGCTACTTTTGTGTGATCCTTTCTGCATATAAAATGCCTTTTACACACATACACACAAGTCTTCTCACCTGAGAAGAATATTTCCTGGAAAACCAGCATACCCTACCCTGATATTCTCTGCATCTTTGATTTAAGGAAAATTAAGTCATAATAAAACCAGCTTCTTTCCTTCAAAAGTGTAGTTCATTCTTCTAACACCTACAGTATTATGTAAATGTGACTGTTACAACTAAAACAAAAATATTAAGTATGTACAATTGTGAGCTGACTATGTTATGTACAGATTGAAAGATTTCCAAACTGCAGAGTCTGGGCTTTGGACACTTCTCCTAGAGCTACCCAGGCAAAGATACTTCTCTGGCTTGGAGGTACCACTGGTTTTACTAGATTTTCTGTTGAAAAGCTGTTTGACTTCCTCTTGCAAAAAGCTGAGAACTCAAAATTTAGCAGTGTCACTGAAATTATTAATGAGCTTTATGTTAGATGGTTATCCAGACTTTTTCCACATTCCACTGACAATCTGTCTTTCTGTATCTTTGTCTGAGTTTAGTTTGGACATGCTCAGATCAACAACTCTGTCTTTCTTCATGCTGAAAACAAGCAAGTTCCATATGATGCTATCGAAACAGCAGTAATAATGCCCTGCCACACTGGGAGAAATTCCACTACAAACATGAGCATTATTTGGTAAAAACACTACATTTTTAAGGGTGTTTTTTAAAAAATGAGAGGAAGACCTCAGTGGGAGTTATTTGCCCGTGAGCTCTTCCCATACATACTCATAGCCTGGTTGTAGTTAACGCGTTGGCCTATTGTTATAGACAAAAGAATGTCCAACTCTCTCAAGGTTAATTGACTGCTGTTCTTTGAAAAATACATGAGAAACTTTATTGACTGTCTCACATCCGACCTCACCTGTCATGCAGGAGGAGAACAGTAACAGGGGAAAGGACTCCACAAAAGGACGAGAAGGACAAAGGTGAAATGCAGAGGACTGCACTGAATTTTGATAAAATTTCTTCTCTATTCTTGTCCTGTGTGTTTTCTAATTCAAATTCCTGTGATTAGAAAAAGTCTGCAATCTTCAGGAAAGATTTCTCCTTACCAGGTTAAGTACTTGTTCTAGTGCTTCAGTGTTTCAAGGCAACCAAGAACAAGCAGGAATACAGAAGTGCCCCAGATTCATTTGCAAAATTAACATTTATCGATTTTAAGCCTGTCCCAAGAACAGTGATTTCTTCACATATGGAAATATTACCACAACATTTTAAAGACTACACTGATGGCCACTTTCATAAGTAATGACCTTATCTTGGATATTACAATAACAGAACCTGAACTAGCTGAATCACAGAGTGTTAGGGGATGGAAGGGACCTTGCATGGTCACCCAGTTCAACTCCCCTGCCAGAACAGGACTTCTTTTCTTTCTTTTGCTTTTCCCTTCTTCTCCCTCATCTCCCTCCTTCCCCCATCTTCCTCCTTTTCTTTCCATATTCATCCTTTTCCTCCCCATCTCCCTCCTTCCAGCACCACCTCCCCTTTTCTACCATATCTGCCCCTTTCCTATGCCACACAGCATTTCCCTTTTTTCCCCCAAACCCAGAGCACCTGGATCCTGTTGGAGTCTCCTCCCACCCCAGGTGTGACCACTTTGTCCTCCCTGCCCACTCTCCTTTTTAATCGGACCCAGGAAAGGCAGCAGCCTTAAGCTGTGCCCAACTGGGCAGGGAGATCTTCCTCCTGTGATCACTGGTGAGTGCCCATGGTGCACACTGGGTGAATGGTGATGGAGATCAAAGGCTGGGGGGCCTGGTGGCCCCCCAGTTTGGTAGGATAGAGACTTGATGGTTACTCTAACATCATCCATGGGTGTTGGACGGGCCTCCTTACTTGGGCTAAGCTTCTTTATGTTTAGCTTCTTCTTTTGGCTCACTTACAAATAGCTTAAGTATTTGGCTGAACTGTAAGCTCATGGGGAAGTAGTATTATGTTATCATAGAATTGTTTAGGTTGAAAAGACCTGTAAGATCATTGAGCCAAACTTGCAACCCAACACCACCATGGCCATTAAACCATGTCACAGTCATTGCTACATATTGCTTGAACACCTCCAGGGATGGGCACTCCACCACCTCCCTGAGCAGTCTGTTCTAATGCCTGACCACTCTTGCAGCAAACAAATTGTTCCTCATGTTCAACCTAACCTTCCCCTGGCATAATTTCAAGCCATTTTTTCTCCTTCTATGACCTGATATTAGGTGGAAGAGACCAACTCCTACCTCACTACAACCTCCTTTCAGGGAGCTTGTAGAGAGCAATGACAAATCTATCATGCTGGCAGAGTCCCATAAAGAGAATAAATGAGACTATCTCCTCCTTACTGAAGAGATACAGATAACTTCCTTAGATCTTTCACATGAACTTCAGGCCAGAATATGCAGCGGTATCTTTGTAGATTATCTGCAAGACTTTGTGAGGAAAACAGTGCTTCCTCTGAGACTGTTACATGCAGCCTGCATGTATAGATCTCAGAAGTATAGCATCTCCTGGAGAAACACCATAGAAAAAGTAAAATCAGGCAGGAACTGATATTTTAAACTCAAATCTTCAAGAGATCGAATTAAATTTGACTTAAATATCACACCACTTCTTGTGTTTTGAATCCTGTGGCACCCAGGAGAACAGCTGTAATTGTTAAACTTGCGACCCACCTCAAAAATAATTTCACCTAAAACTGGAACAGAAGTTGTTGGCTTTTTTCCCCACTAAAAGCAAGCATCATTTTGTACAACACGCTTGTATGTCACTTCACACCACAGCAGCTACTGTTAGACTCAAATTGGTAAAAGAGTTTACCTTAGATTGCTGACACAGTCCTATGCCCGCACCATATCAGCCTGACTAGCATATATAAGCCAAACACATCTAATGCTTAGAGCATTCCATGAGTTAGGTCTCCACAATGACAAGCCTGCACAAGACACATTTCTGATGATAACGAGATAACCCCTTGTAATGCCTCCACCATGATAACTGGATTTTTGCTAAGCTTTCCATGACGAAATCACAGCCATAATAATGACACACTGCACACTACTGCCAAGCTGCGTAAAGTGACGCCTGCTTACAACAGCTTGGAATGGAACTTCTTAATATGACTGGAAACTTTACCAATAACTAAGGTACAGGGTTTGGGGTTTCTTTTAATTACTCTTCTTGAATAGTACCTGCTCATCTTGACAGTCATACAGAACTAGAAACTGACTTTACACCAACCAGAAACTCTGAGACCAAAGAAACAGATTATGTTGTTGATGGAACAATAAAAAAAACTACAATCCATACAATATGTCTTACAGAACCAGAAACTGACTTTACACCAACCAGAAACTCTGAGACCAAANTTGGAATGGAACTTCTCAATATGACTGGAAACTTTACCAATAACTAAGGTACAGGGTTTGGGGTTTCTTTTAATTACTCTTCTTGAATGGTACCTGCTCATCTTGACAGTCATACAGAACTAGAAACTGACTTTACACCAACCAGAAACCCTGAGACCAAAGAAACAGATTATGTTGTTGATGGAACAATAAAAAAACCTA
The DNA here is from genome assembly GCA_013400475.1 of Tricholaema leucomelas. Taxonomy (NCBI): domain Eukaryota; kingdom Metazoa; phylum Chordata; class Aves; order Piciformes; family Lybiidae; genus Tricholaema lacrymosa; species Tricholaema leucomelas. Next base: position 1,953,566 of record WAAF01018545.1, read on the forward strand.
CAATCCATACAATATGTCTTACAGAACCAGAAACTGACTTTACACCAACCAGAAACTCTGAGACCAAAGAAACAGTTTATGTCGTTGATGGAACAATAAAAAAAAGCCCTATAATCCATACCATACAAAGGAGTACCAGCAAGACTTATTGAATTAAGTCTCTTTGGACTGCATTCAGCCTCCACCTAGATTCCTACCACAGAAAAATCCACATGCTCAGTGTGTACAAAAGCCAGAGTTAGAATATTTTCATTACTCAGTGCAGCACTAGGAGGTTAAAAATGCCAGTGTCCTCTTCCCTTTCAAAATCTCTCATCTCCTACCCCCTACTTGCCAGCTGTATAGAGTATTTCCCTTGCCACTAATTCTGATAGCATGCCCTAATTAACACATTTTTATCTTTTGGTACAAATCAATTACAATTAAAATATAGTTTGTCAAACCTCAGTGGAGAATTGTTTCATGTTAAAAACATTTTTACTCAGGAGAGAAAGTGTGATTAACTTCAATAGCAAGCTTAAAGTTCAACTTACTATGAGCAGAGGGAATCAAGTGCAGCTCTTCCTTTGCAGAGGACTTCAAGTTTCATCTCAGTGCAAGGAAATCAAAAGTGTGGAGGGTCACTGGTCATGCAGTTCATTAGCATGTCACAGGATCTAGGAATGAAATTAAAAGTGATTTCGGTTTAGGTTTGTCTGGCTGCTTTTAAAAACGTGCTGAATAAGGCTGTGAGAAAATGTCTGACACCTGAAAGGACAAAAAAATTACCTTTTAAAGCATCATATTCCTCAGAATGCGTATGGAATGTGATGTACTGTATTTCATTTCAAATGGTAGGTAAAAATGCAACAAGTTCCATGTCTGCTACAGCTAAGGGCCACAAGCTAGCAGCAACAAAGTCTGTCAGACTTACCTTGTCTTAATGGAGCCCAAACGCCACTGCCTGTGTCCTGTCCTGACTCCTGTGACTGCTGAAACCATTTTAAACATGCTCAGTATAAGAAACTCCCACACATTCTAGATGTATAAAAATATTGAAGTCTAACAGAGCTGGACAGCTGCATAAAGTGTGAGGTTTGGGTCCCAAGGCGCCAGTGTGCTCTGCCCTGAGCCGGTTCTGGCCGGTTCTGAACAGGAAAACTGCCGCCTGTGGGCGCACACGGCAGCCAATCAGGACGCACCTGCTGCTGCAGTGAGGCAGCACCAAGCAAGGGCGAAGAGGAGGACAAGGGGGAAGTAGCGTCAGGCAGCTGAGAAGGACTAAGGAGAAAACATAGCCAGAGGTGCTTTTGGAGAAACCAAGGGAGAATCAGGGAAGGAAACACGTTTGGGGACACAGATAGAAGTAGTCCAGGCCTGAAAAGGCACATCTGAGAGGACAACTGGCCATGGAGGATCCACTCTGTAGAGTGCTCCCGTGAGGGACCTTGTAGTAGCCTTCCAGTATCTGAAGGGGGCCTACAGGAAGGCTGGGGAGGAACTACTGACAAGGTCTTGTAATGGGTTTGCATTGTTGGAGAATGAAACAGGATAGCTTTCTCAAGGCCTCATCCAGCCTGGCCTTGAACATCTCCTGGGAGGAAGCGGCCACAACCTCCCTGGGCAACCTGTGCTGGTGTTTCACCACCCTCACTGGAAAGAACTTCTTCCTAACATCTAGTTGGATTCTCTCTTCTTCCAGCTTAAACCCATTATCCCTTGTCCTGTCATTCCAAGACCTTGTCAATAGTCCCCAACCCTGCTGTAAGACCCCTTCAGATACTGGAAGGCAACTCCAAGGTCTCCTCAGAGCCTTTTCTTGAGGCTGAAGAGCTCCAACTCTCATAGCCTGTCCTCATAGCAGAGGTGCTCCAGCCCTCTGATCATCCTTGTGACTCTTCTCTGAACTCTCTCCAACAGTTCAATGTCCTTCTTATACAAGAGCATAACGCATTTTTCTAAGATCCTCAAGAAAATCATCCTTACTGTTTCTGTTTTACAACAGGATCCCATGGCTTTGTACTCTGCTGCATGTGTCTAATTGCACAACACACGACGTCTTGCAACATCTACTACACACACAGACACACTTATTCTCTTAAACTGAACTACTGTGTGTGGCTGTGAGCACTGCACTTAGATGAAAACATTGCCACTTCTGAGATGTAAAGTACCAAACTAGTATAAATCCCACCTGTCCATCAAGATGTGTTCACAAAAACATGAAGTGCAGCTTTGTCTCAGCAGACTTCACACTAAATAGAATATCATCTGCTCGTGTCAATTCACTTTATGTTAGATTAAGTATCTATCTTTCTACAGATGCTATAAATCTTTCTTTTATACTTACAAAAGTTGTTCTTTGCTATGCAGAACAGTGAAAAGAAAGCATATGTATTTCACATATGTGTGTAGGGACACATACAAACACATACATAGAGCATTTTCCCCTGATAAGTGACACACCAGCCCCTTTTTACTCCATGTAGCTATGATTTCACCCAATAATTCTGGCATTAGTCCAATAGTCCTCTTCCACAGGCTGATCAGCTGGCTATAAAATCCCTAGTCACCATAAGACTGGGGTGGTCAAAATGTAAGATGACTTGAGGCATCATCAGCTACGTTGTATGTGAGCACACATTCTGCCCAGCCCACTCTGCCTGGAGTTTTGTTAGGTGAGTTAATGTTTGGCATCCTCATAAACAGCACCTGAAAACCAGGTGGCTGTAAAAGCCAAAGTTTTTAGTTCCATCAGTGAAACTGCAATGCAATTTAAAGCAAACAACAAAAAAAATGGGACCCACACACATTAATTGACAAACAGATTTCTGATGTACATTTCCACTGTAATGAATAAGATCACTGCATTTACTATTAGCTGGGAGGCTGTGATCAATGCTGTTATCAAAAGCTTGAAATATTTCCCTTATGCTTTTACCCTGTGAGATTCCATGAGTATTTTAGTACATATTTGTAATGAGCACAGCTCTAGGTTAGCAAACCACAACTGTGTTCGACCCCAGCTATCATGTAAGCTTCTAGTTTTCTCTAGACTAAAGTACACTGAAGTATTTTTCTGCTTTCCTGCAGTTTTTAAGTAGATAATAAGTCCCAAACTTCACCAGCCTTTAGCTGAAAGAAGCTTGTCACGGTGGTTGGTAGCTAATGAAGATCCTTTTAGTTTATCTTCATCAATTGTCAAATATTTGAGTCCATGAAGTGGTGTGATGAGGTACAAAGACAGATATTTGAAGGGATTTTAACTCATTTGAGCAATTACATGCTTAACTGCCCTGCGATAATCTGTCAGTCTGAGTCTTTTCTACACAGCAGAAGTGGGGAGTATTAGAATAGCTGGATTTAGAACATAAAGGCCTGGCCTGAATGGAAGAAAGGCAGCAGAGAAATTAATTGCCAGTAACAAACAGCAGGACTGCTTGCAAGTTATATATCACATAGTTACCTACCAGCAGTGGTAGGAGCCAGCTGTAAAATAACATACTGGATTGTGACAAAATAGTCACTGCTATGAAATCAGTGAATACCATGAAGAATTTAAACTAATGCTGCTAATCAAGTACATTGTATTAGACACATTCTATAGATACAAAGGGAAAAACCTTGTGTTATAGAAAAGATTTGCTGATTGAGAATTTCAGTGAAGCAAGCATGGATTCAGTCATAGCTGAAGGAGTTTTAAGAGATGACCTTATGATTTATACCCTTATTTATGCACATTTCTGCCACACCGAGACTATAACACTTGTGTAGATTAATGGAACAATAAATAAAACAAAAAAGGAGAGGAAAGATGCTTCCTTTACTTCTCATTCTTTAATTCTGAAATACTAAAATTAAAGTCAGATTATTAGAAGGATCTAACTGCTGCTGTATATCGCTTACAATGGTAGAGTTAGAACTTTCTTAGGTCTTGGGGAGCCAAGAGAGAGCTACTACAGAAGAGGCAACTCTTTTCAGTCCAAGCTCAGTGCTACTCTGAGCCACCATTTCCAGAACCCTGACTTAATGTCCTATATCTTTTCCTTCCTTATGCTATCTCTTTGCTCCATCAGTTGCCTCACTCCTTATGCAGCCTCCCTGGTCACTTTTGTTTGGCGTGGGAAGACCTCTTCAAGTAGGAGTTAATGATCTTTCCTGTTAGTGAGTATAGAGCCTTGGCACGCTGGTATTATCACCAGGAATCCTACTCCACAGCATCCTTTTCCTACACCCATAGAAGCCTAACTCAATAACACTCTGAGATTTCCTGCAGTGGGGAAATATCAGTCCAATCGTAGTCATTTTACACCAGAAATCAAGTAGTTGACTTTTCCACAAGTTTGGGGGTTGCTTTTTTATTCCCATTTGGAATTACACCATGAGGAATTTGGACTTGAGGCTACAGCTAACGCAAGAAATGTCAGAACGCACTTACTGAAGTCTTTCATTGCCTTCCTGGTAACACCATAAATGACAGAGTGTTCTATACAGAGAGGGACATTTCACTCATATTGCTCATGTTAGTTACAAAGTTTATTTTAGATTTGCTGTCTCCCTAAGGTGCCAGCTCTGAGGGAGCTAGTTAGCATGGTAGTGTTAGGTACAAAGCAAAAGCCCTTCACCTCAGGGACTGTGCTTCAGTTCTGACCTAAGGTCAGAAAGGAAATAAGATAGGTAATCTCAGCTCTGTCCCTAATGACCAGTATTCCACATCACAATGCTACACATGGCTGTCAGCTTCTGCTCAGGAGAGGCCCAGGACACAGCCAGCATGGAGAACTAATTACCCTTCCATCCCAGGGAACAAATGGGCAGCCCAGCTCAGCAGGCTGAGATCACTGGCGAGGTACAGCAGCAGGCTAATAAAGTGGAGGAGTGTCACATGCATGGCTGTGGCATACAGTTCATGAGATGCTTTATTTTTCCTTCATTAATGAAGATTTTATTTTAGACTCACTGTATTACATTTGCATATTGAAACAAAAAAAGAGGAAGAAGGAGAAAAGGTGGGGGGGGGGGAAGAGAAAAGAACAGAGCTGATTTATTCAGTCAGCCTGGTGTTGCAATCATCACCTGCCTTTTGTTTTTACAGACCTAATTCACATGGGCCAAATTAAGTCCAGACTTTTATGAGTGGGGCATAAAGGGCACAAAGAGCTGCTTCCCCATCAGTGGAAGAAGGAACTATAAATTGGTTGCTTACACTGGAGAATCCAGAGGTAGAAATTCACACAGTGCCAGCAGGATTAGTTGGGTCAGACAGGCCACATCTGAACTGGATGGACTAGGATGTGTTCTCATTTCCACCCAAGAATAGAGCAGGGGAACCAGTAAGGAAGCAAAATCTTCAAAGAGCTTATGCTTAGTTCTTTGCTCTTGCACCCCTAGAGCCACCACCACCTCTGGGTATCACTGTTCACAGTGCACAGAAGGGTCTCTCCCCCCATGAGGTGCCTCAAACTAATTAGCTCATAACCTAATATTTATTGGGATGCAACAGCTTACTGTAATTACAGCATTCTCTAACTGCCTAGACCAAAGGGTAGAAATACCTGGCACCAGAAGCACAGGTCACTGCCAGTACATGTACACACAGGTGCCCACAACTCCATTACAACCAGCATCAACACGAGGAGAGCCAGCGGGACATTCCCTTCGTCTTACTATAGAACAGAGAATACACAAAGCTTACAGCAAAATGTGTGGTGGTGAGCACAGACAAAAGGGATATCTTGAAAAGCTTATATTTTTATAGCTGTTATAATAGCCAAAGTGTTAATTAAAAGTACATAATGAAGGAAGCAATTAGACATTGGGACAAACACATGCAATGATTGCCAGAAATTTACCTCCACACAGAAGCACTGGAGCCACAGATCTGCCTATGAACAAAAAAAAACAAATGAACAAAGTCACAAAAAACAACACCAACAAACAAACATACCAGAAAAATACAACCAGCATCTCACACTCAAACTTGCTTCAACAATCCTTTTAAGCACCCAGGTGTGAGGTCAGTTTGCAGAGGTCACAGGTCCCACACAAACATGCAGCATTCCAGGTTATCACCAGAAATTTTGGTTCTGTGAATATGATATGGTCTACACAACACTAGGGTTGTTGACATCAAACAAGACACCTTTCTTGAAGCAGGAAAAGGGTCTTCACTCTGGAAATAGCAACCTTCCAGTACTTGAAGGGGTTCTGCAGGAAAGCTGCAGGGGGGCTGTTTACAAAGGCCTGCAGTGATAGGATGAGGGACAATGGTTTGAAACTAGAGAAGAGTAGATTTAGGTTGGGTGTTAAGAGGAAGTTCTTTACTGTGCGGGTGCTGGAACACTGGAACAGGTTGCCCAGGGATGTAGTTGAGGTCCCATTCTTGGAGATATTCAAGGTCCTTGTTGACAAGGCTCTATGATTTATAACTGGGAGTAGGTGGTGCCCACTGTTGTCTCTCCATTTCCTATCACACCCTAGCAGCATCGGTGTAAGCTTCAGTGGTAATCAAGGAAAATGAATCATAGCATTCCCACCCTTTCTGAAGAAGACAAACCACTTAAAACTTGTGCAGAGTTTTCCTTCAAATTATTTTTCATATGAAAATGTCAGATCAGCTGAGGATTTGATCTCAACTCAGAACTCTGGCTGGAGTCTGTTTCACTGGAAAGAAGCAGCAGCAGCCTCCTCATAGGTCTGAGGAAATCTGTACAAGCAGACTACCAGACCAAAGGAGACAAGCAATGCACCCTTGTGGGGCTTCTTTCTGGGTTTTGGATAAGAGTATGTCTCCACCCAAAAGATTTACCTGGTTCCTAGGTCTTAAATTAAGCTTAAAGAGTAATTTTTACTTGCTACAATGTCATGAAGCCACAAATAAATGCAGTAAATTCCCAAACTGAATCACTCCTTGTTGAACCCAATCCTGGCAGATGCTCATGTTTTTCTGGATCAGAAATAAAACTGGCAGAATGAGGCACAGGCTGGACTTTGTGTCTCCATACCCAGCAGCAGAACTGAACTGGCATATTTAGAAATAAACAGTGATGAGACACAGATCCAACACAAGAATGCCCTGGTTCATAGTATCCTTCTCTGGACCATAACACAGAGCAGTCAGGCCAAGTCTTATTTACATGGGTTACCACATGGTGATCATAATTTGGTAGGGAAATGGGATACTGGAAAGTATGGAAGTAAACCCACTTGAATTCCATAATGTTTGTTCAGGCAGCTGTAAATAAGCTTTGCAAACAGAGGCAGCAAATGGATTTTTGCCATGGAATTCAGTAAGGATTTCACCCCATATCTTTTCAGTTTGCCAGTCCTATGAGCTCAATTTACAGACACACTGTAGAAAATAGAGCTAAAGTAGCAGGTGTATGTTTATTGCTTTAATCCATTGAGTGAGTCTGATATAATAGAGATTTTACATCACAGCCAAGCTTCCCTGAAGGAGGCAAAACAGTCTTCAAGTACCACTAAAAGTTATTATCACTGTCATTATGATAGCATGTGGGAGCCTTAGTTGATGACTAGAACCTATCAGTGACAAATCCAAAAGGCAAGAGCAAGAAAGAAGCTTTCAGAATGCAGTGTCTTCTGTTACAAAAGCAACAGAGATAGCCCTCTAAAAATGAAATCTGCAAGAAACATGAGAGACACACAAGTTTTGCCTGAGCTCTGTTTCGTATTCTTATTAGCATCATTCCCTAGGGGCAAGTAATTCTGAGTGCGACACAAAGTTGATAATATGCTGAGTATAATTATAATGAGGATTGATTAAGTTGGTAGCCAAAGCACAGTAGCTTTATATCTGAAAGAGCATCATAAAAGAAAACCACATTAAAAGTTTTGGAAGAAAACTATACACAGGGATTGACAACCAGCTCCCTAGTGGAATAACATCAAAGCCAAAATATATTGTATGCAAACCAACCTGCAAACAGATAAATGATTCTAAATGTTTTAAGGTTTCCATGTTAAAAACTTAAAATCTGAATACATTAGGAGAATAAAGTATTGACAGCTGTAGCTATTCTGTGCAATTAAGCTCAACTTGCCCCCTTTTTCAGTAGCTGTTGAACAACTCTGTTTGCCTTTGGAATTTTCTACTCAGTTTCACAGGAACATTTGGCAGTAGAAGAAATTTTTGAAGATATCATTTCAGGAACTGATTCATCCCTGATTCTAGGGGAATTACAAGAGCTAACTGGTATAAGGACTCATTAAGCCAGCCCACTGTCTTAAAGTCTTTCCTCCTTTTGTTTTCTGTTTCTATTTCGCACTTACCTGCTGTCCTGCTCTGCATCTGACGTTTGAATGTGATTTGATTTTGCAAGTGAAATAAACTGGATGAAGTTCGACAAAGATCTCAACATTTCACGTACCTGAGTCCTATTTCTCAGCAGGCAGAACTCACGGATACAACTTTTAATATTTCTAGGTCACGCTCACTTAAACTGTCAAAAAACCCAAAGAGTATTTGTATCCAATACTTTAAAGCAGAATAATCATGAAGACTTCTGAGCCTGATTCTCTCATGGCCTGAAATACTGGCCCCAAAACAGTAGTGAACTTTTGAAGTGTTTCTCTTTGTAGAGAGTCATTGCAATAAGTACAGTTGTGGTTGTCAAAATTAATGGAATGAGTCAAGTGCTGAATTTAAGGAATCTGTTTTGAAAGATCAGCATTATCAGACCAGCATGCTCCAGGGTCAAAATTGGGCATGGTACATGACTCTGAAAATACAGCACTTTTTAGGAACCTATGACTTTCCAGTTCAGTAAAGTCATGTCCCAGTTACTGCATGCAACTACATCATAAAGAAAAAACCCCAAACTCCAAACATTTAAAGTAGTTCATATCTCATCTTAACACTACCATTTTACCCCTGTTTCTTCATCACTCCCCTACAGCAATCAGTCGTCCTTTGATTTTTAGCATCAGTTTATGTATAACTCATCATATCCAACGTGTCCAACTGTTCTTTCTCTGGTCTGACAGTACCCTGAGTTATAAAGACCTTGGTTAGTGTCTTAAAGTTTTTAAGAAATACACAAGAATATACATCCATGGTTTACTCAAAAGTGCAGAGTCTTTAATGAACAGGATAAAGCCACAAGGAAAAAAATTCCATGGAGCAGAAGGGATGCTAAATATCACTGATCTGGATGTTACAGTGTTGTGTATAAACACAACACACCAAAAACAAATGTAAAAAGGTAGTGCTGGCTTGTGCAGCAAAATGATATTGACACAATTAGTTCGATGCTGTTTTTAGAGTTTACAGAATATGACCTCTGGATTTTTCATCTTGAAAGGTTACTTCTAATTAGCATCCAGCGATAACACATTAGAGATGCTTCTTTAAAAGATATCACAGCTCCAGCAATGAGTACTGACATGGTATCTATCAAAGTCTCATGGTGCCCGCTATTCTGACAAAAGGCACTCCAAAGGACTGGCACGTATCACCTTATTTGCATTTTTGCATTTCATTATGCTCATAATTGCATACCACCACAGCAATTCTTCCCCACTATCTCAGAAAACATTATCAGCCATGTCTGAAATAAATGCTTAAATGTCAACAATTGACGAGCAAGAAAAGCTGACCTTTGCAGGATCTCATTCTTTTGAGAATTGCCCTGGTATGACTCACTCCTAAACTTTCTGTTTGTGTTTGATAACACCAAAGGAACATAGTTTCTGTATGGATTGGGTTTTGTGTGCTGGAAATAGCGAGGAAGTCAAAGAGCTGCAAAAATACAGTCCATTTATACCAGTAGTCAGCTGGGATTGACTGTACATATGCAATGGCAGTTCTTAAAGTCACCAAAACATTAATGTAAGTGGACATTAACATTAAGCTACAATGGAGTTTCTGTGGAATTATATGTTACATTTACAATAGAATTAAAATTAATTTCTACATGAGTAACGTTATGACAAAGAAAAGACACAACCCTGCTTCCACAAACTTCCACACGCTGTAAGAATTATAAATCACTGATCTAAACCCAAGGAAAACTCTTCTGCCATATATTGCAATATTGACTGGCCTTTATTCATGAGTAATGTTACAACAAAGGAAACAACCAACCTTCCTTCCACAAACTTCCACACACTGTAAGTGTTTGACAATTATAAATCACTAATCTAAACCCAAGGAAAACTCTTCACACTCTTCTGCCATATATTGCAATATTGTCTGGCCTTCGCTAGACTGAGCTAACATTTTACCCTAGTTTGCATTTCTCCCATTATTTCACAGCTCCATTTACCTTGATTTGCACAGCAATCTTGGAGCATGTTTTTCAAAGAAACACTCATCAATTTTAGCTTAAAATAAACGACACCAGTGCTGAAATGACTGCCACTGTCCAAAAATGCTAATCAATTTTGAAAATGTACATCATGGCTTGCATCCCAGGTTGTTTTTTTTTCCATCCAATCCACATCAAAAAGAAATGATAGAAAATTATGTTAACATGTTCAACTGCTTGTTTGCTTGTTTTAGCTGGGGCATTGGTTATGCTTCAGTGGCAAACTAATCGCCTCTTTGGAATCTCATCCAGTTTGTGTTACAGTTTTGGGTTTTTTTTATGGCTTTATGGAGATGTTGCAGAAGATTTCAAAATGGTCCACAGTGAAAGTTTTAGATGATGACATTTTAGCAGGATGACTTTTTAACCTTACTTTCACATGTGTTTGTAAAAAGAAAACTAAGTTGTTTGTTTCAATCAGTATTATATTCTTCTGTGGAAGAAGAATATATTAGCTTGCTCTATCAGTTTGCTCTATTAATTTGCTCTAATGAGGCAAAGAATACAACAGATCAATCTAAAAGTAAGAAGAGCTCTGAGGAATTGTCATTCTTCCAAGGCCTATAGAAGTTGGTGTATTTTAATATTTCAAATGAAGCAATGATTTTAAGCTGAAGTTTTCACTCACTTCAGCTCCTCAGTTTATACCATGCAGTGCAGAGCAGGTTCCTCTTCCCATAGCTTTCACACAGGTTCACACTTACTGCTAGTAACTATCTGTTATGATAGAATCACAGAATGGTTTAGGTTGGAAGAGACTTCAAAGATCATCCAGTTCCAATCCCCTGCCATAGGCAGAGACACCTCCCACTAGAACAGGTCGCTCAAGGCCTCATCCAATCCAGCCTTGAACACCTCCTGGGAGGGAGCATCCACAACCTCCCTGGGAAACCTGTGCCAGTGTCTCACCACCCTCACTGTAAGGTTGTGGTAACAAGGGTAGCTGTACCTCAATCACCAAACTGTTTCTGTCTTGTGGCTACACCTTTTGTGAGTCTACAGGGACTTATTTTTTTCCTTTCAATAAACTGTAGAATTGGGTATCCTGTAGAAGCAGCTGAGCTACTTCAAGATTAATTAACCTTAGTGAATATATGCTAACAGAGCTATTGAGCCCCAGGTACTGCAGCTAATCTCCATTTCATGGGTGCACTGCTCCTAGCAAAACAGTGTACAGATGAAGTAAGTACCGAAGGAAAGATGAGACCAACAGTATCCACAAACCTAGAATGACACCTCTTATTCTCTGCAATTAAAATATCTTAAAGAGAACAATTTTCAAGGCCAGTACTGTGAGTCAGTCTAGTAACTGGTCACTCCTAATTTTGAGAAGCATTAAGCAGCATTAGTATGGCAGGGTTCATACATGGGTGTATGCTGACTTGATTTTAGGGGAGCAGGACCTCATCCAAGGTGATGAGGGACCCAAAAAGAATAGATCTGTATGCAGATTACTCTCTGAGGTTTTTCCCGCACATTACCTTACAGAGAAAATGCCCTTACGTTTAGGAATAGATGGCAAAAGTCACATAGGAGAAAATCCAAGATAGCTAACAAAAATACCTACTAAGATTTTGTTTAAAAGTACTGTTTTGCACATTCTGCAACACACAAAATAGTTCTTCTTCCAAAACAAACCATAGTGTTGCATCAAGCCCTGAGGAGCTTCCTAACTCATTGATTCACCTTGTTTGAACCACACATCTTTGCCTAATTCATTGATCCACCTTGTTCGAAACACACATCTTTGCCACTGTTGTAATAAATTACACTGTGTCTAGATGTCTTTTAAGATGGCTCATGTGAAATAAGGATACATAAGAACTACTTATTGCATCACCCTTTACTCGTTTAAATAGGAGAAAAAAATAAGTGGGAGGACAATAGTAATAGACTTGGATCTACCAACTATATCCATCATCGTTATACAATATGAACGCTTCAGACTTTGACAAATTTCAACAGTACTGATCAGAATTTTCTGAAAAATATGCATTTGTTTCCCTAGTTTAGACATTTGAAACATCACTTTCAAAAAGCACTTCAACATGATTTCCATTTTAAAATCTCCTAGACCTCATTAAGATCACATTCTTTGTGTCTGCCTGTTGAGAGAACTTGAATAAAGCTGAGACTCCTCATTATAAAATATTCTGCAACATTGATTTAAAACGAGGCATGAAAAACTATCTATAAAAACAACTTCCCACATGGATATGATTAACAACCAAGATGGAAGTGTTTCTTGTTGTCAATAACAACTTCCAGTAATGATTAAGACAGGCCATTATAAATGAGAAAAACAAAACGAACTCCAACAACATAAAGCATTCCCCTCATGAAGAAAAAAAAACACAAACCAATATTTTATATGAAAAATAACACTTGGGATTATTTAAAGGAATTCTTAGCTTTATGTTCTTTTTGTCCAAAGTTGAAAAATGAATGTTTTTTTATTTTTTTCAGCTATGGTGTGTTTACCATAAAAACATTTGTCACTGTTCTTCATTGAGAGATAAAATGCTGGAAATACACAGTGCACTTATTGGACAATTTAACATGCTAGGGTCAGGCACTCTGAGACTTCACAGTAGCACAACAAGAACAGATATTGAAGATGCTCAAAATCCAGATTATGGCTTTCAGAAGACGTGGTGCATTGTTCACCCAGGTTGAAAGCAGATGTATGTTTATATACTTTAATCTTGGCTCAGATGTGAGCTACCATGTTAACAATTTTGTTGCCCAGGCTGCCCTGGCTTGGGATTTAAATAAAAACAAATTACAGGTCTTAACAGTGATAGATGGACTTCTCTTACATTTGTGTAGAGTATTTTTGCCTTAAGATTAAAGGCTTACACATTTATCTGCATAAACTAACCCCTGGAGTAGGGTACTGCTGACATTTTCCAAGAAAAATGAATATCCTAACTTATTCCAAAGAGAAGACTTGGTATTTGTATGGCCAGAGTGACCTTTGCAAGTGCCCTTTCAGATTAGGTGCACTACATGGAAAATTGTGCTCTTACAGTACTCCATAAATCATACCTACCAATTTTCTTTAAAGGGGTATGTAAATATCAGTGTACCAGGTGGGTAAACAACACTAACCTCGTACAAATGGCTTGAAAATTGAAGAAAAGCACCTTATTTTGCTGCTGAAATTGCTTTTGAAGCCCAGCATCGTGGCTTGGGTTGTAGAATGCATGAAATGATTTGTGCACTGGGAATAGAAAATGGGTTGATGATAACTACACTCGACACAGTTCCTATGTTTCTGAGTTCTTTCAATGATCAAAGATATCATTGCTGTATATTACTTTTCTTTGCAGATCCCAAATGCATGTGAATTTCAAGTGACATACACATTATCTGCATGTTTCCAAAATGGACAGACAGCTTTTTAGTTTGTATTTCTCATTTGAGCAAGTTAATGTTTCTGGTCCAGTTTCACTCTGAGTCTCCTTGCAATAGTTATGTAGCATTTCCATTTAATAAAAACAAGGCAGAAAATTTCATGCATTAAAGAAAAGAAAGAGAAAAAAAATGAAGTTACAGCCTTTGAAAGTGTCAAAAGTGTTATTTGAATAAGTACTGACTGTGAGAGAGACAAGATGTGCTAATTGTTGCTAAGTAGAAAAGATTCTGAACGAAGAAGAGAGCCCTGGGTTTAGACACAACAGCAGGAGAATGGATATGCTGCAGATATCAAAGTGCCTTGGTAAAACTTCAGATGCAATCCACACAGGATGATTTCACTTTAACTTTTAACATTTGTAACTCCTGTCAATTCCCAAGATCTCATTCTTGCAAACATGTTGTTGTTGCTGTGTCTCTTATTCCACAACATAGAGGAGGGTTTAGCATAAATATCTACAGATAGCAGTGGTAACACAGTTTATCATGGATATCTTAAAATCAGAATTCTACTGTTCTCAGTCAAGGTCTATAATCCTTATAGGTACCTTTAAGTATCTGGAAAAACCAAATGCAACTGAATTTTCTTGATGACTAGGAGAATTTTTTTCATTCCTAGGAACAAGAGTTTATGCAAAAGTAAAGATGTGACTTGTAGTCCAAAATCTTCTGAGTCCTAGGATTCAAGACTATGGTAAGACAAAGCACCAACCTGCTACCAATCATCCTAGATACTTTTCTCATTGGTTTTTAGGCCCAGTTAACTTATGTTGATAAAATAGTTTGGGATCCTTCTTTGGGGCTACAAATGGGATTAGCAGGAATGTACAAATTACATTTCCAGAAATTTCTAGTTATTTTGGATGCTTTTACTGCAGTGTTGGAAAGACTCTTAGAAGTCAATTCAATTCAATACATGAGAGATGTTGAGATACTGGAATGGGTCCAGAGAAGGGCAGCAAAGCTGGTGAGAGGCTGAGGGAGATGGGGTTGTTTAGCCTGGAGAAGAGGAGGCTCAGGAGTGACCTCATTACTGTCTACGACTGTTTGAAGGGAGGTTGTATCCAGGTGGGGGTTGGTCTCTTCTCCCAGGCAACCAGCAACAGAATAAGAGGATGTGGCCTCAAGTTGTGCCGGGGGAGGTCTAGGCTGGATGTTAGGAGGAAGTTCTTCACAGAGGAAGTGATTTGCCATTGGAATGGGCTGCCCAGGGAGGTGGTGGAGTTGCCATCCCTGGAGATGTTGAAGAAAAGCCTGGATGGGGCATGGTCTAGTTGATTGGATAGGGCTGGGTGCTAGGTTGGACTAGATGAGCTTGGAGGTCTCTACCAACCTGGTTGATTCTATGATTCTATGATACGTCATGGGCTTACTCAAGTTCAGTTGCATTTATTGATGCTCAGACCCTCTGAGGACAAGGTTTCAAAATCCAGATCAGTTCCTGGGTAGTTCAGAAGTATGGACTTGAGTGGTGTGATCACAATTATAAGTAGTAAAAGCTGGCAGTTGAAACAGGATATATGCTTCTTCTATTTGCCCACTACATGATGTTGAAATAAACAGATGAAAATTGTAATCAGCCATTTGGAAAGATGAAGTGTGAGTAAAGAAGAAAAGCTATAATCCATTTTCAGCATCTGCTTAAGAAGGTGCCTCAGAGTTATATTGTGTATCAACATTTCCAGTGTCCTCCTTCAAAATCCTTAAATCAGCTCAGCTCAGAGTGCCTTTGGGGCATAAGACAGAAGACAGAATTGCTCACAGGAAAGTATTTGAAGCATTTCTGAAAACAGATTTATTTTTCACAAGGGGAAATAAACCCAACAACAGAGGGATATCATCTACCTCCCAAAGAAAAACAGCACTGGAGGGAGAAAAGAGCTGCAAATGCTGTAAAACCAAGCCTCAGGCATTCCTGGTAAATTTGTTCTCACTGAGAAGAGAAAACAAATCATGGAGGGGATATAGGCAGTGTCTGAGGACATCTCAAGCCTACAGATCTCTAAAAAAATCAGTATCTATCTCCCAGAGATGCCTCTTGTCAGCAGCAGATCACTCAACCATTTTACCACTGGTCTACTCACCAACTTCTTCAGTGGGACAAGTTTACAGGGGAGATCCAACAGCAAATCCAACGCATTTAAGGCAAAAATTAAAAGCAGCTAGAAACACAACATTTCAAGTCACAAAAAGCCACACAAACACCCCAGAGATACAAAGAGCCTTGTTTGGAATGTGCCACATGATTATTAGCTGCTGTCATCTTCTCACAGCCTCTGACATGATGTACTCAACAGCACTATCAACTTCCAGGAACTTGCATTTACTTTGGAGGGATATCAATACTGAATTTCGCTCTCCACAGCCAATATGGCACTTAGTGCCATGGTCTAGTTGATTGGATAGGGCTGGGTAATAGATTGGACTGGATGATCTTGGAGGTCTCTTCCAACCCGGTTGATTCTATGATTCTATGATATCTAAAAGGCATTTTCTTCCTGCTGTTCTGGGGACTTGTTGCCATTTTTTCTCTTGGTTTTGTCGTTCTTTGTTTGTTTGTTTCACTTTGTTTTGGTTTTGTTTGTTTGTTTGTTGTGTTGGTCTTTATACTTTTCATTAGCCAGGGTTAAAACTGCTCTGAGAAGTTCTAGTGTCACTAATGCACTGCATGAGGAAACTTTAGAAACAATTTCACTGTTCACAGGGTTGCCAGATAGAGGAGTTGCTGCAAGTTAGGTCCTGCACTCCATCTAGAATATAAAGATGTAGAATTTCTTTCATCTAAGATTAAAACAGAGACAAACATATTTTAACAAGGGACAGCACAGCCCTATTTTGCTAGGATGAAAGTAGGTGATATGTTGAAAGAAATTATTTAATCCTTGAAACATTTTGTTAATGCAAGTCTCAGTTGTCATCTATGTTTTGCACTGATATGGGTTTAAGACAAGACCAGCAATAATTAAATTCAATACAGGATCATGTTAGTGTTGGAAACTTGCACCATTTCATCTAGCTCCAAAAGGCCTCATTGTAAGAGAGAAGTAAATTACTCATGATTTTAGAAGTTAGGAGGAAACACCTGAGAAAACATCCACATTGTAGGAAAGGGAAGAGTTTGTGGGTTTTTTTCCAGATGTACCCGTGTGAGTTAGGTAGTACAGGGGCTTATAAAAAATGCTGATGATTGTGTGCCTGAGCAACTGAGATGTGTCTGAAAATTCCCCCTTTTTACAAACTTGTTAAAGGAGTAAATTTCAAAGCAGATTTTACAGAAATGTATTCAGTTATGGGTAGATTCAGATTTACTCACAAGTTGTTGGGAGTCCAGTGTGATTACTCTGACGTATGAAAAAATAAGTGAGCGCACACATGTCTATGTGCTCAAGGCTGAAAGGAACCCAGGTCTCAGAGGCAGGCAGAATATGAATATTTTCAAGGTGACTTCTTCACATGAGAAGCATTTTTTGAAGGCAGCACAACGTTGAATGCAACATGATGTTGGAGGGGCTCTGGGAAGCTCTGGGAAGTTTTCTCCATCGAGGACTGGAAATAAATGTAATGTTGTTATGAGTTATCCATTTAAAGCATCTTTGAGCTTAGGAGGAGCTGCATTGTGCCAAGCTTTATAAACATACTCCATCTCCAATCTCCCCAGCTCCCAGTATGTAAGGTCTCATTCATTATCACAAGGTCATAGGATATTAAGGCTTGGAAGGGACCCAAGGAGATCGAGTCCAACACCCCAGCCAGAGCAGGACCACACAATTTAGCTCAGGTCACACAGGAATACATCCTGGCAGGCCTTGGAAGTCTCCAGGGTTGGAGACTCCACAACCTCCCTGGCGAGCCTGTTCCAGTGCTCTGTGACCCTTACAGTCAAGAACTTCTCCCTTGTGTTGGCGTAGAACCTGCTGTGCTGCAACTTACACACATTGCTCCTTGTCCTATCACAGGGAGCAAGTGAGAAGAGACTGTCCTCCCAACTCCTGACCAGCTCTCAGGTGTTCATAAACATTTATTAGATCCTCTCTTAGTCTTCTCTTCTCCAGACTAAAAAGCCCCAGGTCTCTCAGCCTCTCCTCATAAAGCATGTCGTCCTGTCCCCAAATCATCCTTGTAGCCATCTACTGGACCCTCTCTAGCAGATCCTTGTCCCTCTTAAGCTGGGGAGCCCAAAACTGAATGCAGTATTCAAGTTGAGGTCTCACCAGAGCAGAGTAGAGGGAAAGGAGAACCTCTCTTGATCTGCTGGACACACTCCTCCTAATACACCTCAGGATCCCATTGGTCTTCTTGGCCACAAGGGCACATTGCTGTGCCATGGTTAACTTATTATCCACCAGCACTCCCAGGTCTCTATCCACAGGGCTGCTCTCCTGTAGATCACCTCTCAACCTGTACTGGCTCAGTTCATTATTCCTTCCCAGGTGCAGGACTCTGCACTTGTCGTTGCCGAACCTCATTTGGTTCCTCCATGCCCAGCTCTTCAGTCTGTCCAGGTCTCGCTGGATGGCTGCACAGCCTTCAGCTGTATCAGCCAAGCCTCCCAGTTTGATGTCATCAGCAAACTTGATGAGCAGACACTCTGTCCCTTCATCAATGTCATTGATGATTATGCTGAGGCCTAATCCAATTCCTAGAGAAGTCACTGACTTCACCATACTATAGGAATGTGATTGAAGCCTGCATCTAGTTTTCACAAAATCACCAATCAAAAAAGAATGTCCTCCAGAAAAAATGCCACCTTGAAATGTCAATTCCACAGGTATTTTGGTAAGATATAACTAATTTTTTGTTTACTGAAACCTCAAAACATTGCCTGACCTTGCATTGACTTGAACAACAGGAAAGAGAGAATAAAATTGTATCTGACAGGCACTGCTAATAACAAAAATGTTTTTAAATGTAAGCTCTAGCAGCGTACCAATCACTGCCTAATCAGGGTTATGCTTTTGAAATTATATTGTGTCTTCTTTCACCTCCTGTCTATTATGTGAAATAAAAAAGGAAGTGCTTAGGCAAATCCTTGATCTGTTCACATATATTTTTGATATTAATATGTCAGAGCAGTGGCAATAATGATATTAGGCAAACGACGGAATTCTCCCCCCCAGCTGGACGTGTTAATTGAGAAGCCAAATTTTAGAGGCAAAGTTCACGTCTGTGCAGATGGCAGGACAATGCCGGATGGCAGGCCTAGGTCAGTGTCAATCCCAGCCCGTACTTTAATGGCTCACTTCTCTGCTTTTTCAACGTCAGCTGGTCCCTGGGGGGTGTATAAGTTGGAGAAGTCTGTCTCTGCATTTTTTTTCCTGCCCTTGACTCTGGTGCACTAATTTCATGCAGAGAAGATGCCCCTATGTTTTACAGGAGTAATGAAAAGAATTAGCACTCAGAAGCTCAAACGCAAGAGGCAGTTCCAGTGTTTCCTTTAGAGCTGATGTAACTGCCCTGAAACCAGTACCTACCCTTGCTCTGGCAGGACTTCACCTGAAGTTTACTGACATTGGAAGGATGTTAAAGGCACCTGATATTTCCTTCATTTAATACATTTTGGGGAGGCGGTAGTGGGGTGATGTTATTGTCTTTACTTGTGTTTACACTGCGACCACTTCATATTTTGTCTAGGACGGCCAGATTTTAAGATGGTTTACTCTGCTGCAAAGTCTTAGCTTTTGTCAAAAGGTCCTGAATATTATTCATATTTATGTAAGAATTACTGCCTTTAAGGTGATCTGTGAATCAAAAGCTGAACATATACACTTGCATATTTAGAGAGGTATAGCTATACAGTGTCACCAAAAAAAAAGACTTTAATAGTTTCAGTTTCCTAAGTGATATAATTATTTATTATCTTTAATTAAAATGCAGAGCTTGGCTTTCTGCATGAGACTAGATGAAAAGCCTTTTTAATGAAAAGAGTAACTATGAGCTCTAAATTTTTTTTTATGGAAGAGATAACTGGTAACCTTTTTCAAGAATACTATCTCACTATTTCTAAAACAATACCTTCTTTACTTTAGAAATTCCTATTTACATATGAAAAAGACCTTTATTTATTGATGCCTTTGACTGATGTGCATTCCTCTTTCAGGAATACCCTCCTTTTCCAGTCTTACATATGCCAGAGCATATTCCCTTTGGCATTACCTGCAGTGATATTTAAAAACAATTCTCTGCCTGAATTATCAGCAAGCACAAAATTAGTTTGTTCTTCACATGAAATCATTTTCTTGTTTTGTAGTGTTATATTTAAAACATGTTCTGTTCCAGTACGTGAAAGGATGAAACATTTACCAACTAGGAACAGGTTTCTTTTCCTTTCTTATTGTTAGAGAGCCTTTCTTTATCATGTCACCCTAACACACACACAGATTTTCTGGGTTTATAAATTCAAATACTTTATGCATCAGGAGAACATAAAGAAAGACCTGAAAGTACTTTCCAATAAAGCTTGCCCACGTCTACATTAAAGATTAGTAATAATTTCATATAATAACATAAGTTCTTTTAAATTTTTAATTATATATTTATATTTATATTATTATATATATTTATATGGTTTTATATTAATTCATTTTTATTGCTAAACAAATGCAGAAAGTACTAAAATGCTTCAAAGCCTTGCTGACTAGCATTTTTCTTGTATAGCTTCCAACATACCTACAATCCAAATCTGACTCATCTCAAGCACTGCTAGCATCCCTTTCTGCTAACATACTGGGGAAATGGGAAATCAAATAGTTGTATATTAAGAAAATATTAATATGAGGTGTGTCATGCTGGTCAAATAATTCATTGATGTTCACAACCATATAAGATTTGACTCAATGCTCACTGTAGCCAAAGGAAAGACATCCACTGACTCACAAGGGCTTTCAATCAAGCTCTTGATTCCGTATATTCTTTCATGAAATGGAACTGGCTGGTGTAACTGAGGGCAGCAAATGAGCTCAGTGATGCTGCATTTGTGTAAATCTGGGCAAAATTTGGCCTTGGACACTGACAGATAAGAAAAGAAGTAGGCAATGTGTTTAAACATCTCTGCTGTGCTCTAATCATCTAGTCTTGCATTTCACTAATTAATGGTTGCATAAAGCCAGAGCATTCAAATCAACATAATTTTAAAATCCATTTACTCTTCACAGTGCTCACTTTGTAACTTTTTACTGAATATTGATTATCTTTTAACTTACCTTCTCTCTCAAACCAAAACCTTACCATAAATAACTCCATTTCTTTCCTCCAGAAAAGGAATTTTCCTTAAGAACATAGCACCAGCCAGAGAAGATTTTATTCATCAGACTCCTTGTTACCTCACTAACATTTTGCTGGCCCTGCTGTGAAATTTCTGTAGGCCTCTCTGGGCATGAGTACCTATATGAAAACAAACTACATGTTTTCAAATATATACCTGCATGTAGTCCATGACATTATCTAGTAAATTATATCAGGTTTAATCTTATAGCTAGGCAGGGAAAGGAAAATAATAATCTATGTAAACCAGTTTAAACTTGGGCAGTTAATCTGAAAAACACTGCACATAGAAAACATTATGCATTGATCAAACAAACATTTAATACCCTTTTAGAGGCAGCAGATGGGTTTATATTAAGTTGCCTTTAATTTTGTTCACAATATTGTTAGCTACATTTTATTCTACTAATGAAAAGATATCCATATATCTTCAGGAAGGACAACCAATATCCTGGAAAACAGATCAAAAGAGCACAGAATAATATAGGAATTGAGACATTCAAATGAACATAAATACAGTTACAATTTAATTTTGAAAGCATTATTTAGATCAGTGATATTTTTATTTCTACTTCATATGGTTAAAAACACATAAGTGCATATTCAGAATGGACAGGGTGAGGGGGGGGATTTTTCAGTAGTCATTCTGCATACACAAGGAAATACAGACCTCACACAATGCCCCAACAGTCAAAGAAGAGTCTCTAACTCTAATGGGCTTTAGATTTGACTTTCAAACTGGGTAACACAAACTGGTTCATATATCTAGAGATGTGCGTCTTTCAGAGGGTTTTATCAGCATCCACTGACACCAAGCAGCCTCACCACAATTATTCTCAATGTTACAACCAAACCTCATCCAATCCATCTCATTTTTCTCTCCTATTAGCAGCACTAAAGGTTAAGTCTGTCTCTACAAGAGTAAACTATCTTCATAATTCTCTTTAAAGATGAGATGGACTTTGCATAGGACCATTACACTTACTGTTGCAAATGTCTGGCTCACCCACGCTGATTCTCTCCATGAGCAGACACAGGGTTACTGCATGCACACATTGCCAGCTAGCAAAGTCAGCTGTGAGTAAGCATGTGTTCATAATTGTGTTCACTTCAACTGAAAAATCTCTATTTGGTAAATTACATTGGTCTGATATCATTGTATAATAACTCAGATTTCACTACTTTTTATGATTAAAGTGTTCAAAAACATTCACAGTCAATTTAGTTAGGAAAAAAACCCCATATGCTAGGACTACTCAGGTTTGAGTTAATCTCAGATGATGCAGATTTATAGAGTCACACTGCAAAAGCTGGAAAAGGAGCAGGCAATCCAAGGAAATCTGGACAAATTGAGACCATTCTTTCTGTTTGTAACTCAGATAACATTACGCAGGCTTAGTATTCTACATCATCAGATTTTGCAGTCTGTGTTACTCTTCGCAACTGTGTTGAATGCTAATGTAGTTTGTGCATTATTACCAATGGGAAATCCCTGGCATCAAAGGATTAATTTTAGTCTTTGTCTTGCTTTAGTAACAGGAAATAAATTTTACCTAGTCATTGTCCTAGGCAAGTCAAATAAAGAAACTATATCTGCTGACGAGCCATTATTGTCACAGTCAAATAGATTAGCATTGATTCACTGTAGGTAAGAGCTGTTGAAGGGTCCGTTCTGCATGTGCTCCATAGCAGCATGATTATTTACTGTAAACCTACCTTCTGATTTTCTCCTTGGGCTAGTATTGTTATTATTAAAGCTAATTCACATGAAATTATGGTAGCTCTCCTGGTCTAGTCTTTGGTCAGAGACCTAAGCAGGTGTTTGCTTAATAATTTGGTCAAAGATCAGTGAGTTAAAGGTTAGGCCATAGAAGAGAAGAATGGAGAGGTCAGAGCACTTGCAGGAGGGGTCTGAGACTTGATCTTCCTGAGTCTGGAATGGTCGAACCTCAAGGTCACCCATTAGTGATCTTGTTTTAACGGACTCTGAGATGTCGACCATAAATACACCATGCCAGCACCTTTAACCCTATTAATACTTCAACTACTGGAAATAAAAGCAAGGACCCAGGAGGAACCAGCCCATGGAGAATTATTCACAAAATGTCTATGAGATTAGATTTATCTAATAAAGCTTGTAACTCTCAACACAGCTCTACAAGGGAAAAACTTCATTTTAGCTTCTCAAGGAAATCCATTACATATTTACTACATGAAGATGGTAGATAAAGACCCTTCACACAACATGCTAGTACACATGAATATGTTGAAACAGATATAAACATAGATTTTTAAATGTAATATTTTCTCAGGCAATAGAAGTAGGCATTAACAAAAGTAGGATGAAAACTGAACCACCTCCTGTTCTCAAAAGCTGTACCTGTCTATGTGTGCGCAGTCAAAATTTTGTAATGCTCATCCAGAATTAAAGGCTAACTCACCTGCCTTTCAGAAGCAGATTTTTTTCTCCTTTTTTGACTCAGTAACAGTATTATTGAGTCAACAACAGAAGTATGGGATCACTAAAGTGTAGCTATCAATTGGGGAAAATTATCCTGTCTGCTTAGGAGTTTCACCATGAAAAGTACTTCTTGCCTTCCACTCTCCAATTCCACTTCAAGGAGGAGGAGCTCATACTTGCTGAATCAATCCTGAGTTGCAGCAATTCGGTTTTTAGTACCTTGAAACAGAACAATTCGGTCTAGTTCAGAGTTTCAAACCTTCTGACTTAAAACATGTTATGATTTCAGATGAAAAATAAGCAAAACTGCTTAGCATCATCATATATCAGAACTACTTTGGCCACGTCCTGCATCTCAAGACCCTGGAAGAGTCATTTTTTGCTAAGTCCAGGATCCTCTGGACTGCCCGTGGCCAGAATGAATATATATTAGCAATAGCAGTCATGCTATTGATGTGCAGAGCACTCTTCAGAACAAATGAAGGTCCTAGTTTATCTAGAAGAGATTACAGTCTAGATTAGAGCAAGGGCAGCATGCAGCAACCGTCCATGTAGAGAAGATGGAAAGGAAGAGCTGATGGAGGGACATAGCTGTTTGAGAAACAAAGGTATTTGGTCATTGAAAGAAGTGATATCACAGGCCAGCTTAGGAAAAAGTTTACTTCTATTGTGGCTAGGATGTCCATGGGACAATGAAATAAAGACAATTAACTACTTCTCAAAGATTTCCCAGGGATTCCTGGCAAGCAGCTCCTTCTATTGCAGGATGAGGACATAAGAACTTACAGGCATCAAAGTACCATGAAAGGGAGCAGAAGGGGAGAAAGGGTGAAACATAAAGGAACCATCCACTTGAGATAAATGAAGACATCACAGCAGAGTAAAAAGAGATAACAACAGACAGTTAGGTGCAGAGTGCTAATTGGGAGTCTGAACTGAATCAGTGGCCCCAGCCCAGCATTAATGAAATATTCATAGATGGCCACACAACACACTGTCAGTAAAGGACAGGGTGTGTTGTCTTTTAGTGAAGAGAATTTTGCTATATCACTGTCTTCTTCTTTTCCCTACTCTTACAATTCTGAGACTGTATGAAAGAAATGCATGCAAAATTTTCATGCTGGGTACCTTAGCTAGCCAGGAATAAAAACCTTAGTTCCATCATCCGTAAAGTCCAGGCACACAGGAAAATGAAACATCCTGAAACTTCACAGTTATCTTCATTTAACTTCTAGTCATCTTTTCCTTGACTTTTAGCAGATTTTAGTTTCCTATCTTATGAAACCTCTGCAGGAATTTGAAAAAGAAGTTTTTCATATGTGAGCAGGAGGAAACATGGTGTTTCACCAGAAAAGTAGCTCTCCTACTGATACAAATTCATGGGCGTTTCAAACAGAAAATAATCCTGACTGAGACTGTCATCTCTTACATGGTATAAAATGCCCACAATTCCCACAAAAATCAACAGGTTCTGGGCTCTGTCCAGAGCCCTTCAGAACTGAACCCTTCATCCAAAATACTTGGCTTTAACTTACATCACTTGAACTCACGTTGTTCAGATGAGCTCAAATCTTTCCACAAGCCGTTTGCTTGATTGCACTGCATACCGTGCATGCTGCTGTGTGCACCTGTTTGTTTTGATAGCAGCACAATAGGATATTTTGTGGGTTGGAGTCATCCATTGTAACAAAGCAGTCTTTTTTTTTAATTAAAAACAATTCTGGAAATGAAGATACAATAAGAATATGTGACCAAAAAATCCTTTTATAATGATTTAAAAGGAAAATGTGTCAAAATATTTTCAGAACCTCGCATGTATTTTGGTGACACAAAGTCAGTTTTCAGAGAGAAGCTCTGTTTTTAATGGGCATAAGCTTCTGTCTTTTAAATGATCTCTAAAAGATCTTCCAAGTAAATCATTAAAGTATTCTGGTTTAAAAATAAAATAATTATGAAAGGGAGCTGTATACTTACTGTGTTCCATGTTCTGCTTGCTAATTAGGAAGGAAATGTGCTTATAAAATCTTATCAGGAAATAATATTTCCAGTCTACTTAATCAGTATGGGCTGGAAACCATTCACAGAAAGCCATATCTCAGAACACTTCTGTATGTTCAGCTTTCATTAAGTGAAAGAGGAATAACATACACAAAGCCTAAGCTATAAGGCAGAGTGAGCACCTTCATCTTTAGCATGAAGTCTTGCGCTTTGGAGGCACTGTTCATAGTTGCCTGCAAGCAAATAGTAACTTTAGCCCCCAGCCTTGCAGAGAGCTCTACAATATATGAGGTCAAAATGCAAAGCACTCTAAACTAATGATAGGCAGAAATAATTCTTTGCTATAAATAATTTAATAAATTTTCTAACACTGTACCTTTGCACATGAATTAAGATGAATACCAGAAAATGTTTCAGGTAGGGTCTTGTTACAACAAGGTCATCTCATCCTGGTCAGTGACAATAAAATAGTGATCAGAACACCATCGTGTACAATGAGCTCTTGAAATGAAAACACCTTTGCAGGTATGGAGGTATAAGAAAACACTATTCTTTTCCCTCTAGATTACAGCCTAAGCAATAATGACCAAAATTTTCTAATTGTTTTAGTGGTCACTATAGAGGTAAAATTAATCCACCAGAAGATCCTTAATAGTTCAGGACAGCCACAGAGAGAAATCTCAGCACCAGCGATGTGTCAATCTTTAGGTAGCTAGCTGGCTCTGTAGGACAGAACCATTGGCACAATGTAACCTCTTGCTACATTAGCTAAGATGGATTAGCCATAAACCAGGATAGAGGTTGTTCTTTGGATTTGCTGCTTTCTTTGGAGTAGAGGAGACCAGTGTTGTCTTCCAGAAATCAGTTCACCGCCCAGCACAAAAGCTTTGCCCTTTAGTCCCCTTTACATGCAGAGAGAGAGAGGGCTAACATGGTAAAATTCACTCCTGGGCAAGAGGCCAGAACATGGCCTATGTACTATTAAGCCTTCAAAATAGAGTTTAAGTGGGACTTAAGTGGTGCATGAGCCTTTTCTTGGCTTTCTGCCCAGAAGTGAACTTTACCCACAGAGAATATTACATGTTGTCCGTGCATTGTCTGCCATATATGGGTGCAATGTAATTCCCCTTTGTCACCCTGAGAAAATGCCCAGCATTGCTTCAACTGAGCCGTTCTAAATAGTGCAGGGTACATTATGCCTGCTGCATGTAATACAGCCAAGGAAAGTACTCCTAACACAGGAAGAAAGTATGTCTTTATGGGGAAGGAAATTTAATTTTCTCAGAACTGCCATGTCAACAGGGTAAACAGTATGAGCCCTTCCTATAAGAAGATGTGGTTTCTGGCATTTACTTGAACAGCAAAAAATTTTTTTCTGATGGTCATTGTTTTGAGCTTACAAACTAAGAATCTCATGCAATGATGATCATGCAGCATTCTTCAAATTGAAACATAGCTTGAAGTATTCCCACATTCCTCAATGTCTTAATTTTATGGACACAAGTAGCCTTTCAGATGCAATAGGATTGCACAGGCAGCAAAAGCAAATGAAAGCATAATGTGTGTCTCTCAAGGATCAGGGTCCAAAGTTTTACTTGCATTCCTGAAGCGAAAGCTTTCCCCTTTTTTAGTTTTATTTCTACTTCCACATTTCTTTCCTTTGGCACTAGGGCTGTCTCTTTCCTGATTGACTCATTTTCCTTTGAGAGTTGTTTAGGTAGGTTACTGAGAAGGTTAAAAAAGACAAGAAACAAAGGTTTAATGACTTGCTAAAATATGCACAATACAAGAGAAGTACACACATGCTGGACGTTTCCCAGCCTGATACAGTCTTAGCTAGAAAAAGGATGGTGGGGAGGGATGCAAAACTGGGAACAGATACATCAGATGTTCTGGAAGAAATAATAAATCACAATTTGCTATTGTAAATTCTACTGGCAGCTCTTTAAAGTGACCACGAGTAGTGTCTGGTATATAGTGAAGGGATCCAGAACTGTTGACAGGTTTGTGTATACCAAATTGATTAACACTTTATACTACACAGACAATTATTAGAAGCTTTGACTGTGAGTTCCTACAGTGCTTTTCCTTCGAAGCAAGCAGCTGTATTTTTTTTTCCTGATGATACTTTCTGTAAACGGCATGTGGAGCCTGATGATTATCATTCATTTTTATTTAGTTAGCAGATGGCTTCCAGCAGCAATTCCTTAAAAGTTTCCTCATTTATAAAATATGAAGTGGCTGACCCTAAGTTAAACCAATTAGTAACTTTCCTTTATCATTTTTCCAGGTGCTTTCTTCATTAGGAGATATCAATCAATGGCAGGGCAGTAAACATGCTAGTTCTGGTATTTGTGGAATGCTCAGATCATCAATTGAAGTACATGCAGTTCAAATCTGAAATATTAGCAGTTCAAAAATCCATTAAGATCAGTATCAGATGAGTTGTGATAATAGCCACATTGAAAGGTGTTGCACAGAATCAGCATGTGACACCTTGGAACTGAAAGAAAATATTTCCTGTTACCACAATGTTCGTACAAAAACTCTAGATTGCAGTCAGTGGCCAAGATAAAATGTTTTTCACCTGGAAAAATGTTCCATTTCAGTAATATCTGCCTCATTAAAAGTGTTCAGACTACCTTTTTTCAGCTATTCTCTATCTCCAGATACAGAAAATAGAGAAAATGGTTCAGGATGAAAGTATTCTCTTGCGGTACAACTGAAAAGTGATTCATCTCTTCATTAAAAACAGACAAACATTTTACTTTGCTTCTACAACGAGGATCTTTCAAGAAGAGACCAGGTTTAGTTTCAAGAAGCAAAGCCACATTATTTGAAATAATGCATGTGGCAGACAGACTTTTACTCACTCTAAGTTAGGAACACAGGACATGATTCTAATCAGTATTACTACATAACTGTGTCGCATACCTTTTTAATCTGAAGATTTCAAATCTTTCCAATGTCACTGGAGTGGAATCCAGTTAATAGATTTTAGAAAAGAGCCCAATCTCGATTCTGTAAATCTACTTGATCAGCTGAAACTTCAACTCATACAAGCAGGATCCTGGCAGGATCAGGCCAGCCATTCACCACATCTGTGGGTGTAATAAATTTGTGCTTTGGAAAAAAAAGGCAGGTTAAAATGATAAATGGCAAATATTAGTAGTTCTTCTTTTTAAAAAAGCACCTCTCCTGATGTTTCCCTCTCATCCCTTGATCTCCCCTCCACAGATGGTAACAAGGTGCATAGTAAAAGAAATTAAGATGATAGTGTGTTGACAGGAGCAAGGACACTCCAGTTTTCAGCCCTTCAGACAACAGAAATGACATCACATCTTCTCAAGGTGACATGTTAATAAATTTAGTATCACCTGAACTTTTCTGGAAAAGAGAATCTTTTACACCAGCAAGTTATCTGGTGTCAGTAATAATAGGATTCTGTATTGTGTTCACCTCCATATATGATGGCAGAATTACCTTTTGGGCCCTAACAAGTTGACAGGGGTTCATTTTGCTTCCTCTTTTAATGACATCATCTTTGCAGGTGAACTGCAGATGTAATGACTTCCTCTTTTGCTTCTGAATACTCCCGAAATGTCACCATGACCCAAGACATCTCAATCTGGCTTAATGCAAACAGGAAGCAAAGGGTTTTTAAAGGTGAAACTGATCTTGCTAATGAAGAAGTATCACTCTTCATCTGGACAGGGAGCACAAAGCTTGTTAGAGCGAGCTAGGTGAATGTCACAGGTTAGAGTTCAAGCATAACACAGAA
This sequence comes from Tricholaema leucomelas, assembly GCA_013400475.1. NCBI lineage: Eukaryota > Metazoa > Chordata > Aves > Piciformes > Lybiidae > Tricholaema lacrymosa > Tricholaema leucomelas. The sequence continues at coordinate 1,982,790 of WAAF01018545.1, forward strand.
TTGTGACTAAAGATGTTATCCTCTATTTGGGTAGAGATACACAATCAAAACAAAGTAATAGAAGTCTATATCTAAGTATTTTCAAAAGACTGTGTCTAAGTATTTCAAATTAAATCTTTACAGAGGAGGTCAGCATTTTGAGGACCTTAATCCTCAATAGTTCAAATATTTAAAGAAATAAACCAGTGAATGGTAAGAATAGATATTAAATAAATAGATAAGTAAATACATATATATAAAAGAAGAAAAAATATCAAAGAGAGAATAATGGATACTAGCATAGCTCATTCATTGCTCCAAGCTGGAGAATTTATGCAGAAGTATCTGATTTGTATATTTAGCTACAGCATTTCAGATGGCAAAAATACTTTCTATTTGCCACTGACTTGGATTATTCCCAAAGTATATGCATATAGATATTTTTAATGCACAAGAGAGCCAATTAAGAAGCTCAAGTAATGCAAGGGCTGGGGTTTTTTTCAATGCAAGCAGAGAGCAGCTTGCTCCTCAGACATGCAGAACATTCTCTGAAGCTACTGGAAGCTTCTGGGGGAAAAACTAAGACCATAAACACAGGCACGTACTGAGCACATTCCGATTACCTTTGCTGACTGCAAGCAGGCTTACCCATAGTGCCTGCTCATCATAAATTTTGTGGGAGGTGGCAGCCCTCTCATTGAGAAGTCTGACTAGCTGTGGAAAGCATTAACTTTCAAAGCCTTTGATGACTGTATAGAAATGGTAGTGGTAGCAGAATTTAGCTCGACTCTCTGCAGATGTTTCCTACATGTTTCATTCATTTAATACTGTTTTGTTTACAGTCCAAGTCCTGGCAATACTCTTCTATTTAAAGCAGCCCACTGTTTGCAGGATTGCAGGATCTCTCAGATGGACACATTGTGTGAATGGGCCCAGGCTGAAGCTGCTGCAGGAATTGTTCAATGATTCACCAAAAGAAAATAAAAAACAAAAAGCCTCCTAGATCTGAACACTTGTCTGATTCAGGCCACACTTTAAAAACACCACATGAATATTTTAAGTGCCAAATCTAAAATAGCTGAAATGGAGATTTGGAAATAAAGGCTCAGGTTTTTGAAGGAATGATTGTGCTGTCCAAGCAATCCTCCTGTCTGCTTATTTTTAAGATAAAGATATATTTGAGTTGGTTTAATTTAAGGCTTTGAGCAGTTTTTCCACAGGAGAAGGAAAAGAAGAAGAAGTAGAAGAAGAAAAAGAAGAAGAAACTAAAATTTGTGACAATGTATTTTGTCTCAGACACAGTGACTTCTAAGAGATTTTCCTTATTTACCCTTGCTTTCCCTAAGATACTTAGTGAAATTTATTAGTATGAAATATAAAATCAAATAGGAGGGAATATAAAATCAAATAGGAGGGAATATAAAATTGAATAGGAGGGAATATATGAAAGAATACATATTGTGTACTTTTAAAAACAGTATCTGTGGCTAAATATGATGAACGCACTTCCTGACTAAAATCCATCAAGTTCCATGACCAGAAGATACTATATGAATTAAACTACGTCATAGCAAATGTTACCCAAAACAACCAAGTCAGTGTTTACATTGAACAGAAAAAAATCCTTTCTGTATCTTAATACTGGAGGACTCAGAGGAACCAAATGGAACAACTAGAGGTTATGCTCCATAGCACTGGGTCAATTTTGCAAAAACTATTCAGCAAAGCACCCGAAAGGTCACCACAAAAAAATGTCAGAGGTGAAAGAACAGTGGGTTCAAGAAGCAAAACTCGGTTAATGAGCCCAAAAATCTGCTGGTTGATTACTTCATGCCATCTAGAGAAGAAATGGCTTCAAATATATCAGAACCTCATACAAGCACTGTAGTTCCTTGCTAAGTAACTGGAAACAAAGAACATCTTTTATCCAAGAGCAAAAACTTCCAGGCTATACATCATGCAGTGGATTGATGCAAAGATTGTTTGCTGGAGAACAGCCTTTATTCATTCTAAATCAATGAGTGCTGTAGAATGGATGATAAACTTTCATGTCAAACTCTGACGTTGCTTTTCAAGTTGCTACACAGAAAATAAGTGGTTGAATACAAGATTTGACTATCTAATACCCAATACAGTACAGAAAATGTACTGCCCTCTTTCTTGCATGTCTGAGGTAGGGAAATTGGCTAATGAGTTTAATCCACTTATTCTGAAAGAAAAAGTAAAGGATTTGCAAATAAGTTTAAATTAATTTTCAATTAAAAAAATTATGAGTCACGGCCTCTGTGTTATTTTAGGAGAAACAAGCAATTACACTGAGTTCTAACAGGTGGAATAATGACTTTTTCACCTGTCAACTGACAGCTTAAAATTCCCACACATGTAGACCATTTCTGTTTCATCTTTTCTTTGAATTTCAGCTGCTTTGCTTTTCAATGCCTGTGCTTTGCTGGTGTCTCCTTTGTGTCTGAAACTCTCACACTGAGTTCCGCCTCTTTGGTGCAGGGCTTTCTTTTCACAGTGACATTTCAACATAAACAGTCAATATTCATTACCTCAAAGGAGACTTCCCTCCTATTGCTGACCAATTAAATACCAGCTGAGTTAGGCAGACAAAGGTAAAGAAGCGGTAACACAAGACTGGCTTGGAGTATGCTTCTTCCCTTAACAGCAAAAAAAATATGTGTTCAACACAAAGAATTGATGATATTGGGAAAATCCAAAGCAGAGCAAAACAGTTTCTTCAGAAGTTCTGTTCCTCCTCTTTATCCCACATGATCCTTTCCTGGTGTCATTCAGGCTGCAGACAGGAACAGAAAAGATGCTTGTGTATCAGAGTGACAAAGGCAGATCAGAGGTATTTCCCTACAATCTCAACTTTGATGATAAAACAAGGATATAACAAAAAAATAACATCTAATATTTGATGCCATGAGAGAGATCTTTCCCTTTTGTATTTTGGAGTTGTGAATAAGATTCAGATGTGGTTTGGATGTTGTTGTATTACACACAGATCAGCAAAGACTGCTTCATTTTATGTTACGTAAGGTTCTACTCAGAGAAGAAAAATGCCACCTAAATAGATCATGAGCAGCGGTGAAGAGGTACACTGAACTTACTGCTGATGAGAACAGCCTGCTGACAGACTGCCTGGAGGCTGGTAAACGTCCTTCTCCTCCACAGAGTCGGAGGGGATGGGCATCAGTATCATTCAGTGTCTCCAGAAGGTAGGCACAGCCTTTAGGGGAAGGAACAGTCCTGCCCATGGCAATTCAATTCAAGCATTCACATAGTTGCACCTGCAAACTGCAGGAGCACTGAATCATAAAAATACCTAGCTGAAAAGGACTCAGAGAGATCATCTATACTGCATACCTGCCTCAGGCAGGAGCAGACACCTAAACTACTCCTGACACAGGTTTGTCTGAGCGCTCCCTGAAAACCTCCAGCAACAGAGGTTCTACACCTCCCTCAGCAATCCATGACAGTGCTTAACTGTGCCAGTTTCTCATTAATGTCTAAACTCGATCCTGTTTGCCATAAATTAAGCCCACATAAACCCAAATTTGCACACACCCAAAGGGAATCTAAGGTTAAGATCAGTGTTTGGCCCATAATTTCAAAGACTTCAGGCATCTGCAATAGGCATTGGGTGATGAGGATGTTCAGAGAACAACTTTTAAAAACAGAGCAAAGATTTATAACCTGAAACAATGCAGAAACTTAATTATTTGTCTTAAGAAATGCATTAGTAGAATAACCTAGCAGAAAGCATGGAGGAATTTGGAATATTGGGATACAAAGATCAGCAGCAAATGGGATGCTAACAAAAATAAGCCTGAAATCAAAGGACTTAATGATGGCTCACTACAGGATCAGTCTGAAAGAGTGTGTTTAATGATATGAAATAGTTCTTGCATTTTTTACATGAATGTTTTTTTTCATTCTTCTGAAACAGATTTCTATAGCACAAAAGGGCCCAATCCCACAGCCTACCCTCAGTGGGAGGTTTGCTTAACCAAGAAATGCAATGTCAGCCTTTCTCAGAGGATAAAAACAATACAAAGAATTGATGTACATGCTTTATGTAAAGGTAACAGCTTGAATCCCTGAAAGCATCCAAATGATTTTTACTTAAATGGATGTGACATTGCCAAGAAAGAAACTTTATCCTCATGAGAGATCTTTATTAGCCAGGGTACTTAACCCTAAAGATGAGGAGAATTTAATAATCACAGGGTTGTTTTCTCTCTCGTTCTTTCATTTGTGCAACCAGCAGCTAGAGGGCACAAAAGAATGCTTTTACCTTATGATCTATCATATAAAAGAGCTCTACAGACTGAATAAACAAAAAAGAAAGCAGTGCTAATATCGTTGTATATCAGATATTTTGTTTAGATTCTTAATCTGTGGTCTGTTTCACAAGAAGCAGTATCAGTTCAGTGAGACAATGGTATGACAGCACAGGAGACTAATCAAAGACCTTTATCCTACTAAGAATATGCATTTAAACCCCAGAACACAGCAGAGATTTCACACCACATACACTCTCTGTGAATATGGTCATCATTACTTACCTTAACTGTTTTGCAAAGAGCTCTGTTTAAAACTAATATAAACACATATTTAACCTCCTTCATTCTTACATCTTAAATATTAATGCTGGCTGTGATTCTGCATTAACAACAGCCATTATTTTTGCATTAATAAGGAGCTCACAAGAATAAACATGGAAGTCATAGTGCAGTCTTCCTGTCAATTAAAAAGAGAGTCAGATGTAGTTGCAGAGTGCTTTATCTTATCATTTCACTCAGGAGATTCCTAGGTTCATGGATCTGATTTGAACAGCCCCGGTGATAATAAACATGTAAGTACACAAAAAACTATCACGGCAAGAAAGTCACAAAGGAGGTTATCAGTGAGTTGCCAATTTTGGAATCCCTCACTTTAGAAAGACCATAAATGAGGTCATTTTTGTGGACAGTGTGAGCACAGAGCTTGACATTTTTCCACCAGAAATCCTAATAACCCCAAGAGGGGTCACATCTGTTGCTCTACCGCAAAATGGGCTGGACTTTAACAGCAATGTGTGTATTTGTATGTGTGTATGTATATACATATAGCTAGAAAGCAAAGCAAAACAAAGACCCTTTCCCTTCACCCCTAATGAACCGCACCAGCCCCTTAGGCTGAAATGACTTGGATCCGGATAGAGTGCCATTTGCCAAATTGTAAATTGCCTACATTTATTTTGGGAGTGCACTAAACAGAGTGCTAATTGCCTTGTTTAGCACTTTCCCTTCTTTCATTTGCACTGGTGTAAAATCTTAGTAAATTAACTCAGGATTTTATTATGTAGGTAGCATTTGAACAACTGAATCAGTGAGAAAGCAGCATCAAAGGACTGATAAAAGAGGAGTTGACTCTACCCAGAATGCCATTTATATGTCCCTTGAATTAAAAAGGATGAAATTAACTTTTAATCCTTTTCCTTTTCATATAGCTGATCTTAACATAACATGTATTACTCAGTCATTTTATTTGCATTTACTCATTTTAAAATGTTAATAACTGTGGTGGCAAGCTTACTGTATGGGAATGTGCAATTGCTTGTATTCATATACATAAGTGTGTAGGATTCCTTAGTAATTTTTTTGAACTGCAGCCAAGCACAGACTTGAGGCTTCTGTTTATTGTCAAAGAGAACACCCTGAAGAGCAATTCCCATCTAACTGTTCAGTGGCCTATGCAAAATTAGCTGGTGGTCTTACACTTGTCCGCAGCTCAAATAGGATCTTATTTTTACATAAAGTCCAAAGGAAAAATGGGGGAATGTGATGGTTTGGGTGTTCCCTGCCCCCTCTCCCCCCCTACTTTGGAAATCACCCAGGCTAGACTCAGCCAACTCTGGAAATTGAATGAAGCTTATATTTACAGTTTAGCACAATATACAAGCAGATGTTTACAATGTATACAGTTATAGACAGAAATAGACAAGGTAAAAGGTAGTACAGAAACACAACAGCCCTCCCAGAAACCTGAGTCCCCAGGAGGGGCTCCCAACTGCCCTTTCACCTTCTCCCACTCTTCTCTACCTTACCCCAGACATCGCCTTTTGCCCAAGGAAGAATGGAGGGTTGGCCAGGGGGATTAGGAGGCAGGTGGATTAATCACAGAGATGGCAGGTTAGGTTAGAGAGAGAAATGCAGCCCATAGCCCAGACAGAGAGCAACTCCCTCATCTATGTTTGGGTTCTTTTTCTTATACATCTTAGCAAGCCTATGAGTGATGTAGACATCACCATTGTTTCTCTTTCACAACCTGTAATCTAGTTCTTCTCACCAAAACATTCTAGCTAGCTTCAAACTAGCACAGGGAAAGAAACAACCAGCACTTTCTCACCCCTACAATATTCCTCTTTCCCACAGGGAAATGAGAAATATGTCTTTGCTTTGGGAACAAATTCAATGACATGATATGTAAACAGAATGGCTTAGACTGAAATCTTGCACCAGCAAAATTTCCCCTCAAAAGCCATAGGCTGAGGATTTCAAGATGGTAGCAGTGTTGCTTGCGAACACAACTTGACTGCAAGAAAATGCAGACTGAAGACCACAGATTCAGCACTTTGCAGATCTGTGTTCTCTTCTGAACACACCTGCAGTCAATTGCTATCTTTAAGCAATAGACATCAGCAGTGAAGAAATAATAGGAGTGGTTTACTGGCAAAAACTTAAATTCCATAAGTTCAGAAAAGGCAGAATTTTTGTCTTCAAATTCGGCCAAAAGCCCCATATGTACAAAAATGACAGATAAAAGCCTGTTTGTCACTGTGAAAAAAGCACTGAGATTGCCAAAAATTGATTTACCCTCTTCTCTTTTCAGTTCATTCTCCTCTTAAATCATGCATTTAATCATAGAATCATAGAATCAGTCAGGGTTGGAAGGGACCACAAGGATCATCTAGTTCCAACTGCCCTGCCATGGGCAGGGATACCCTACCCTAGAGCAGGCTGGCCAGAGCCCCATCCAGCCTGACCTTAAACACCTCCAGGGATGGGGCCTCAACCACTTCCCTGGGCAACCCATTCCAGGCTGTCACCATTCTCATGCTGAAAAACTTCCTCCTCATTTCCACTCTGAATCTCCCCACCTCCAGCTTTGCTCCATTCCCCCTAGTCCTGTCACTCCCTGGTTTCCTGAAAAGTCTTTCCCCAGCTTTTTCGTAGGCCTTTCAGATACTTAAAGGCCACAAGAAGGTCACCTGGGAGCTTTCTATTCTCCGGACTGAACAGCCCCAACTCTTTCAGTTTATCGTCTTAGCAGAGGTGCTCCAGTGCCCTGATCATCCCAGTGGACTTGGGGGTGATGTTGGACAAGAAGCTCAAAATGAGCCAGCAGTGTGCACTTGCAGCCCAGAAAGCCAAGCAGAGCCTGGGTTGCATCAGGAGAATTGTGGGCAGCCCTCAGGGCTGCTCTCCAGACACTCACTGCTCAGCCTGTATTTGTGCTTGGGATTGCCCTGACCCAAATGTAGGACCCTGCACTTGGTCTTGTTGAATCTCGTGAGGTTGACTTGTGCCCACCTCTCCAGCCTGTCCAGGTCCCAATTTCCATATAGGAGGAGCTCAGAATCAGGAAAAAAAAAATCATTACAAGATATTTACTAAGGTTATAACAAATCTAAGAAACTATTAAAAAGCAACAAGTTATGTTTCCTTACTTTCTGATTTTATAAAGGCTACTTTGCTGATTATTTTCCCCTCAGTACTTCTGATTGTAATGGTAACAGAAGATGAAAAACAATTTAGTCTCAAATGTTAGCAAGATATGAATATTTGGCATCATAGAATTATAGAATCAACCAGGTTGGAAGAGACTCTAAGATCATCCAGTCCAACCTATCACCCAGCCCTGTCCAATTAACTAGACATGGGCACTAAGTGCCTCATCAAGTCTTTTCTTGAACACATCCAGGGAGTTATTTGCAGGTAGTCAAACCTCTGTTTATAACTTAAGGTACATTATAAAACAGGTAGAAAAGAAAAAAAGGGGGTGTGGGGGGGGAAAGTTTGCTCTACAAAGCAGCTTTTTCAGTGATATTTTCTTAGTTCTGTTTCCAGACCAACAGGGTTTGGAAGGCTTCCAGGTAAGTATCTGAACTTTTGGATGCTTCTCCCAGCTGAACCACCAAGCCATTTGATGTAACTCTATTATTATTTAACACCTGGCTCCACTGCTGTTAAGTGTGAATAAAATAAGGTATGATTTAGTGTACTAGCAAATCTTTGCCAACAAACCAAATGTTTTCTACTATTTCTCTGTATGTGAATTTATAACAAAGTTCCAGAATCTACTCTTTACACTAGAAGGGTAAAGGAAACCATGCCATATGTTCCCATGACAGCACATCCAAACACACTATCTGGGACCACATTTTCATTCTCTAAGAGTTTGTGAGTAGGGTAGAAGTAGGTTGCAGATTTCTTTTTATCTGTGCAAGAATATCATGGTTAATTAGGAGGTGATATCCCTGTTGATTTTTTTCTTTTCACGTTACAGGTAATGCATAGCACTTACTCAAGCACTGGAACTCCATGATGTTCCCTGCTGATAACACAGGTAATGAATATTTAGACTCTACATCTGGAAGTTTTCATTATAATCTGAAAGTGTTGAATTACAAGTTGAAGAAGAGACAAAATGGGCACCAGAGGGTAAGTAGCTATGGAGCATGTGCATCTCGATGGGTATTGTGCAGTCTTTCCTCAAGGTGCTGCATAAATCTGGCAACAATTGAGTTGGTTCTGTCAAATAAGTGAGCTACAGAGCCCAGAGAGAAGAACTTCTACTGGAGGAAGATGATCCAGGACATAAATGAATAGTTCTGAAAAAGGAGTAGTCAGGAGCCTAGGAAGAGGACTTTGGTCTTAACCAATGCCCAGTGTTTGACCACTTTACCCTTGCAGTTTCAGGAAAATGGTTTTAGTGTATTCATAGAATCATAGAATGGTTTAGGGTGGAAGGGACCTCAGGGATCACTCAGTTCCAACCCCCTGCCATAGGCAGGGACACTTCTCACTAGAACAGGTCACTCAAGGCCTCATCCAGCCTGGCCTTGAAAGCCTCCAGAGAGGGAGAAGCCACAACCTCTCTGGGCAACCTGTGCCAGTGTTTCACCACCCTCACTATAAAGAACCCTTTCCTAACATCTAGTTGGAGTTTCTCCTCTTCCAGTTTAAACCCATTACCTCTTGTCATGTCATTACAAGACCTTGTAAATAGTCCCTCCCCAGCCTTCCTGTAGGTCCTTTTCAGATACTGGAAGGCCACTATAAGGTCTCCTCAAAGCCTTCTCTTCTCCAGGCTGAAGAGCCCCAGTACTAATACTGCAAAAGAAATGGAACCAAATGGAACCAAACAGCTGCTTTTACATCCTATTTACTTTGGCATTTAATCACAACAAAATATTTAATGCAGCAAGAAAAATAGACGAAGGGGAATGTCTCTATGAATAAAGTACAAAGAGTTTTCAGGTTCTACTGTAGTCTCTGATCTCAGACAAAATTAATATATTAAAAGTAAAGCTAAGATTTCTGAATATTCAAAAAATTCACACAGCTGAGTTGGCCACTGTTAACATTTCAAGTAAATACTGCCCAGCTCCATTTTGAAACAGAATGCTATTAATAAAGTATATATCTCATTATAGTTAGGAAATGTAAAGAACTTTACAAGTCTATCAATACAATGCTTTCTTCTTTCTAATTTTTACTTTTTATTACCAATAGGCTTTTCTCAAAAGGCATAGTCTTCAAAAGAGAAGCAGTCCAAGCATTATTGTTACTCTAATAATATAAAACTAACCCTGTCCAGGTATCCCACAGGAACCAGTTCTTGCTGTTACCTGCTGGTTCAATAAGCACATTTGTATTGGTCAACCAAGTTTCAGAATCACTTCTATGATTTGTGCTTTCTCCATTCCCAGTCCCAAACAAACATTCTGCTGGAGTGTGAAGTATTTCCTTTTGTAAACAAACTTTAGAATCAGATTTATAAATCAGACATTAATAAGTAGGTATGACCTGGACTACTGTGTGCAGTTCTGGAGCCCTCAACACAAGGACATGAAACTGTTAGAGAGAGTCCAGAGGAGGGCCACGAAGATGATCAGAGGGCTGGAGCAGCTCTGCTATGAGGGCAGGCTACAAGAGCTGGAGCTCTTCAGCCTGGAGAAGAGAAGGCTTTGAGGAGACCTTATAGTGGCCTTCCAGTATCTGAAGGGGACCTACAGGAAGGCTGGGGAGGGACTATTGACAAAGTCTCGTAATGACAGGACAAGGGATAATGGGTTTAAACTTGAAGAGGGGAGATTTAAACTAGATGTTAGGAAGAGATTCTTTTCAGTGAGGGTGGTGAAACACTGGAACAAGTTGCCCAGAGAGGTTCTGGCTGCTCCCTCTCTGGAGGTGTTCAAGGCCAGGTCGGATGAGGCCTTGAGCAACCTATTCTAGTGGGAAGTGTCCCTGCCTATGGCAGAGGGTTGGAACTGGATGGTCCTTGACATCTCTTCCAAACTAAACCATTCTATGATTTTAACTCAAGGAGTTTCTCAAGATGTTTTCTTAGTTACCTTTTCTATTTGCATCTTGCTTACAAGGATCTCTAGCAGCTATCACACCATTTAATAAATGTATACACACATGCACATGCATTCCTATAGAAAAAAATAATCAACGGAGTAGGACTTACACAGTGGCAGAACTGTGGGTGCCCTTTCCTCTGAAGCTACATGCTAGCTTTTACCTATCAATCATGTAGTACTTTCTGCCTAAGATCTTCCACACTAATGTGGCTAAAGAAGGTTCTACCTGTTAGCAGTTTGAAAATCTCCTCTTCGTTTTTCATTGCCTGAACACTGTGTTTTATAAACTTTTAAACAACATTAGGTATTCTGGATATACAGGGAAAGCATTTAATTTTTGTTGATAGTTAAAAGTCTGATTAAGGCATGAACGATGAAATGTTATAATGTCAAGTCTTAAGAACCCAAGACATGAGCAGAGGTGAGAGAAAAGCCCACAGTGAGAACAAAGTAATAAATACACCTACTATTGCTGGATCAGTTGTTTGATGACAGTAAAGAACATAGTATTAACTCAGGAAAAAGTGATTGCACAGTGGTTCTGCTCACCTGGATTTTCAGGGACATTGTTTTCTTTCTTGCCACAGCCTTCCTACTTGCATTCCCCTCTCCAGTTCAGCTCGATACAGATACTTTAACCCATTCAAATAATTGTGGTTCCTGGAAAATAAAGCACAAGTTTTTAATCAGTCTTAGTACTTGCAATGCTGAGTCAGCAGGGCTTTGAGATGACTCTGCTTGCATCTTTTACTTCAGAGGAAGCAGACCAACATCTTTGTGCACACCAGAGATGTTTTGGGGTTTTGTTTGGGTTTTTTTTTTAAACCAAACACAAGATAAAGGAACTTTATCAAATGAAAGAAACCTCAGAAAAAAATAAGGAGTGAAAAGGGAGTGAAATGCTTGGCAAATTTCTCTCCCTGCCTCCTGCATCCTTACAAGGTGGGTCTTTTCCCTCAGGCTTGCTTTCAGATCAGCAACTCAGTGACTTTCTAAATTTTGACAAGTTGCAGGCAGTCTCCTGGCTCCCTGTGGAGCACTGTGCTCTCACTGCTTCTGAGTCCTCTTTAGTCCCTGTCCTCAGAAGCATCTCAGCTTCAGCCCTTGCTGCAGGGTCCCTTTTCCCCTACCTCATCTTCTGTGATCATGCTCAGGTGTTGTTGGGGAAAGAGCAATCTCCCCTTATTCCAGAGGGCTGGAGCAGAGGACAGCAGTCAGGAGAAGTTAAAACAACTCCCTAAGGGAGCCTCACAGGCTGCACATTCATAGAGGTTTACACATAATAAACTACAAATAAAACAGGTATAATATAATGCAGTACCTCTGGGCTATTATTTCATAGATTATACCTTCAAGTGATACCATTTTAGTTTTCTAAGTCTATAGAAAAGCAGCTTTCCACAACAGACCTACTGGAAATCCTGCCTTGACCTGAAGCCCGAGGGAGGCTCGCAGGCAACCTCAGAGGAGCTTGGACTTCCCCCACCACTCTTATCAGTACTGACCCTAACACATCAAAACTACCTGTGAAATCAAGCCACCACATTGCCTCCACACCATGCTGTCACACAAGATAAGACTGTTTTTCACCTACATAGTGCTTCACCTGAGAAATGCAATATATGACTTGTGAGTATTGGTGAAAGTGCTTGGTATTATTTGCCATGTTTCATGCCTGTAAATGACAACAGAAATTTAAAATTATTTACCCAGTACTAGAAACAGTTTAGTGATAGAAAACCAGGGGTGTCCACAGCTCCTTATATCCATTCCTTGCATGCCAGAAGAAACCAGCAGAGCAGTCCCTCCTGGGCAAGCACCAGCAGCGTTTGATGTCTGCTGCAACCTATGGCAGCACCAAAGAGAAGTGGCTGACAGAGGTTGGATATTTCATTTTTGGTGGGCAGGAAAATGCAATCTGCAGTTTGTGACTCTTAGGAAATTAAGTCTCCATTAGGAAAGGGTTAAAGACAGATTATGTAAATAAGGATATTGTTATTTGTCCCGTGTGTAGCACTGTGGACTGAAGACTTCTTTCCCTCCCTGGGTTTTTTTTTTTTTTAGATTTTTTTTCTCCCCAGTTTTTCTTTTCCACAAATTGAGAGATTAACCTGGTCTCAATTGAAATGGCAGCCCATATCATACCTTCCCTTGATCTCACAGCATGGCTAATAACAGCTGGGGCCTACCAAGCAGGCTTCTTTATTTTTCCTTTATTGTTCCAGGCCACACAACCGTGAACCTTCAGCATGTTATGTACTTAAGCATGGTCAGGTTGATGTCATTATTTTCTTATTGTTGTGGAGCTCCCTGGGTGTTTGCCCATATTCATAGAGAGGGGCTTGTGTGCTCTTTGTAGGTTAACCTTTTAAAAAGGAGATGCTCGACCACTTGCAAATGTAGCCCAGGGCTGTGACATTGCACTAGGCCGATTGGTACGCTTCAAAACACATATTAGCACCACTTGTGCTATTTCATCTTTCTTTTTAATTTTAGCCCAGTCTTGTTAGATAAATCTTATCTGCACCACAAGTAAATGCTTGATAGAGCACATTTTTAAAGGCTTTAGAAAGGGGAGGGTGGGGAAGTGTGGTTTGTCTGGGTCACTGTGCGCTTTGTCCAAGTATCGGCGTAGCTATTTGCCAGTTTATCTGTCCGCTGTCCCTCTGTCTATCTCTCCAGCTCCCTCGCAGCAAACAAGCCATGAGCATTAGTGCTGAATTGTGAGAGCTACAGGGAAAAGTGCTTCTCTGCATGAACCACAGCCACATTTAGCTTTTACAATCCTGTAAAAATTGGTCTACTTGCTATCAGTTCAGCCTAGAAAGCAAGCAGCAGCTCTCAATTGCCTCCAGCTTTGATGTAAGCACCCCACAATATTTCTGTTCAAACTACAGTGGGTAGAAGACACCTATAAAAATAGTAATTAGCTCCAGTCAACACTGGATGCAGTTTACATGCTATGCACCAGCTCTGAAATGCTGGCGTTTTTGTTAGGTAGGCTAATGTTTATTGCAATCATTAAAGTCTGAGTGATAAAAGGCTGAGCATAAGAAAGCTGTTTCAGGTATTATTCCTTCCCTTCGTCAAACATAAGTTTGTTAAATCTTGCCTAGAGTTAATTATTTTGGAAGTCATATTGCAAACAGAAGCTTCCACAGAATTTGTCAAGATATTTCCATGCACTCAGTGGGCCAAATGTAAATGTGTAAGGGAGTGGTTTCAACTAGTTTCAATGAATTTTGGCCTTGTAACTTCCCAATGAAGCAGATACAAACAGCAGCACAGATTACAGGCTTAATGTCTGAATTACTTCAGAGGCGTCAATTACGATAATAACAGTCCTGACACCAGTGTATCCTTTGCTACAGTTTCTTTTGTAGACTGCTTGATCCTTTGCTTTTTTAAACTAAGAGGTCAGGAAGGTGAGCTGTACAGCTGGGCAGCAAGCAGACTTATGCATCTGGGTCACTGTCAATGCCCCAAAGGTGTATCTTAAGTTACTCCTGTAATGGCAAGCACAAGGCTGCCTGTGCTTGTATGCATGAGGATTAGGTTTGTGGCTAGCACCAGTCTGAATGCAAAACTTGCCCCTTCTGCCAAATCTATGCCACACAGGCAGGAGGTGAAACAAAATAATGCTGAAGTCTTTCTGGGATGGAAGTGAATTACTCGACATTTCGTGTACATAACGACACCTCTGGAATCTCCTTGTGTCTGGATATAATCAGGACTGTACTCTCAACAACTCAGCTTAGAAAAGACAATGAACAAATAGACTTAATTAGTTACAATTCTGAGGATCCTTGATTGTGATAGAGTTCTTATTTTATAAGCTTCCTCAGTATACATATGGATATGTCAAAGCATAAAGACTGGTTTGTCTGAATCCTTTTCACATCACCACACCACGTTTGGTGGCTACACTGACTTTCCCCTTCAAACCTGAGTTTGTTTAGCCAACCAGTTCTCACTCTTCTGTCTATAAGGAAAGAACTTGAATATGAGCCATGCTTATCACACATACAAGTCTTCCTGGACAATCTGTCTCACTCCAGAGTGGAGCTAGGAGAACTGGCAACATCAAAAAAAAAAAAGTTTGAAAAGCCAGGAATCACAGAATCATAGAATCATAGAATCAACCAGGTTGGAAGAGACCTCTAAGATCAGATCTGATGGAAATCTCAAGTCCCAGGGTAACATGGAGCTGGAGGGAGCACCTAACTGCCACTGTGGGCTCTCCTTTTCATTTCCACACTTTATTTTCATTATCAAAAGCCCTCTTCTAGTCTACAATATTCAATAATACATTGAATTAGTTTTTCTTTGCATTCTTCTCTGATATTTTGTACCTCAGTGATTCCTCCTTTGCAGTGCAAATGAGCTTGATATTCAGGTACAGCACCTATTTTCTCTTAAAACTAAAAGTGACTATTTTTTTCCTATAATGAGACATTCTGAGAAACTGCTTTAAATCCCCAAAATATCTGTGCACTTATGTGTATATATTTATAGGTATAGTCACATACCTAACACCTCACTGAAGTGCTAAAGTATAAGATCCTTACTTCAACTTTAAATGAATTTATAATCAGAATCACAGGTGAATAAAGGTAAAATGAAATTAAGGTCTCCCCCATATGTATTTTAGTGATGTAGTTGTAGAGCAGGACACACTGGGTTTGGACTACAGCAATGAACTGTGAATTAATTAAAATTTCACGAGACTGATCTTTGAATATCCTTAAGCAAGGCAGTATCCCCTGGATTGTTCTTTGTACACTTAAAATACTCCATTTACCTGAAGCACAGTTTGTAAAACTACTTTAATCTTTTCCCAGATAAGCACAGCTCAGCTATGTAAAACAGCACATTGCACTACCACAGGCTTCATTTTGACTGAAGCTCTTCAGTGTACTGTTATTCCAAAACCTATATCATGTTGGCCCATGTATGAAGCCCATAAAAATTAAAGAAACCTGTGAAAAAAGTGAAAGGTTTAGTCCAAAAGATTTTCTTCTTATAAATATTATTTTTTACTATTTTCTGTGGACCAAATTTAAGGAGAAACCTCAAATGTCCTTTTTCAAACCTTTTGATTCCATCAAAACCCAAGACACAACAATATTGCCAGAAGACATTAGCTACTGCAAACCATAGGCTACCATTTGGAAAATATGACTTGAACAGGATGTCCTTTTGGATGGCAGTGTGCTCTGTTTATGATTCCATAAAATCTTTACATATTTTAAATGATATTCAGAAATATGCTTATGCTTTGCTTTTAAGATCTTATTTTCTTATCTGAACTCTTTTAACAAAGGTATTACGCTAAGTATAAAAGCTGTCCAATTTTTTCCAACCTTTTGCTTCTCTCTAAACCACAGTCATTTTGTTAGACATTGAAAATGTCTTGATTTAGTTGTCTTGCTATTTTGGGCCTGTCCTGCCCCCTGCAGTGGTAATAAGGATGGGGCTTCCTGCTGGGTCCTGAAGAATACCATTTCACGGCCGCCACATAGCTGGCGGCTTTTATTTATGGAGCCAAGAAAATGAATGGGTATTAGTGTCCAAACATTTCAACATGCTCCTGTGGCCATGCACAAAAGGGACTGATTTGCAGCAAATTTCCACTTATTTTCCAAAAGTATTTACCTTGCAGAAGCTTGGCTGATCGCTATAATGGCATAGCAGAGGGGAAAAATGACCATTTCAGAACCCAATTTTTGTATATGTTTCTGAACCTTAAAAGCGCTACACTTCTTCTGAATAAAGATAATACTCTTGGTTGCTAGGCTTTTATGGATATGTGGCTAATGCCAGCCCTTTCTTCATGTGTGTCTTTACAACAGATGAAATGGGCATTACCTAAAAGCAGAAAGCTTGCTCTGTAGTAGGGACTGCATGGGTGAAGGTTCTTGCAAAAGACCAAAGTTAAGGTTCTTTTGAGCAGCGTGAATGGCTCTCAGCATGGCATATCCCAGAGGTGCTTTCAACACCTGCAGCTTTACCTGCCTGCTTGGGGCAGCACAGAGTGTGTTTTACACCTTTCCAAAGCTACCCCAGGAAATTTGGGGAATGCTTTCAATTGCTGTTTTACTGTACCACTGCACAAAACTTGCATCACCATACTATGCTGACTGACAAAAGTTGGTGAGATCCACACCACAAAACTATACTGATGAAAAGAGGAGAGGTTTGCATGTTCCTTTTAAATCACTGAAATTCAGCAACCATTGATAGATTATTTAGATACAGTTGCTGAAAGTTCTGACCAGACTCTGCAAAGTTCAGGAATACAATACAAAGTCTTGTGCTTGTGTCTTCTTTAATAGTTCTAGGTAAACTTTAACAAGTGAGCTTTGACTGTAGTCAGCATGTGGATGTTAGATGACCTAAAGAGAAATTAAATTATGGCTATTCCTAGTTCTGCAGGTGTTTCCAGGTACTAAAGCTCTTCTTCCAGGCAACCAGCAACAGGACAAGGGGACAGAGCCTCAAGTTGTGCCGAGGAAAGTATAGGCTGGATGTTAGGAGGAAGTCCCTGGGGGTGTTCAGGAAAAGCCTGGATGAGGCACTTAGTGCCGTGGTCTGGTTGACTGGATAGGGCTGGGTGCTAGGTTGGACTGGATGATCTTGGAGGTCTCTTCCAACCTGGTTGATTCTATTCTATTCTATTCTATTTGCTCGGTAAAGTATTCAAAGACTGTGGGGAAATAGAACACTTATTTTGGTTTGATCATGTATGTAAACTGATTTTAGGGGAAAAAAGAGTACGGTTAAGAGCAGGAGCTAAATCAAAAGTGTTGTTATAATTACTAAATAATTTTCCAGGATAAAAGGCAAGAAACACAGATAACATGGAACTCATCAACTTGTAAATACTTCATGATTGTTTTCCATTTCATTGCAGGCAAAGCAACCATAAACAGTAGTGATGCAGTCTGTATCTAGAATAATACATTTTAAAAAAAAGGCAAAAAATATTTAAAGGATATTGTCATTGACAAGTCTTCCTTTCCTATATTGTTTCTTTTTTGAACTTTACACTCAAGGGTTACAGACTGCAATATCTGCAATCTGTATAAATTTATACAGCAGCTACTCTAGTGGTGTGATTCTATTATCTAGACTTCACATCCTACCTGCTGGGAACTTCCAAGGGGTGATATTGCAGTGCAAGTAATCCAGTTTTAGTTTTTGTGGCTTTCTTATAAATCTTGTGGTGGGTATCTTCAGACATACAGTCTCTACCTGTGAACATGGAATTACACCTGATATTTGTCATAGAATCAAGCAGGTTGGAAGAGACCTCCAAGATCATCCAGTCCAATCTAGCACCCAGCCCTATTCAATCAACCAGACCATGGCATTAAGTGCCTCATCCAGTCTTTTTTTCAACACCTCCAGTGACGGTGACTCCACCACCTCCCTGGGCAGCCCATTCCAAGGGCAAATCACTCTCTCTGTGAAGAACTTCCTTAGACTTACAAGGAAAAAAATCTGACAACACAAACATGCAGCAACACATCTGGAGCTGCTTCATAAGTACAGCAATTGCACCTTATTGCTCTGCCTCCTGTTTGGATTCTTACTACTTGGAGTCTCTGTGTCCTAAATCTATTCTCATTCAGACAATTCCAAGGAAAGAGCACACAACACAGGCAAATCCTCTGCATTGAACAACTCTACCTCCTCCTGTTATCCTACATTCAACTGCTGGTATCAGTTTAACTATGTATATGAGGAATGGAGTGATGGAATAGAGAGAAGATGAAATCATCTCATCTCTTTCAACATCCTTCAAATCATGCATGAGGCACACCAAGAGGAAGAGTGATGGGTGCAAGAGACACACTTTTCCTTTTTTTGCTCCCTACAGTTTTGCAAGATTATGTTTTTCTTCACATTGGGTGTCAGAACACATCACACACCAGAACAACATGTTGGAAGGAATAAACAAAAGGTGCAGCTGGAAGAATATCTCCAAGACCCTCTCTATACTCCTTGGTTTCTCTCACCGTTGCGTAGACACACTACGATTCACAAGACAGAGCTGTGAGGGTCTACTATGAATTTTGAACACACTGAGTATTTTCTAACGTTTTCACTCAATTTCTGGTCCCTCCTGTAGGCAAGTAAGATACTTAATAAAAACCTTCAAACACCTTTAGAAATTTCAAAGCACTTCACAGCCAATGTAAAAAATTAATTTTCCAAAGCAATCAAGGCCAATCCAACACCAGACATGAACGACCTGCTTTATAACAAACTATAACTTTACACATTTTAAGAATAAGAGTGTGTCATTGATCTGCCTAACTCATACACTGCAATTAAGACTGTGGAATGCTGAATTATTGTATCTTAATCTGGTTAAGAATAAACTGTGCTGAAAACTCCCGTAGAAAGCAGAGTGTATCAAAGCTTGCTCTTCCCACTAAGAATCGATTTTGTTCCTTTGTAGTGAAGAAGGAAAACTTTAACAAAAATTAATACTTTATAGTCTCTTTTGTTCCCTTTAAAATATAGCTTAGTTTAGTCAGTGATTGAGAAAATCAAACCCTGCTCAAGGTCTTTTTTCAGTCATTAGAAGTGAATCATCCTTAAATCTCACTTATTAAAAAGGTTGGGTTAGAAGAAAGAAGAAAAGAAGAAGAAAAAGAGAGAAAAAAAAAAGAATTTTTGCGCTTTTTTTCCCCTGGGGTTAAGAATTACTTTCATCTGACAATAGCTTTGCATGTTACAGCATTAATTTTGCAATAAATTATAGTTCAGGTAGATAGAATTACTCACATTGCTTGACCAAAGTGTGTGACCTAGCCAGACCTCTGATTGATGAATAGTTGTTCATTTTGTCCTATGAGTCCTAGAAGACAAAATCAAAAAACTGGGTGAAAAAGATTCTGTTTCATGTAATAGCATTTTGTTACATATCATTAGCACTTAATTCTATCACCAGTGCCATGTCTGTGTTAACTGGGCCTTTCAACTTAATCCTTTCACACCTCAGCGTGTCATTCATTTTGGCCAATCAATACACCAAAACTCTTGGTCCCAAGGAGTGAAATACTTCACAGACTGTTGCTATGTAGTGACTTGGTCCATACCATTCAAGGAGAGGTCTCTTATAAAAATAAAAATGTGATTAAAGCATGGTTGGAGCTGCCTCTGAACTAAGTTCCTTAAGTATCAGTGCACTGTATACCCTATAGATGTTTAAGGAAGAACTGAATTCAAGCCCATGTTCTTGGCTGTTCACTTCAGCATACTGAAGTTCATATGGCTGCTACTTCAACTGTTGTTATCCAAGGTACTCAGACTGTCTAGTTCAGATATGTCTGTCTGCAGTATTACAATTCGTTATGGCATGGACAATATCAGAAGTTTAGGTTTGTTCAGGACCTTTTTTCAACATAGATACTAGGGTTTTGGTGAACTTTATGGTTACATGTTTATTGTTTCTTCTAATTGAGCCAGAACCCACACTTAAGTTCAGATTTGTTTTATAATCACAATGATGAAATCAAAATCTGAAATCAGTTGTGGACCTGGAATAAGGCTTGTGGCACTATTTCCAACATGTCATGACTCCTGTCACGCTGCTCCAACCAGCATCATTGATAAGAGAATCATATACATAGTTGCAGATGGTTGGCTTGAAACTTTCAGCTTGTGCACCATAATGCTTTGTAGCAAAATCATAAGGTCTACTTGGTCTGGTTTAGAAACTAGGCAATCCTGAGAATGAAACTCACTCCAATGCAACTAGTTGTCATGTTAAGGGCTTTCCAGTGACTTACACGAAAAATTTGCCCCTTCTACAGGCATTTATAACCAACTTGAATTTCAGTTAAGACAGATGAAGGGCAAATATTCAGCAAGCTGGCTTGCTTTGCAGCTGCAGTTTTGTTATTGCAAATCTTACTGGTTGCAAGAGGAGCATGAGATAGGAACTATATAATAAGAGCACACAGTTCTGATAGCTGGAATTTCAGTGGGAGGCAAAGCTGATCAAAAGACAGCGAAGAGGATTGTGAAACTTTGAATGTACATCAAAAGGCTCAAATTTTTGTCAAGATTTCAATGACTTTTAATCAGAATTACAAAATACATACAAGAAATATTTATATTCTGCAGAAAAATGGATTTCTTGTATTGTAGTTCTAGTCGTGCATAGTACATAGCAATTTGGTACAGATTTAAATTACTAGATGGTGCTTGTACTGTGACACTACTAGTTCAGACTATCCTGGGTGCATGGCATACCCTCACACAGGTAACCATCCCAGAGACATCCCTCATTCTTATTTCCCTTCTGAATTGTCTCTCTCTGTTTCCTTCTTCAGAAGAAGTTTGATTCTTCCTAAAACAAATCGGAGTTCATGGAAGAGGTAAAGATCAATTCAAATGATCTAATTACAGTATCAGGGCTCAACCTTATGAGAAGTTTTTACTTTTACATTTCATGCTACAACAGCATTTAACCATGCTTTGCACATGGTTTCACTTTTCAGCTAAGGACTATTGTTATGGTGTTCCTATCTTTGTCTCCTTCCTCACTGTTTTGATGCCAGCACACTGGGTCATGTCCTATTTGGATTGCAAGTTCTGTGAAGCATAAGCTGAATATTCCTTAAGTAACCAATAATGTATTTAGTATAAACAGGAGGTATGCAGCAGACAAAAACTAATGTCATAGAGACTTTTTTTCATCTTTCTTTCTGCAGAAGTAGCTATCATTAACTTTGAAGATCTTGTTGCTAACTGTTATCCTAAGCATAATTTCTTATTTGTTGGGTTTTCTTTTGTTGTTAGATTGGTTTTGTTGTTACTGGGGTTTTCACACCTGGCATCTGTCTGGAATCTTGAGCCTGAGTTAAAAGTTACATTGCAAGTCCCTTACACTTCAGTTGTAGCAAATGTATATCCAGAGACATTCCATTGGTTCCACTGGCATCAATCCATATGTGCACAACTGTAAATGACATGAAAAAAATCTGGCTTCTGATATGAAAAAGGCTATTTATGCACTTTCACAAAGGACAGAAGTCTTATAACTTTGGGTCTACACAGAAACGAGACACAAATATGTTAGTGAAAAGCCCTAAGTTTTCTAAATGTAGATGAGCACAGATTAAGAAAGCAGTAATTAATTTCCTTTGACCTCAAGCTGAAATTCCTTTCTAAAGCTGTCATAAAGAGAAAGAGGCCAGAGAGAAGAAGTGAAACTGTGTAACAATGCAATTAAACCCTTGTAATGAGGTCAGCCATTGGACTTGTTGCAACTGATATCATTATAGCAATGAGGAGGCATTATACGATGGCCTGATTTTTTACAGGATTCTTATTTTTTTCTTTAACTCTTTAACAGTCAGATATGTCTTCTATAGCATTGTAAAATAATTGTTGTCAGCAAGCAGAACAGTAGGCACAAGCTTTACTGTTGTACTAACAGCATTTCATGAGTTCTGGTAATGAAAGCATGAAAAAAACCTCGTTGAGAGTGAAATACAGGACAACTTTGATACAGACAACCCTTCACTCAAACTCTGTGTCATATTTGCTATTAGATCTTCCTCCAAAAAGCAACTCCACTCCCTCCAACAACAGGAGGGAGTAACTTTCAGCAAGCCACTGACAATTGGTGATAGAAAATACTTGACTCATGGGAGTTGTGATGCTCAAGGAAAGCATGAGCAGACTTGTAGGGCTACCCTGAACCAGAAAGAGTCTCAAGTAGTTTCAAGCTCACTTGAAACTTGAATATCCTTTAAGGGTGACAGAAAAAGGATGTACTCTGATGGAAGAATATTCGTTGGTTTCATCTGGTCTACAAACAGAAGTCTGGTTAGGCACTAAGAAAAATAAAAAGTTGTGAAACTCAGATTAGAGCCCTGAATCAAGGAGATTTAGAGAGAGAATATTTTATGTAAAGCTTTAATTAGATAAATGAGCAGTTTTTCAAGTGGAAATCTAGGCTTAAGATATTTTTCCTTCCTGGAGGGACTGTCCTGAGCTTTGGGCTTGCAGATGACAACCACCTCTGTTATTACCTCTCTGACTCACTTGAATCCCCTACAATTGAACTTGCATTGACCATTTCCTCTGTAATTATTTACAGATGGGAAAATAAGAAGTTGCAGTTCCTCCTTCAGCACATTTATGAGTGAATCCTTCCTAGATCTTGTAAGAGAGGGGCTTGGTTTAAGAGCCGCTGCAAGGCTATGAATCCAAAGTGGCTGCATGTATTTCCATCTCAGAATATTTCAGTTGTATCTATTTCTCTATGCTGCAGTATTTCCTTCTTCTTCTAAGAATATTTCGGTCATGTGTATTTCTCTATTTCCATAGTTATTAGTTTAGGAGTCTCCTTGCTCAGTACGTTGGTTCCCAGCTTTAGGTGCCTTGCAATAGCATAAGAAATATGCATTCTGAACTGAGAGATGTGTACTCAACTGTGGAAACAATAGGATTTCAAATTGTCTTGCAGAAACTAAATCCATTCATTTATCTTCATGGAATCACTTATTTCAGCTCACATATGAAAAGAATCTTTGAAACAGTCTAATTTTCATCCCAGTTCTCTGCCCGTTTCCCATGAAGTTTGTCTGAAAGCAACAAGCTGGCACACGCTGCTGAAGGTAGGTGCCCTTATCAGAACAGGTGCTGCTTTAGCCTGCTGCAGATCTGCAGTCTGCTGGGCAGAATTAAAATGCCTTACCTGTGAGAAAGGAACTTGAGAAAAGCAAGAGATAGCCCATTTCAGTCACTCTCCTAGATGGAGGAATACCTTTGCAGGGTAAGGAGAGAAAAAGTTAATGGAGAAAAATGTTCATTTATTGCAGCCTTAATTTGTCATACCTCATTTATTTCTCTAAAAAAAAAACAGCTGGAGTAAACCTGAAAAGGAATAAGCTGGGGCATTTATATAATGCCACAGAGAGGAGATGACTGCTTGGTGAAGAGCCTGCTCATTGACTTCAACAAGGCAAGGTGCCTCTTTCTTGAGGCTTCAGCACTTCTGGTCCTTGAAAATGTCAATGTGTATATGAAAGCATAAAAAAGAAATTCAAAGTATTTCTAACTCTTCCTCCCACATTCTTCAAATTGATCAGCTTAAATCAGCTTGAGACAAGTTTCAAGTACCTTTCCCTTTTCGCAAGAAGTTCACCATCCCCAGTGTGCAGATTATACTTTTAAAAGAACTATTAGAAGGCAGCTTACTAGTTGGAGATAAAGGGAGGGCATCATTTCCTTGCACTTAGAGGACTGAGTCACCAGTTCAGATGCCTTTCCTTCTAATGGTGCACTGAGTCATCATGTGCCTCAGTTTCCCTTCAGTGAGCATAACACTTACTGACCTCTGCAAAGAACTGCAAGCTTTCTGTGAACCTCTGTGTTAAGTGCAAAGCCATAGTGTTATTAAAGATAGTTTCAACAGAGACAGCTGAGTGATGTCCTATAAACTGTCAGTTCTCTCCAAATGGACCACAATATAATATTTCCTCCAGAAATGCATTTATTATTTAACACTTTTCTGTGAAAGGTTTCTTTTACATTGCAAATGCTCAGAGTTCTTTCGTAGGTCTTAGACTATTGACCCTTTACCTTAAAACATGCTATTAATGCTTAACGCTGTTATTAGCATTCAGGGAAGTAATGACTGGTACTAAAATGGAAATGTGCAGTAAAAACACTTTCTATTTTGTAAAATAATTATGTAGCCTAATAATTATTTCATATGATTCTTTTTGATTGATAGGGAAAGGGCAGCACGAAGTTTGGAATCATGATTCTTTAAGGTCTACATTCAAACCCCAGCCACTAACACCACTGTTTCCGACAGCTACGTTTTGTAAGAACGGCAACAGGATGATCCTTGATTCTGTTTAGATGAGGGTTACATCAGATAAAATACACTTAATTAGCTTCTCTTCTTTTTTTTTTTTTTTTTTTTTTTTTTTTTTTTTTTTTTTTTTTTTTTTTTTTTTTTTTTTTTTTTTTTTTTTTTTTTTTTTTTTTTTTTTTTTTTTTTTTTTTTTTTTTTTTTTTTTTTTTTTTTTTTTTTTTTTTTTTTTTTTTTTTTTTTTTTTTTTTTTTTTTTTTTTTTTTTTTTTTTTTTTTTTTTTTTTTTTTTTTTTTTTTTTTTTTTTTTTTTTTTTTTTTTTTTTTTTTTTTTTTTTTTTTTTTTTTTTTTTTTTTTTTTTTTTTTTTTTTTTTTTTTTTTTTTTTTTTTTTTTTTTTTTTTTTTTTTTTTTTTTTTTTTTTTTTTTTTTTTTTTTTTTTTTTTTTTTTTTTTTTTTTTTTTTTTTTTTTTTTTTTTTTTTTTTTTTTTTTTTTTTTTTTTTTTTTTTTTTTTTTTTTTTTTTTTTTTTTTTTTTTTTTTTTTTTTTTTTTTTTTTTTTTTTTTTTTTTTTTTTTTTTTTTTTTTTTTTTTTTTTTTTTTTTTTTTTTTTTTTTTTTTTTTTTTTTTTTTTTTTTTTTGTGAATGGCAAGGAATTATAATTCCATAAAGGGCAATACACCATTCTTCCAATTTCCAAGTAAGTCACTGGTACCCTGGAGGTCAAATATAGTTCAAGTTTGCAGTGAAGTGAGACTACCTCCTTCCACTCTGCTGTCATCACACCTGACCCCAACCTGGTAAAAGCATCCCCAGTGGTGCCAAAGAGGCCTTTCCATTCTCTGTGTACTAGCTGTGCTGGTCTTTCACATTTAAGGCTGCCAGATAAATGTCAAATCGCAATGTTCTTATGATGTTTAATGGGAACCAGGCTGAGAGTGCTTGAACTTGCTTCACTTTGGAGAAGTTTTTGTCACTTTGGCTTAGATGGAAAAACAAGTTTTAGATCAATAATGTACATAAATGAAGCAAGTTCACTGAGCTGGGCTTTCTTAGCTGATTTTCTGCTTGCTAGAAAAACAGGGAAAACCTTCCAGGCTGCGTGTGTCTATGGGTAGCACAGAAATAACTACAAGACTATTATTCCATGTTTTACAAAGATGGGTAGGTTTAGCTCTCTTCTTTTTGGAGTGCATAATATTAGAAACGTCTGCAGATGTTTTCATGACAGATTTTCAGACTGCAGCAGTTATAGCTGGGTGTCTGTATTCATGTAGTTCTATTTTAAACAATTTTTGCTAGGCCTGGTTTGTTGCCAATTTTTTTTCCCTTCAAACACTCTATTAAAATTGAAAATCATAAATTTCAGCCAGGCTTGCTACTACAGCAATGGATTGTAAATGAAAGGAAAAGTACAGCTGCAAATAAGTAGCTTACATGTACACAGATAAAGTAATTGTTGGTAAACAATTTTAAACAAGTGTTAACATGAATTTGGAAGAAGTACTGAGAAGTCTTTCCCATCTAAATGCTGATGAAGACAATGGACTGCTGACCTCTTTTCCTCTGCTTTTACCAGCAGAAATTCCTCAGTCGGGAGGGGAAAGAGGCACCACCTAGCATCACTAAGAATCCTGCTCATTACTCAGCCTGGGAGCTGTGCAGATATTATAGTGAAAACTGCCACGATAAAACTTTAAGGCCTATTTAAGAGTTGTAGAGAGGAAGAAAGGAGACACTCCTGCCAATCTCACCACAGCTGCAAATGCTCTGGGTGGAGCACAATTTCTCTCCTGGATCCCTGCTTCAGTTCCTACTGAAAGCCATCAGCAGTGCAAATAAAAGCAGTAAAACACCAGCAGAACCAGCAGTAGGAGCAACAGCTGGCCAGATACAAGAAAGGAAATAAAATGTACCATCTGAGGTTAATCAAGGGATTAGTTATGACTCATGAGTCACAGCTCCTTTCTGGACAGAGTCCTGCTTTGATCTAGCTGCATATGGTCCTTTGCTCTGGTTTTGTACTAGAGAGAGCAAGCAGAGAAACACAGGAAGTGAGCACTAAGTAACAGCAGTAGGTGTAAGACACTTGAAGATATTTACATATTAACTATGTTGGGACAGTTAGCTGGATTCAGAGTGACATGTTGTACTGAATAATTAAAATTCAGGTAAGTATTTACTTTTGTAGAAGAGGTTATGAAATTAATAAAGAAGAATGTCAGTCATTTACCTAAAACATCACTGATGATGCTAGTAACAGAGATGAGAGACAAGGATAAAGGAAATTTCAAATGTTTTATGAATATTTTGTCACATTCCTCTTAATATTGTTGCAGTAAACAATGAAAATTTGAAAGAGTTGCTTTATTTCAAGGCTGAATTGTTCTGGTTTAGCTTCTACTAACTCAAATCACATTGACGTTTAAGCTTTGTTACCTGCCAGAAGTGTCTTGCAGACCATGAGTAAGTTCTTAAGTTTCTATCAGGCAAGTTAAGTAAACTCTTTAAGTTTGTCAAAAAGAAGAGTATTTTCAAGATCTCAATTTTTCTCTATCTCTCATGTCAAAATCCTCCTAAATAGATTTTTGGTGTGGGTTTTTTGTTGTTTGGGGTTTTTTTTTAAGCACCTTTATTTCTTCAGTGTTATATATCCAAGAACTGCCTTGCCCTCCTTTATTAACTACCTGAAGGGAGGTTGTAGCCAGGTGGGGGTTGGTCTCTTCTCCCAGGCAACCAGCAACAGGACAAGGGGACACAGCCTCAAGCTGTGCCGGGGGAAGTATAGGCTGGATGTTAGGAGGAAGTTCTTCACAGAGAGAGTGATTTGCCCTTGGAATGGGCTGCCCAGGGAGGTGGTGGAGTCACTGTCCCTGGGGGTGTTCAGGAAAAGCCTGGATGAGGCACTTAGTGCCGTGGTCTAGTCGACTGGCTAGGGCTGGGTGCTAGGTTGGACTGGATGATCTTGGAGGTCTCTTCCAACCTGGTTGATTCTATTCTATTCTAACTCCTGTGTTCAATTATGACTGCCACATCTATTAGTCTTTTTCAGAGTCTTTCTTTTCTCCAAGCTTAGAAACATCATCCACATTCTTGTTCCTAGATGTGTGTCTGTGGTAACACAACCTCTAATATCACCTGTTCTTATTGCTATTTATAAATTGCCATCAGAAAATTCTATTGATATTGTTTCCAAATTATTAACTTTGGGCTATATGGAGATCTATGTGGAAGCATATAAAAAATACCCCAGTGAAAGACAATTTCTCATTTAGGAGCAGAGTTTTGAGATCAGCTATCAAATTAGAAATCTGCTTGGTAGGGGCTGCATGAATTTTTGTATTGCACTCATTCTTGTAAGGAAGCCATGCAATGTCAAATGAGCTACAACATTTTCATTCTTTCAGAGCAATTACTTTTACTTGTGGTATAATTTCTAAAATGTTTAATGGCATTGTAAGTCTGCCCTGAGAGTGTTATGGTTTCAACTAGACCTGAAACTAGTTCACAGATGTGAAGGAGTCTTTTTTCAGTGCCACTGCACACATTACAGCTCTTCCTACAGATTATGCAATGATGCAAATGTCCATGCCAATAATAACTCTATAGATATGTGGTTTCATATATGCCAAATATATGGATAGCCTATATATAGATGGTATATACTTAGCCTCTGCTTTTATCACCCTCTGAATGTAATGCCAGAGGGAATAATTAAGGGGCAAGACTGACTGACCTAGACTTTGGTTGACCCGGCCGATGGGCTTTCAGACTGAATTCTCTGGTCTCCTAAAGAAGAAAGCCTCACAAAATGTCTTTAAAGCAGCCACGGAAGACAAGAAGAACATTCCCCAGTGACTCTGTGATGATGTAAGTCTGTCAGAGATGGCTCAGCTATTTGCCATCACAAAACATTTCCTGCCCCCATCACAAGAGGACGGTCATAAAGTCATAGGTATGGAAAGCAGAATGGGAACTGAACACAGTGAACTTCACTACTTTAGATCCTTTGACAGCAAAAGTAGACTTTCCCCTTTGTAACCCACAGCCATGTGAATCTGCCTCTTCACTCCCTTGTTGTTTCCCACTTTGTTCTGTGGATTTGACATACCAGGAAAATGTGGCTTGGTGGCCTTATTACCCTAACAATAAATCGTGAGTAACAATCTGAAAGACTTCAATTAAATCCAGCTTAACCTTCAAAATGGTTATCTGCTACCAGCCAGTCCAACAAGAGGACTGACACCACAAAATTTTGCTTGGTCTCTCCAATTAATTTATTCCTGAGTCCCTGTGCTTAAAGTTCACCAGAACAGAGTCAGCATTGGGGTTTGACCATAAGATCTGTGTGAGGAGACTACCTATTTCATGTAGGCTAGTGACAAATCATCAGATACTAAAAAAATCAGTTTGCTGATTAATACAGTTTGAATGGAGTCTCTCTACTGCAGAGATGAAAGCTCCTGTATCAATTCATTAGCCACTTTCTCTTTATCATTAGGAAATGTAAAACAATAAGTTTACAGGAAAGATTTTCATTACTAGGCCCCAGCTGGAGCCTTTCAAGATCAGGGATTAAAAAGCACATAAGCTCACTGTTACCAATTAGGCACAAATGTCTTTCTATTCTTCTCTCTACTCTCTTCCTAAAGTTGTTTTGAATTTGGCTACAATGACACATTTTGGAAGACCACTTGACAATTTTTTGATAAGTAAACTGGTAAACTCATAACATTAATTTCTTTCATCAGCTAACCCCAGTTATCATGCCCCCATGAAAAAAAGGATTCTGCAATACCTCTTTTCCAGAGCATCCTATGCCCTTTACAGCATAACCTTTTCCTGCACTCTGGCAATTCCCAGCTCAGGAACTAAATGCGGGACATGGAGCAGACGACAGTAAGATCTAAAAAAGAAAAACAAACAATAAAAAAACCACCAGAACCATCACAAGCCAGTTGCTTTACAGTGAAAATCCAGAAGGTTTCCAAGATTTCCACAGCAGGCAATCTCCAAGTGACATGCATATCAATATTGAATATATATATCAAGTCTGAGGCAGCAACAGTACAACAGCTTTTTTTTTTTCCCCATTTCCACCACATTTTTATGACTCCTCTTACTGTTTCTTAAGTGTTTGGGGATTTTTCCCAGTTCAAAAGCATATGGCTTATACAGTCCAACTTTCTTTAGAGGTTCAATTCACAATTTTTAAGCCTGTTTAGAAACCTTTCTTAAGGAAAGTGACTGCCAAATTCCACCTTCCTGAATTCTGAAGGATACTCACTCATGAATCCCAGTAGAGTCAATGAGACTTCCATAACCAATCATAGAGTTCTAGTCCTTTGTACACTGCAGTTATTTTTGTCTAGTAGTTTGTTTGGTTGGGGTTTTTTTTGGTAAGCCTTTTTTCAAAGAAAGGATAAGGTTCAAAAGAAAACGTCAATGCTTTTCTTTCTTAAATGTCTGGGAAGATGCAACTGGTGTACAATTTTGTTCCTGTTAATTTTGTTAATAGTCTTGTGCTGCAACTTGTCTAGATGCTTTGTGACTAGTGCTGGTCTTTTCTCTTTCCTTTTTTTTCTTCCTCCCACTGACATGCTCTTGCCAAGGATATCGTTATGACATTCTGTAGTAACAAGCATTCTTCTGTTCAAATTTATATCAATTAGTTTGGGACAGTAATTCAATCGGACGGCCCACTGGATTTTGAAAGACTTGCAACGATGTCAAAGTGGCGACCTTTTTCCTCCACTCTCAGCCAAAAGCCATTTTTTAACAAGGAGCTCTTGAAAAGAAATGCCACTTTGATAATTAGTTATTGATCACGGACAATGCGGCGACGAATACCATCGGATTAGCCAGACGCCAGTGGGTCGCGACACGAGGGTTTCCTTATCGCAATAATCTGTGGAAAGAAATATAGAATAAAGGTCATTAAGGCTTCTGTTTGGGGAGCATAACCCAGATAATCTAATTTCCTTATTAAAAATAAAAAATTCCAAAGCATTCTGGATCCACTCAGTTTTGTAATGAACCTGTTAGAAAAAACTTCCAGCTAAAAGAAATTTGGGAAGTTACACTCTTCAGGCAACTACACTTAAAATTAGTTTGATAAATTAACCTTGCTTTATCCATCAGTCTTACCTCACTAAAATACCATTATCTTTCCTACCCTAAAATGTCCATTAGGAA
Organism: Tricholaema leucomelas; assembly: GCA_013400475.1. Lineage (NCBI taxonomy): Eukaryota > Metazoa > Chordata > Aves > Piciformes > Lybiidae > Tricholaema lacrymosa > Tricholaema leucomelas. Next base: position 2,013,455 of record WAAF01018545.1, read on the forward strand.
CTAATTTGGACCAGTGCATAAAAACATGGACTTAAGAAATAATGGACTTTTTTTTTTTTTTTTCATCTAATTTAAGAAACACTTCAAAGCCTGCCTGAAATTGCTTTATGTAAGTTATTTAATGGAGAAAAAAATGGCAAAGAACAATTTTATTGCACTTAAAAGAGCAGAAAAGAGGAAAGAATCCATTTGTTTTAAGGTTTCTTTCCAGAGCATTAATGAAAGATAGCTTTTCTGAAATGTGCAAGAATATACAACCACCTGTGTCATAATTTTGGCTGATTTGAGAGACTGTTAGGTAATTGAAGTAATAACTATTTTTTGAAGTTATGGGGGATAATGTTAGAGTTCTGTTGTAACTGAACTCTTATATCACCATAGGTAATACCCATACATGATTGGACTACCTAGTACTTTCTATTAATAAATATATTTCTTACAGGTCATCACATCAAATTCAGCACAAGGCTTTATTACAGAATAGTTATCATTTCAGTGTGCCTATGAGACAGAGAAACAACATTATGGTCAGAGCAATCAAAGCCCAGAATGGTTGCTTTACATGATGTCACATAGGGTTAACACAAGTCTGCACGTCTGAGAATCATGGAATCACAGAAGGTTAAGGGCTGGAAGAGACCTCGAAAGATCACCCAGTCCAACCTCACAGCCAGAGGAGTATCACCTATACTATATCACACAGGAAATCAAACCCTAATTACTGTCTCATCAGACAAAACTGTGCTCTTGCAAACTTATGACTAATGGCATTTAAAGCAGTGAAACAGTCCCAATTTAAAGCAGTCAACACTCCCCATAGTAAACTGGTATTATATCCACTTACTATTGCATCATTCCAGCACAGAAATCATGGACACACAGACAGAATGAACTTCTCCAACCTGGAAGTATTTCCACATGTATTTGGAGTCATGTGGATGTGATGTTCCCATTTCAATGGTAATAAGCATCCATTCATTCCAGAGGAAAAAAAAAACTCCCATTATTAGATTGATGAACCTGTCATGAACACAATGTTAATTTCTTCTTGTATTCAATATTATTTTCTAAAGATCATTATTAATTCAGTGTCATTTTATTGTTATTATTAAATTACTATTATTTTAATTTATGGGAAATTGGCTTTTCAAAGACCTTCCAGAAATTCATTTTAACATTGCAGCGTGTATGAAAACAATCTAAAAATGTATGCAAGCTAACAATTAGAGCAGTTACTCATTAGCTTCCTAAAGTTAATCTGTTCTAACTTCCGTGATCTGAAGGTTATTCCATTTTATTGCTGTGACTGCATGAAATACAGTCTTGAAGAGGAAACTACAGTCTCATTGAAGCTGAAGGGACTATGTGCCCACAACAAAGGTAACAAGATACAAAAGTTTTGCTATTGGTGAACAGGATAATTCTGCAAAGTGGTGATTTTGTGGCCTTTTTCTCATGTTATCTTGTCATGGGGACTTTGGCAACATAGTTCATTTAAAAGATGGCTTGTTTTTCTGCCTGTCTATTGTGAACTGTTATTTTATGGTTCAGATTAAGAACATTAGGCTGTAGCCAGGTAGGGGACAGTCTCTTTTCCCAGGCAACCAGACTGAGAACAAGGGGACACAGTCTCAAGTTCTGCTGAGGGAGGTATAGGATGGATGTTTGGGGAAGTTCTTCACAGAGAGAGTGAGTTGCCTTTGGAATGGGCTGCCCAGGGAGGTGGTGGAATTGCCCTGAAGGTGTTCAAGAAAAGCCTGGATGAGGCACTTAGTGCCATGGTCTAGTGGATTGGACAGGGCTGGGTGCTAGGTTGAACTGGATGATCTTGGAGGTCTCTTCCAACCTTGTTAATTCTGTGATTCTATTATTAAAAGAATAATTGCAACACTCCTCTGAGCTGCTAAGAGTGAGACCCAGAATGCTTCACCTGACAGCATTCAGATAGTTTTGGTCTTCTCAGTTTTCCTTTTGTAAGCAGGAAAGACATTCAGCTAAGTAGTTGCATATATTTTTCAGTATACAGATAAACACATTTGCACCTTACTTGAGGCAACTTGTGCCTGAAAGCTTTTGCTGCATACTATAAAAACAACCCACACAGTACTTGTGCACATACAGAATCTCTTCCTGTGGGCACAGGATAAAGGGAACAGGCAATTCTAGTGCAGTGTATCTCTCCAGTACACAATTCAACATATTAATTCTTCTCTGCTAAAAAGCAGTACCTGAACCTTGAATATTTCAGAAACCTTTCCCTTTCCTGATGGCCATTCAGGGACAGCAGAGCTGACCTTTTCTAAGAAGAAAGATCACAAATGCAGCAGGACATCTGTCCTTCCTGATAGTGGCCACAATCTCTGGAATGTGAATAGGATAATGGTATTAATATAGACACCGTAATCATCATTAAAATAAAGTATATCTCTTTAGATAGCTGAAGACATATCTGTAGCTAAGCCTACACCTTGCGATCTCACCTTAGTGGATCATAAGGCAATGGAAAGATTATGCCCATCAGACAGGTTGTTTGCGTAGATACCATGGTGATGGGTGTGTGATAAGACATGGTTTATTTTTACAACAAGGCAATAATTCTCACTCACCTATTTCCCCCAGGGTGTTCTCAGAACTAATCAGTTAGTGTTTACTCAAATCTGCAACAGGCCATATAAGCACTAAGTATTATTATTATTACCTTATTATGATATTGACTCTACCACATTGAACTGCTTTCATCTGCTTAGGTGTAATATTACCACGAAGTGTTTATATTCCTGTAATGTAAATGTTTCCTTTCGAAGGGGAGTTGAGCAGCTTATTGTTACATGTGACCCACAATATAATTTATTTACATGAGCCAGGAGACTCTCAAAATGTTTTCCAGGGACCTTTCCAGTTAGACTTAGGCTTTTACATTCCCAGTTTCTCCTGAGCAGTGTTCATTGACACACATTTCCGAAAACCTGTTTGGCCAATCCCTACAGCCCTCTTGGGCCCTGTGTTTTGCTGCACCAGTAGGCATGCTGTCATTACTTTGGCACTGAAATATAGCTGACTGTAAATGCTGGGCTGCTGTTCTGTTGCTGAATTCACCTGATTCGCAAGTGCCTCGCCTTGTCCTGAGAGCAAAGACTTCACAACTGCACAAAGTCAAATCTGCAGGGCCTGAGCACTGATTAGCGCTTAAGCCAAATGCCAATCTGCCCCCAACACCCCCACAAATATCCCACAAAGCCACCTGATCTGTCAAGTTTGCTCTTACTATCCATATTCCAAGCTGACAGATATTTACTCTCCTCTCCCCCAGCCCTTGCATCTGGATCAATGGGGACAGGCTTTCCACCCCTCAGAAGATTCACTTACATTAAGTGGCGAGGTGGAAGCAGTGAATGAACAATAGACGGCTGTCAGGCTCGACAGCAGGGCATGGATGTATGAGCGTGGAGCTGACAGCAAGGGCCTCAGAGGGTAAACTGCTTTGCTGGAACTAATTAAACAGATGAAATTATTACATGAATATGCAGATGTTGTTTACATTTTACCATATGGTATTATTTCAGGTAATAACTCGCAGGAGGATCCCTTCCTCTCATCAAGAGGAAATGAGTTGAAAAGGAGGCTCCACGTGTCACCTTTCAGTTGCTAGGCAGACATTGATATGGCAGGCTTTTCTCCTAGTCACGGGGAAACTCTTCTCCTTCTAGCTATATGACACTGGAGAGGATTTGCATTCTTCCCACTATGCAGTGTTGGAAGAGATTATCTTTTATTAAGCGTAAATGTTAAGGTTGCCAAATTTTTCCCATTATGCACAGAAGGCATGCACTTTTCCAAATGTTGATTTCCAACGTGCACTTTACAGCTGAGATGCTGCCAGTCCATAGTCAATAGGTAAGAACTGACAGATCTGTCCAAATATGCAGAGGCTGGAAGTATGACATTTCTGGAAAGTCTGACATGTGGCTGTGCTGGTTAGCATTTACTGCTTTGCTAACCTGAAGTGTTGATAACAGAGGCATTCCTTTCAAACAAGTTTCCATTCATCGTACTGAAAAGGTTGCTCTCTAGAATTACGGAGGCATGGGACTGCCGTATCAAACAGTATAAAGAATTATTAATCATATGCATTTCAGATGGCTAGCCAGCTAGAATCTGACAAGCCACATTGCTGTGCAACCCAGGCAAGGACACATATTGATAATAAACAGCTGCAAACTTTTCTAGAAGTGTTAATTATGAAAGCAAGATGGTGGTGGACCTTAGCTAAGGCAGTGCTAGAACTGCCTTGTTTGGGAGCTACTTCTTACTGGATAAATTCAGGAAAGAAAATTGCATAAATGCAGCCATACCTTTGCTGTCTGCATCCAGTCTCTGATTAAAAACTGTCACAAATCTTGAACAAGTGAATACAGCTGTAATTGCCAGATGAGGCTAACAACACTACTCACTAACAGATCATTGTGCAGCAACATCTACTTCTTAAAGATGAACATGTGACTGACCGGTCATTTTTACTGCTAGATTAGTCACAATTCAATATTAATGCAAGTGATGTCTTTTTTTCAGGCTGATTCAGCATCTCATTTCTACAATGATCATATTCATTCCCTCAATGGCACCACCTTTTTTATCAGATGCACAGAATATCTTTGTATTACTCTCTCTATTGCTTCTTTTAAATGTTCCTAGCTGATATGTGGACTGACCATATTGATCTTTCCCCAAAGGCTACAGATATGTCTCTGTAGCTCATTGATAGGGAATAATGCCAAGTTACATCACTACTACACTGACAAATTATTTGCACGTTGCCACTTGGCTTCCATGTTTCCTTAGGTACATCATTTTAATAGATCTTTGGGCCACCACTGACCTGTATCAATCAAGATGCAAAAACGTGATGTCAGGTGTGCAAAATGTGACCTTGATTCAAGCTATCATACTGTACTTTTTAAATAAGAAAGATGTCTTCTCTTTACTGCTATTTGCCTTGTAAAAATTCAACTGAATAGCCAGTATAACTGTCTGTGGCAATTCCGAGTGCATGGACAAGAGAAAAACAAACCAAGTCTCCTTGGTGTAGGGGTAGATAGATAGCTTTGCTATAAGTTCAGAAAGGATTTCTTTGACTTTGTCTTCTGACAAAAACGTTTAGCAGTATAACATATATATCAAAACAAACCAGAACAGTTAGCTTTCTATACATTCCCTTTGGAGGAGAGGTCAGAAAACAAACACAGAACAGATGTTAGTCATGCTTAATGTACTACTGGAGGGAACTCGGATACTAAGGTGATGAATATGGTGAAAGAAATGAGTATTCTCCTCCGCAGCTTCTATTCCTGACAAAAAAATCAAGGAGAAGTGCTTCACCCCTCTGCTCATCAATGCACCCCACAAACAACCAAACACTGAAGATACAAACATTCTAGATTTTCCTCAGGAAACTAGCACACACAACAAACACTGCTGATAATTACAGGCTGATATCCACCTTTCTCACCTCCTTTGGTATTGCTGAATGTTGGCTTTGATCACTCAAAAACCCACATTCCTCTGTAATAAATCAAATCACTGCAGCAGCTAGTAAAAGTCTCTGTAAATTCCTACAGATTATCTTGTAATTTTTTTTGTCATTCTTGTTTTATTCATAACATTGTATATATGATACTATAGTAAAATATCTTGGTTTAGGAAACTATTAATTTTTCACTAGAAACTCATCTTCTGCATTGCAGAGCGAGCCACAGGTTTTGCTGGGCACAGAGTGTGTCCATTTATCTCACCCCTGCCTGAGACCTGCCACTGCACATTTCTGTGTAGCTACAACCACCTCTTTCCTGCTAACAAAGACAAGGGGTTGTGAAGCAGTTCTGATTTCTTATTATGAAGTTTATTGTCTGCCTACAATGTATATTATGTTCCCTGGTTCTATGAAAAAAAAGAGCCCTGGTGGGGAAAAGACAGCAGCATGATAATAAATCCAAGAACTTCAGGATCAAGATAAGAGAAGAACTTGCTGCGAGTGATCAGAGGTGTGGACAAGGAAACAAATGAAACAAGAAGTGCTACAACAGGAGCTGAGAACGTCCTGTTGTTGGCATCACAGGAGGTGGAGAGTGACTGCACACAGATCACTGAGCAGGCAGTGCCTAAGGCTTTTACTGCTGAGCAGAAATCATGATACAGCTATTATTAATAATAGCGAAATGGTGCTCAGAGGTCTCTCAATAGTGTTAGAAGTAGCAAATGAGACACCAGATGAGGCCTGGAGAATAAGGTCTTGCCTTACACCTTTTTGTCTTTTCCCATTTGCCTCTCTCAGACAGGCTTCCTGCACCTTTGTATTACCTCAAAGCCTTATATATATAGTACAATCTGAACACAGAGTGAGTAATGTGTTAATGCAAGAACATAATTATTTATATCTATCTAGTATCCCTAAAATTCACCCTTTCTTCTATTTGCTACAAGTGAATCACAGATTCACAGATTGCATTGGGTTGGAATGGACTCTCCAAGGTCATCTTTTCCAAGTCTCCTGCAGTCAGCAGGGACACTTCCAGCTAAATCAGGCTGCCAAAGGCCACATTGAGTCTGGTCTTGAATGTCTTCAGGGACAGGGCCTCAACAACATCCCTGAGCAGCCTTTTCCATTATTTTATCACTCTTGTTGTAAAGCAGCTCCTTCTTATGTCCAATCTAAATCTACCCTGCTCCAGTTTAAAACCTTGCCCCTCATTCTGTCACTACAAGCCCTCCTAAAGAGTCCTTCCACAGCCTTCCTATAGGTCCACTTCAGATATTTAAATGTAGCTTTAAGGTGTCCCCAGAGCCTTCTCTTCTCCATGTTGAACAGTCCCAATTCTTCGAGCCTATCTTCATAGGAGAGGTGCTTCAGCCCTCTTATCATCTTGGTAGCCCTCCTTTGGACCTGCTCACTACCAGTCATTCACTGGACCTTTTTCCCCCACATGTGCCTAAAATTCCCCATCTCAGTCTTCTTGCTGTCATGCTATTCGTTTAGTATTAGTGTAGTGCTCTCCTCAGCTCACTGTGAATTCTGTGAACTCATGTGGAGACAACTGTGCTTTCTTTATGTTTGGAACACGTCCAGCACATCAGTGTTACTGAAAAAGATTTAAAAGTAGGTAAACTTTATTTTTATTTTTCTTGCTTGTCTTTTGTTCTGCTTCCAAGAAATCAACTCCACTTGGCAAGCATTAACTGTGTAAGATAACTTCCTAATGCTGTAAGATCTACAACTAAATGTAGCATGATTATCAAACACATATGTGATTTACTATGCACAATTGAGCTAAACTGTGGCTTCTCTCCTCTACTAGAAAGTCCCAGCAAACAAAAGGCAGCAGCATGTTCATTTGTTTTCTTCATACCATATTCTATTTCAGGTTTACGTTCTTTAGTGTTTTGCCACCTGAGACTTGAACATTCTCCAGTGCGTGCAAAATAAAATGAAATAAATCAACGTGTACCAAAGAAAGATTTACCCTGAAGTCTCTTGGATAAAGACTAAAACCTAAGGGAAGAAACTATTCAGATTTTTTTTTTTTTTGCATTCAAAATAAAGCACTCTAAAGGCACAAGTGTGTGCTCTTGACACGGAAAAGCTACGTTGTGTAACATCTCACTTGTCCAAACTTCAAGATGATCTCTGTTAAAGAGGAAGAACTAATGCCAGGTCTGGAGCTGTGCTGATTTCCATTACAGCATTTCACTTTAATAGACAAGATATATCAACCAAGGTTTTGTCTTGGGGTTGATTTTTTCTGCAAGTTGTTTGGTTGATATTTAGGGTGTAAAGACAGATACTTGGAGCTTTAGGTATTATGTAGAATTGTTTTCAGCTTGTAATAAATTCACAAAGCAAATCAGAAGTCTGCAAAACATTCTCTTTGCCTTAAGTACCATTCCCAACATTTCTGTCTTTTCGCAGTTGTGTTTTGTCTTCCTATCAAGTGCAAGCATCTCAGATTCCTAGGAAACAGCAAAGATATTTCTTACACTGTGTGGGGAGGAGAGAGAATTTCAGATGTAAAGCAACAAGTAGACTAAAAATTGCAAAGAGAGGAAGAAAATAGTTTAGAAGTATTTTAGATTAGAGGGAAATTTGAGAGCCAGCCTTGGTTTGAAATCCCATATATTATCATTCCCTCCTTCAAAGAATTCGGGCACATGTAGTCCTACTGAAGCCCACCAAGGGACCTACCCATACACAGGTCATGGCAAGACCAGGGCTGTTGTTTTGTGGAGTTTAGTTCCATATGTCTGGGAAACTGTCAGGGTTGCAGGCACCACCTGCTCATCCGCCCATAGACCATCAGTTCCTTCATGAAAACTGCCTCCAAAGGATGCACCAGCAGTTTACAACTGCTTAATGTTTTGTGTTTCAAAATGACCTGTGCTCTGCATTTCCATTTTTTGGGTAGAATATTGTTGAAAGATTAAATGGACATGCAGGAGGAGAAAGCATCCATGAGTGGTATCTATTTTGCTGGCTTCTAGCACTCTTCTTGTTTGTATTCTAAACTGAAACTGAGAATGCATAGAATGAATTATAGAATGGTTTAGGTTGGAAAGGACCTCAAGGATCATCCATCTCCAACCCCCTGCCACAGGCAGGGACACCTCCCACTAGAGCAGGCCGCCCAAGGCCTCATCCAGCCTGGCTTTAAATGCCTCCAGGGAGGAAGCATCCACAACCTCCCTGGGCAACCCATTCCAGTGTCTTACCACCCTCACTGTAAAGAACTTCCTCCTAATATCCAGTCGGAATCTCCCCTCTTCCAGCTTAAACCCATTCCCTCTCATCCTGACATTACCAGACCTTGTCAATAGTCCCTCCCCAGCCTTCCTGTAGGCTCCCTTCAGATACTGGAAAACCACTCTAAGGTCTTCTCGAAGCCTTCTCTTCTCCAGGCTGCAGAGCCCCAACTCTCTCAGCCTGTCCTCATAGCAGAGGTGCTCCAGCCCTCTGATCATCTTCGTGGCTCTCCTCTGGACCCGCTCCAGCAGTTCCATATCCTTCTTGTGTTGGGGGCTCCAGAACTGCAGGTACTCCAGGTGGGGTCTGACGAGAGCAGAGTAAAGGGGGAGAATCATCTCCCTTGCCCTGCAGTCCATAAACAATCCTATATATCTAAAAGTTTCTATAGCGTTCTGACTTGGATAAATTTTACTTCAAGTTATTTTAGGAATAGTCTAGAAGGACTCAAGAAAGGTGGAGTGCAGAGGGAAAAGTCTGCCCAGCAGTCATAACCTTATCATATGCTCAAGGGGAGCATGACACATAGCCCAGCTGTAATTCAGGAAACAGCCACTAAAATTCTCTTAGTCTCATCCTGAGTAGTTCTATAGTTCTCATCAAAGGCTTTTTCATCTTAGTTGCCCAGATTTCAAAAATCGCTGCATATGCAAATAGATGATTAATGAGTTCCTGCATGCTGATGTTTTCTCCCTTAGTTTTAGAATGTCCTCCTCATATTAGGTCTACCCAGGCCTCAGCTTGCCGTACCTGTGGACTGCCAGATTCTGGGTTTAATTTCCAATTCCAGTTATAGATGATGCTTAACCTTGTCTGAGATACTCATTTAACCAAGGTTAGTTGTTGCACCTATGTGTGTCCTATTTTTTCATTGTACAACTACATTTTTAAAACAACCAAACAAAAAAACCCAACAACCTGCATGTGTCCTATGTTTTTTTAAAGACTGCAGCATACACCTGTGGCATACGCCTTAAGGCTGAATGGAAAGCTCTGCAAACAGACACAGGCACTCTTTAGCAGCAGAAGTGCTACCAAGGCAGTCCAGATGTTTCACTTGACCTGCCCTGGCATCTAGCATAGAAGAGTTACTATTGCATTGACTCCTCATGGCAGATAACTAACTCTCAGTCCCTTTGGTGCTCAAACCCACATTAAACACAAGCCTTTGGAGGTGCCAGCACACATACTTCCATCTCTAAAAGGTGAAGAAAATATTTGTGCTAGTGCAAGGCATAAACTTGTTAGAAAGACTTCTCTGCATAAGGGACATTTAACTGCAAAATTCTTGAAGAGTAAACATGTTTCACTGAAAACAGTCACGTATTTATTTCTCACTGGACATCACTCTCTCCTCTACGCCATTCTGAATGTATCTTTGAAGTTACCTGAGTGCTAATTGCATACACATGCTGTAATTGTGAGGCTGTTGCACAGGTCATGAGTCACATTGGAGTCATCCTCCTTTCCAATATTTTCTTTTTAAACTTCCAAAAGAAAATATAAGTTCAATGGAATGAATGAAGTGGTGGAAATATTGTTACCTATGTTAAGTTTCTGTTCAAGTACACTCACAAATACTAAAGAATATTTCTGGGAGTATTTTACATTGTGGCTAATGCAAAATGCTCCAGTTGCGTCAGCACTCATGCAGTTCTAGGTTACGTTTGGGCGCCTCAGCCAAAAGACATCTTGTCAAAAGTCAAACTGAGGAACAAATCGTATGATTATGACAATTTATATTTGTAACAGTTGTAAATGGTAATACCAGTGCTTGCTAATAATCCTTTGATAAATTCTTGTTACCTTTCAGTTCCCAGACGTATCTATGTGGGTATAAAGCATATTGGAGGCAGATGCTGCAGCAGATGAATGTGCTTGCCAAGACGTGTTTTGTTTGTCGGGGTATTTTTCATCTAGGTATTCTTAACTGTCATGTTACACACAGCAAATAGGTTCTTGTTTCTGGCACATTTCATGCAATGTTCTAGGACATTGATTATTACAGTTGTTTTTTATTCCACTTTCTTCTCCTTTCTCTCTTTCCCACATCTTCATGTGAGGCCTCATCTCACAGCTTTTGCTCAGATGAGTAATGTTATTTACTCCAGTGGCACTACCTACATGAGTAAAAGAAATAGCAATAAGTTTGAATGAACTGCAAAATCATTCATATTTGAGCCAATTCAGTGAAGCTTTTATTTTTCTTCTCTTTCTTAACCTCGAAACATCATAATGGAATACAATAAAACAGAAGAAAAACTGATCTCAGCACAATGGCATTTAGAATTGTGTTTCTTGTACCAGGAATGCAGTATCTGCTCAGTTCTTTTAAGTCTGACGGGTAAGAGTTAAAACAAACTCTGGAAATCTTCACATTCACTTATTACCTGAATCTGGGGACACTTTAGATGTCAACATTGCTGTATCTTTTTGTGACTTAACACCTGCCTCCCTTCACTGAAAAATACAGAACATTTTTTACCTTAATTTAATAGGAGGAGAGCTTGATGTCATCTCTGGTTTTCACCTGTTTTGCTCCTTAAATGTCTATAGAGGGTTCAGTTTTGTTTTTTATAAGTTTTGTAATTAATTTACTTTTAATTGTCTTCTGAAGTTAGAGGTGTTGATTGCCTGCATAGCAAACAGAGAAGAGGACATTAAACTCGTGTTGCCCCACAGATTGTTCTTATTTTGAGAGAAGTGCACACGTGTGTGCATGCAAGTACTCACCTTCAGCAGAGCATGCATGTATGCAAACAGGATGGTCATAGAAAAAGGCTGGAAAGCTTTGGAAGCTCCAAAGCACTATCTTCCCCCTCTAAACTACTTTATTACTGGCATTCCTTCCCTCTTGGGCATGCGTTCAGCTGAGACTAGGCCAAATTGGCAGTCATTTTCAAAGTGCTTGGCAGCCCTATGATGCCTGGGAGTTTTCAGCTGACATCTCTCTCTCAACCAGTCTATGCAAGGGTCAGTGGGAGACCTGACTCCTAGGCCTGGGCTTGCTCTGCCTGTGTCATGAGTCAGGACCGATATAAATTAAAACCTTAAAGCCATACTGTGAAGGCATTCTTTACCCCCTGAGGTATTTCTTTTTCCCTGTGACAGATTTGCTTTCTACCAGTTTCCTCTTTTTTTATTCTTGGATAGTACAGTAGCTAGTATATTCCTTTGGCTTGAAGAAAGGGGGAACATCTGGCAAAGTGGGAGTTAAACTTCCACCGAATTTTTAATATTTTTGGTAGATTTGTTGATGCTCAACAAGCAAGAGTGAAATAATAATAATAATAATAATAATAGGGGCTGCTTATCACTTACAAACAATAGTCCAATGACAATGTTCACAGTGACGGAAAAAATGGGAGTAGAAATTAATAGTGACAGTCCTGCAGGAAACAAGGGAGAAATTGGATACCAAGTTATAAAATACAGACTAACTCAATAGGCACATGCTGCTGTTATTATATTAATATTGTTAAAAACATCAAAGCACTTTAAAAATGGAATTGTACTGTAGGAAGATGGACAGTATTATTTCCACATTCTTTTAAATAGAAATTTTCACTCCTTGTTTGGCTCGGAGGCATAGATGTAATTTGTTGCTCAAAAATCAGTAGCTGAATGTTGTGAAAAATAAGATCCAGGATTAAAGTCTCCCATCTGAAGGACAGAATCAGGCTACACGGAGAGTGCTCTGTGTTATTAACAAAACTGTCTGAGTCACTGCAGATATGGATTCCACTGATGTGGTTCAAAAGTAGGATGTGCTGGTTTTATTCATGTAGTTAAGAAACAGGAAGAGATTATGTTTCCTCTGTGCAAAAATAAACTGATTTAAAATAGACCACACTCCTGTAAACAAAATAGTAAACATGAACGTTAACAAATCTCACCTAATGAAACCTAGTAATGAACAGGATCCTACAGTGCAGGCTCAGACAAGTACAGTCCCTTTAAAAAAAAAATCAGGGGACTACTCCACATGGATAAAGTTCATAATACAATCTGTACATCCTGAAAGAAAAGACCACAGCATTGGTATTAGCAATTCAAGGTGTTACTGCAGCTGCTGCTGTGTTTTCCTGCTATGGTTGTGCAGTACCTAGCACAGTGGAGGTCCATCCTTGACATATGAAATCAGAGCCCAGATAATAACAGTGCTTCACAGTAGGGCAATTTCAGCTGAAATCAGGGGATTAGGGAATCGATGTGGCTTCAGATAATGCCTTAAGAGGGAAGGGGGTTCCTGGGATGATGCAAGATAGCCCTACAAGAGGTTTCTCCTCCACACCATCTCCAGGTGGAGATAGAAGGTGGCTTTGATTTTGCTCTTTCTCCATCTGAAATGCTGAAGAAGGCCATGAGGAGTGCTGTTGGTAATCATGGATGGGTGACAGAGACAGAACACCCAGTGTCTCAGCACCCATCGTCTCAGCACCCAGCTTTTCCTAAAGCACATCCAGTGCCGGCATGCAGCTCTGTACCACATTGACACTTGGCACTGATTAAGAGACCTGACCAAAACTCACAAATCAAATGTTTTATGTTGCCCCAGATTTTGTTCTCTTTTTCAGCCAATTGCAAACAAAAATATCTGTTCTCTCACAGGGACTTCAAGCAAAGTCCACGATCTGTTTTCTTTGAAAGGGTCTTCTCCACACAAATAATTTCACTCCCTATTTTTAGTGAGGATGCACTGTCTCCCCCTCTCAACACTGCGCAAGAAAGACCTTCATTTTCTACCAGACACCAAGACTTGACTTAATAAGCAATGGGCTAAAATATCCACTCTTTACACTCCTGAGGTACATACAAGCGTCGCTCTAAGATGTGATAAAGTAATCTAAAGCTGGGCCCAGCCTGCCAGTTCAGGCCTAAAGGGATTTGATTCAGTGTCAAAACCTTTGGCTCAGGAGGTCACTCTCTCTTCTTGCTTTTCTTATAACAAAGGCAGAGGGTTGGGGGGAGGGGGGGGCAGGGTTTCCTCATCTTTTTTTCCTTTTTTTTTTTTTTCTTCTCTCCTTTATTTTTTTTTTGTCTTGTGAATCCATAACTGTTGTTTGTTGAGCAGAGGGCCTTTATTCAGTCTACTGAAACATTTTCATTAGACGGAGGCCTCTGAAGTACGCTGGCGGCTGGGACCACGCGAGGACAAAAATCTTAGGCCTCTCCAGAAGCTGGCTGATTGAAATCAGCACTGTGTCAGGGGCTGTCATATCTCAGAAAAGACATAAAACACACGGAAACATCAATAAGCAACAAGCCTCTGACAGCTCTGAGACATTCCAGCTGACAAGAAGAGAAAAGGGGTAAGGTTAGGGCTCATGGGGGATATTTAAAATGCCTAACAGCCAGCCGAAGTGTTGGCAGGCTTCAGGGAGGCCCAGAAAAGACAAGATAAAGTCTATCAGGTTATCACCTGGTTCGAGATGGATCCCTCACAGCAAGGCCACAGGGATGAGACAATGACACGATGACTTTTTTTTTTTTTTTTCCCCACTATTATTATTATTATTTTA